>JBBBDQ010001738.1:1192500-1410000 GCA_037127315.1 Ascarosepion bandense | reverse complement strand
TGGTTCATCATTTGAATGAAGCTAACAACCGCATTGTGGAGTTCTTATCAACTTTGATTATGAAATCTTACCCTTGAAACATTTTTTCTTATTCTCGAAGATAAATTGCTCAAGTACCGTAGCAGTTATGTCTCTGTCCAATATTGATGGAGGTTTCGTTACGAAAATTTTATTGGAAGGAATCAACATCTTGGTTAAGTCATTATCTTCTCTTTGGGTTACATGTAACGTCTACTTTAGCTCTTGCTGTTGCTGAACTTCTTCAAGGGTCATTGATTTTGTCACTTGGTACAGCCATTTGTTAGTGATTCTATAGTGCCTCTTCACAAAGGTCACATTATCAACGAGCTGGGCTGGGAACTGTTCCCTCACCCCGTTACAGCCCAGACTTTGCCGCTTCACACTTTCACGTGTTTTGTCTCTTGAAAGCGTTCAAGAAAGGCACGAAGTTTGAAAGTTACGATGAAGTCAAAAGTACTGTGAGCTATTCCCTGAGACATCAGTCCAATGATTTTTACGTTTAGGGAATAGGGAAGCTTGTGCACAGATGAAAAAAGTGTGTGACATTGCTGGCGGACTACGTTGAAAGATTTAACAAAAGTAAGCTTCGTTACTGTTGTCTTCACTAACATCCCCAGACTTTATTAGCTCAAAAATATTTGACGATTAATCAGATAAAGTGGTTATGTACATTTGACATATAAAAATATCGACCACAAAATGATATTTAAGAGCACGACTTTTACAGGTTAATATTTTTTTTAAGAATACGACACCCGTTTTCATGGTAATGTTTTGGTTTTATAGCGATTTGCGGTGTTACGTGAAACTCGCTCTGACACAACATAATTTATTTTCAGTTTCCTTTTCTCCTAAACTGAAATTATTATAACTGACCCATACACCGGGTATTTTGAGTGTTTAGTATTTATTAAATTTACATCCTGAATTGTTATCATGGATTAGGATTACGTGCCCTCGCAGAAATCATTTCAATTTCAGATTATAATTTCTGTCTAAGAGTTCTTTTTTTAATCATTTCACCCCGAGCAAGGCGGAAACGCCACTGATGTGCAGGGGTTACATAAATGTAAAAAGATTAATTAGAAAAGAGTGAGGAGTACAAACTAGTTAGAAAAGAACAATAGAAAGCAGGTGCGATGACAGATACATAGGTGGCGAGAAAGGGAAGGTTATACAGGGGTGGGGAGAGAACTAGAGTCCAGTGGTTAGTAGATGAGTATTGACTTTGCATTTAAATTTCTGGCGGGTGTAGCCGTCAGGAAAGCAAGAATACGGGAGCGAGTTCCACAGGCGGGAAGTGCGAGAGAAGAAGCTGCAGGAGTAGAATTGTCGTCTGCATTTGGCTAACCTGACTGTGAATGGGTGGGACCCAGTTGCCAGTCTGGTTGCACCTGTTGAGGAGACATCAGTGACTTAAGCTCGTCCGAGCAGAAGCCATGAAAGTATTTTTATCCTATTTCTTAAAACACGTGTTATTGGATTTTGATTTTCTCTTCCTGATAATTATTATCCCAAATATATCAACAGCATAACCTTCATCATCATCAGTTCCAGGGACTAGAGAGGGAAAATATGATCGTTGTCTTCGTATGGAGAGCCACGTAGATATCGATCTTGCTATTCAGTGATAACAGTTAACACGTCTTATCTCATTGACCACTAACACACACTGTGGACATCTTGAAGAAATTCTACCAACCGGCTTCAAAAATGTGCTTTAGAAATTCTTTATTCATGGTTCAAACACATCCGTCTATGATAGTTTTATTTGTTTCTTTGATTTTGAATTTTGTTTTCCTTTACATTTTTCATTCATAGATATTCACAATCTAACGAGGATTCTCTATCTTCCTGTCTTTATTTATCTAATCACCTCATAAAAGATATTTTTACAAACAACATCTGAGTAGACTGTTTGTTGGTTTATGTATTTTTTGTCTGTCAAAGTACAGACATTGACCACATTTTTTATGGTTGTCATGTTCATTAGATCCACGCCATCGATTTTTAACACTTCCTCCTGAAATGTCTTTCTCATGAGAGTCACTCCACGTTTCTTTAATCCGTTATTTCCGGTTTCGTGAGGTTAATTATTTTAGTTAGGCTTTCAGGCAATGCATCTTTCTCCGTATATGACTATTTTTGAGGAATGAAGATATAGAAAGATTGAAACAGAGAAACGAACCACGGCTTTACTGAGAGAGATCTTAGCTCATCAGTAGCTGAATCACTGAGTAGGGATTATTTTAATCATATCACCCCGAGCAAGGTGGTAACGCCACTGATGTGAAGGGGGCTACGTAAGAGAAAAAGATTAGGAGATTGAAGAGAAGGACGAACCAGTTAGAAAGGAACAAGAGAAGGATGGGAATACAGGTGTGATGACAGTTGCAGAGGTGGAGAGAAAGGAAAGAATATACAGGGCGGTGTGGAAAGAATTAGGATCAAGCAGTTAAGATGCATTTAAATTCCTGGTGGTTGTAGCCATCAGGAATGCAAGAATAAGGTAGCGAGTTCCACAGGCGGGAAGTGCGAGAAAAGAAGCTGCATGAGTAGAATTGTCGTCTGCATTTGGTTGATCTAACTGTGAATAGGTGAGACCCAGTTTTCAGTCTGTCTGCACGAGTAAACATCTGTTGCGGAGGCACCAGTAACTTAACTTCGTTGGAGCAGAAGCTATGGAAGTATTTACAGAACAGACACAGGGAAGCCACATATCGTCGGTAGGAAAGTGACTGTAGTCGAGCCGCCAAGTCAGTATCTATCATATTATTGATTCTCCTTTGGAGCCTGTCAAAAACACGGAGATGAACAGCGGGGGCATCAGACCATATATGGCAGCAGTACTCCATGCACTTGATTTGTATATATGCAGGATGGTTTCAGGTGGGAAAAACATCCTGGCCGGACACAGTGACCCACCCTTCCTAGCAGTTGATTTAGCTATTGACTCAATGTAGTGGTTCCACTTGAGATCAGAAGAGGAGGTAAGGCCGAGGAGGCGCAGAGTATTGCTCTTTGAGAGACTCGCTTGTTCCATGCTTGTGGGCGGCAGGAGAGGTTGCCTGTGATGATTGACAGACAGCAGGATTGTGATTAACGATGCGTTTGCAAAGCCATCAAATATTCTTTAATTGTAAAAATATAATTTTAGTGATAATAATTATTTACACATACGAATCTCACTAAGGATATTTGCGAGTAAGTGAATATAAGAAACCAAACTGTAATTGGAACTAGGTTAACCAATTAAGAATTCCGAGACATTATAAATTACGCCATCGTTACACCCAAGCTTACAGGACCAGGAATTGGATACCTATATAAGTACTGACAAGGCAAGAGGTTTCAGTCTTTCGGAATAAACGCACTGCATTATTTTACATTTTATCGATTACCTCAGATTTTCTGCTCAATTTATTTTTTAGTAATTTAGAGGTGCGGTCGCCCGCAATATGGTAAGCAAATAGACCGTCATTGCGTAACTCGTAATGGAGTATTCAAGCATGTGGTAGCCGAACGCTCCATTTCGTTCAGAGGATTCGGAAAGAGTTGAATATCTAATGGCAATTACGACGGCACGGAAGCTACATTGCGAAGATTTCGAAATGATTGTGGGTAAATCTGAGAACAATGCAGAGGATTCTGAAAGAGTTAATTGAGTCTAACGAATGTACACCTTCTCGAAAAAAACATACTTTAATCATTCTAACGAAAAAAAAAAACAAAATCGAATTTTTGATGAAAGATTTAGACTCAAAACTTCAAGTGTCTGGAGAAGGTACATCTATTTGGGTCAAGTGGATAGCTAACAGAAAACTGGGTGTCTGGTAACAAGACTCTGTGCGATGCCAAACATTAACCCTAATATCTAACCACTTAACACAGACTGCAACTCTCTTGATTACTATGTGTTAGACGCAGTTGAGCAAAAGACCAAAATAACTTCTTGTAACACCAAAGATAATCTGAGGGCCACAATTACGGCAATATTTACCATCTTAAATCAGGAGTCCGTCCAGAAGAGTTGGATGAAGATTCCGAAGTCGTCTGAAGACCGTAAACGGGTATTTAACTGAAGAAAAATATTCATTAAAATTTCAAGATATTTTTGTGTAACGTCTTTAACTATATCTGTTATATTGGGATGTCAGTACTATTTTTATTTTTGCATAATTCCACGACAATTTGTCCATCGCACTCTGCATATATCATAGATTACTCAAACGAATCTCTCTAAAAACAATGCACTGCGCCTCCTTGGCGTTAATCTATTTTCTAACTTAAGTGCAATCATTACATTGAGTCAATAACTAAATCCGCTCTTAGAAAGGCGAGGTAACTGTGTCGAGCCAGGAAGTTTTTCTGCCTGAATCCATTTTGCATTTATAAAAATCAACCACCCAACCGTGCATTGTATACTGTCGTCATATCTGGTCAGGCGCTACTCCTGTCCATTTCAGTGTCCTCCACAGGCTCCAAAGGAAAATCTGTAAGGTGATTGGTCCCGACATGGTAGCTCGACTCCACCCACTTTCTTACCGATGCGTTGTGGCTTCCCTCTGTCAGTTCTACAAATATTTTTGACAATTCTAGATGAATTGTGCCACCTCTACGAGAATTTAAAAGTGCAACCAGACTATTTACAAGATCCTATCCTTTTATGTATACTTGCTTTCCTCACGGTTACAACCTCCAGGAATTTAAATGCAATGTCAGTTCCCATCTCTTATTCACTTGATTCTAGTTTTTTTCTACATCATCCGTGTATCTTGTTCTTTTCGTTTCTCTCTACCTTCGCAACTGTCCTCACAACTGTGTTTCCATCCTTCTCTTGCCCTTTCTCGGATAGACCTATAACTGGTTAGTATTTCTCTTCACTCTCCTCCTGTGTAAACTTTTACTATCTTATGTAGTCCCCTGCACATCAGTGGCGGTACCGCCTTCCTTGGGGTGAAACGATTAAGAAATGTTCGCAGTAGATTCAAGAATTCCTTCTCAAAATATGTATGTATATATTTTGGGTCATAAATTCATCTTTCCTGTAACCACTTTCCAATAACCACTTCGATCAATCTATCTGTCTATCTGTCTGTCTATCTATCTATCTATCTATCTATCTACATAGATTCATACATATACATATGAAGTGTCTAACGACGACTGCTAATACGCAAATAAAGCTAGCTACGATTAAGGCAATAAACAACGTTACTGTGACGTTCGGATATCATTATTTCTATTTACTTATTAGTACTACTTACCTTGTACATATGTTCTTGTTATACTAATACACTGTTTTGAACTTACCTTCTGTTATCCATGTTTTACTTCCGGTCAAACTTCACTAGAAATTTGCAGTGAAATTTCACCACAACAACTCTACAACAAAGTGGTGACAAAGATTTGGGTTAAGATTTGCCACAACAAATAGGCGGTGAAGATCCACAATTCTATCTATTTGTCACATTACGTTATCTATCTATCTATCTATCTATCTATCTATCTATCTATCTATCTATCTATCTATCTATCTATCTATTCTATCCTTTATCTATCTATCTATCATTTCATTCTATCCTTTATCTATCTCATCTATCTCATCTATCTATCTATCTATCTATCTATCTATCTATCTATCTATCTATCTATCTATCTATCTATCTATCTATCTATCTATCTATCTATCTATTATTTCTAGATGTGTAACTTGCGGCTATGGCGTGTTTGATTTGTTTCATTGTGCATTCACTGGCGCCGCGCATTCTTTAAATTCAGACGCACTCGCTGACTCAATCAAGCACACGGACAAACAAACGTACACACACAAACGCACACACAGACACAGACACACACACACACACACACACACACACACACACACATATATATATATATATATATATTCTTTAAATTCAGACACACCCACTGACTCAATCAAACACACTGACAAACAAATTTACACACACACACGCACACACACACAGACACACACACACGCACACGCACACACACACACACAGACACACACACACACATATATATATATATATGTGTGTGCGTGTGTGTGTGTGTGCGTATGTATTTTATGTGTATGTGTCTGTGTGTATATGAGTGTGGGAAATCGAGAGAAATAGTTAAGTGTATCTTGGGAAACAGTGAATCCTACAGTTTGTATTTCTGATTAAATATCGACCAAATGGCAAAACGCCAACTGCCTTGGTACTGGCAAATACAATTGGGTCAAAAATAGAATCTCTTGTCGATGGATGCGGTTGCTGTAATAAGCCAACGACAGTGGATAAAAGATACGGATTGAAACAGTAAATGAAGTCTGAAAACGGAAAAATACAGAAGGAAAAATCAAAGTTTAATCAAGAGAGTGAACAAGAGAGAGAATGCTAGAAATGGACAAAAAGCTGAGAGAAAAATCCATTCTAAAGTGAGAGAGAAAAGAAAGGAAAAAAGAGACAAGAGGAGGAAGAGAGAGCGAGACTGAGAAACAACAAGAACAAAATGGCGAACCTTTCGACAAAACAAAACGATGTAATTGAAGAACTAATTAATGCATTCGGTAATATGGGCGCTATTTTTCGAGAGATGTTGTATAAACGTTCAAATGTAATGCAAATTTTAATTTAATATTTTATATATATATATATATATATATATATATATTAGATGTATATATGAATTAAGATACAACGAGAAATAAAATAAGTAAAGAAAACGTAGGAAAAAGTGTCTCAAACTAACATATTTCAGTTTAACAAGCTTTTTCGGAGATGTTTTCATCTTTATAAAACACTGAAGAGGCTTATTAAAATCAAACGTGAAATTAAAGACACATTTTTGCCTGATCTTGACATACTATATATATATATATATATATATATACATATTGTTAAATATAACAGACAATGAATATCTATTATGTTTAGACATGCGACATTCTAAACATCTGGTGAAAATAAAAACAAAACTTGTCTAATATTTTGATATTTTTTATGACACTGGTCCTTGCGCTATGATTTCGGCTTACATGAGCCATCTTCAGTGTAGTTGTATGGATATTAACACAAAGATATTCACCATCAAATATGATATTCTGTCATAATATAGACGATTAGTATGCGGCGATAACGGTCACGCAATAGAAGACACAGATCCATAATATATATATATATATATATATATATATATATATATATATATATATATATATATTATTGTTATTATTAAGGCATATCCTTATCACGCAAAGTATTGCTATTGAGAGTAACGAAATAAGTGGATTTTTTACGGGTAGGTGTCAGAAGTCCTATACCTACTTGTTTAAAATTCAAGGTATCGTTCGTTTAAACTGCTTGATAACCACAGCTAGATAATCCAGTCTCTTCTGTGATTAACTTTTATATTCATAATTTCCCTATTATATTTACACAAAGAAAACACATCAGGCTCAGTTGAAATTTAAACTCCGTATGCTAGTTCCATTTTCGCTGTCATAAACACTTCCCGTTGCTCACACCATTTGCATGCATGACCTTCCTTGTTTTTAACAAATAAATTAATTCTCACCTAGTATCTCGACTGCAGTCATTTTCTAATTGTTGTAACGTCGCATGTATATATATCTTTTCAAGGTCATTGTTCTGATGAGTTTTCCTATTTGGTACCTGGACATTATGAATTTAAGCACGGTAGATTGGCGGCAAAGTCTCATCTTTTAACACTTGGAAGAATTAGATGTCATCATATGTTCTATGGTGCAATTTATTTTCTCGCAGGTATAACTTGTGGGACTCTATTTAGGATTTACAGGCTTCCAACCTTCCTTAAATTCAAATGCAATATCATTCATTATCTCCTTAATTCTAGCTATTATATTACTCTCTCTCCTTGATAACGTTTTCTTTATTCATCACACACACACACACACACACACACACACACACACACACACACACACACACACACACACACACACCCTTGAAAACCATGCATCTTAGTGGTTTTATATCTTTGCGAGGATTGAAATGATATAAAAAACATGGCAAGAATTGAGAGTTGTTTTTCAATTGAAGATTTGATTAAACTTGAGCAACAAATAGGGTGCTCGTCTCTATCTAACCTTAAATTTGCAGTGTGTATCGTCAAAAACAAGCCACATATACATATTAATATTTTCGCTAGTTTTAAATTTTTCTAAAATTCATTCACAGATCCTTCTTCAGTTGTCATAAAATATTATACAGTACAATGCATTATTTTCATGAAGTTTGGTGACTACATCCTTAATAGTTGGGAGTAGAGACCTATTTTTGTAATATAGATAATATGCATCAAGTGTGGATACCTTCAATGTAATGGAATAAAAATATTTTGAGACACGCTGATCTAAAACAACTAGGGTTGCCTAATAACTATGGCGGGTAGTGTACTTATAGAACATGTTGATGTGTATCAGGCCATATTTTAATCAATCAAATTATTGCTGTTTTGGATTATGTAGCCAACAGATTTTTACGTGTTGGTGTTTAAAGCACCACTTCGGAATGTTTTTGGAAGTAAGCGTTAACCTACTCGTAAACTGGTTGAAAATCAAGGCTAGAGAATCTTGTATTCCTGCTTTTAAGTTTTACAGTTATAATTTTCCAGGGTTATAAGTGCTAAAGCAAACTAACTGGGTTCGGCTGAAAAGTGAAGTTGACTCGCAAATTCCACTTTCGTAATGATAAAATCTGTACATACTTTTCAAGAGCATGGCGTTTCTTATTTTTAATAATAAATTAATTCGTTTAAATTTATTAATTTATTCTTTGTCGAAACTATTTGCGTAGGACAACGGGAGAATCTCTGATCGTGACGAATTGATCTTTTTTCGAATTTTAATAAAAGTTGATTCGACTGATTCGTTTGCGCTTTTTACGGCTTGTCAACCATTTTTGGCTGATTTAAGGCCGAAAAATAAGTTGATATTTTGGATTGTAAGAATACTTCGTTACCGGTAGTACCTGTAAATGTCCATCGGCTTCCCTGTTTGAATTATATTTCTTTCATTTTTAGGTAAATCAAAACCGTGTCTTTGGTATGGTTTTCCCTTTTTCCTTGTGATAGTAAAATAACAACTCATTATTTATTAAGGTGTCGGCAGGTCATTCCTTTTAGTCATTTTTTCTCTCACTGAAACCAAACTGAAAACAACGCGCATCTTTGATATGTCTTTTTCCGTTTTGCACACCTTCAAAATGGAACAGTCCATTATTTATGAAGGTTTAGGATGGTTGTTTAATTCTTTTTCTCACCGAAATTAACAAGATATGTTTATCCGTTTTTTTCCCCGATGAAAACGGAATAGTCAATTATTTATGAAGATACTGGCAAGTTGTTTCTTTTTCTTTTTCTTGCTGAAACCAACTGGTGTCTTTTATCTGTTCTTTTTGTTTTTACCCAAGATAATGGAACAGTTCATTATTTATGAAGGTATTGGCAATTCTTTCCTTTCTCTCTGTTACTGAACTCAACAAGCATTCTAACATGTTTTTCCGTCTTTGCAAGACAACAAAGCTGAATAGTCCATTATTTATGAACGTATTGGTAGGGCGTAACTGATGTACTAAGAAAAGAGGAAGAGGCAAGCAGACTTATAAGATTGGGAAAATCAGTATTAATTTTTTTTCCTGACAGACGAAATATACCAAATTTTACTACAGGATTATAAACTGTCTCTTCAGAACACAAATATTTTAAACAAAAAGAAAGCCAAATTCATAATGGAAACGCGTTTTTTGTACTTCCAAATTTAAAATTAAATTTTATTCAGGTCGTATCTTCGTCATTGACTCTTAAATCCGGGTGCCTGTGTGTGACTCCTGATTCGAAAGGGTGGATCATACAACCTCGTCCATGATGTCAAAACACTCACGAGGAGGGGAGAACACATCTCTGTCGCTGTCATGTTGATCATTCCAACGCTTTCAAATCATGAAACTCTGGAGGTCCAGTTGCGCACACGTCGACTAAAAATTTAGTACCGGTTAACTTTGCAAATGTCTGCCACGATTGTTTACTATGGTATTGAGTGAAAAATTCCATTTTCTCGTGGAATGTGTGAGACAAACAATGAAGATTATTATATTGAGATGCTTAAGGGTTATCAATAAAAAACATGAATCCATCCATCCCCGCCATGAAAAGAAAACCCAACATATATTTCAAAATGTGGTTTGGTTTTGAAAAGTGGATCTATCACCATATAAAGAGTATTATTTTAAAGTTTTCTCGACATATATATATATATATATATATATATATATATATATATGTTTGTGTATTTAGATAGCAAAGCTAAGAAGAAAAAAAAAGACCCGATGATAATTTCTCTCTGAGACGTTATCATCAGCTCTTTCCTTTTAGCAATTTCTTTCTCCCCTGTTTTCCTATGCTCTATATTTTGATTGTATGTCTATTTCTTTTTTGTTTTACACCCTTTTTCGATTTTCTGTTTGTTTTTTTTTCTTTTCTAAGTAAGATTTTTTAATATTCTTGTTCAAAAATAACGTTTTGATGTACATGTAGGCAATATCAGACAAATTTTGGTCCACACCTTACTCATACACATAGTAAGAAGAAACTTCAGATATTGGAGGCCATGTACATCAAATCTAAACAACCAACACATAATAAAATCACCTTTAAATCCGGACATAACACGTTACATTCCATTTGAATACATGGTTTTGTTGTCATGTCAAGCTATCACGTGGTGTGACGTCATGGAACCGCATTGCAAATTTGAGAACTGCGTTTGTTATTTTTGGTAACCATTGCCGTTGCCTAGCGGAGTTGTATGACATCACAAAATAAAATCGTCGGTGATGGTGGATGTTATTGTATTACCGTCTAAATAACCTCTTTGAAGATGGCTCATGTGAGCCGAAAGCTTAGAAGCAAATTAATAAAAGATTACCCAAAAGCTGGAGAATTTTTGTCTTTATTTTCAATTGAAATTAAAGCCAAAATACGACATTTAGAACGGCTCATGATTAAACATGAGAGACACTCATTGTCTCTTATTTTTAACAGTTCATGTTTAGAAAATTATTTGCTGCTGCCTCGATACACTATATATATATATATATATATATATATATATGAACGCAGAATTTTGTTGATTCATACCTACCAGATAGATAGATAGATAGATAGATAGATAGATAGATAGATAGATAGATAGATTATGGAAATCTTTTACGTGGAATGGACTTTTCCTCCTGCAGTAAATAATAATTAGAGTGACTTCCGGGGAAGCAGCTGTAACACAATCAAGAGACAGTCGTTAGACAGTCGAGACGCCGCGTAACTATACCGTTTGGACTCACAATTCTATTTGTTGATTACTAACACATCTTGTTCTGTAAGTCTAATACACTGTTTTAACCTACCTTTTGTTTCCGTGTCTTACATTCGGGCCCAAACAACAGCAACTTGGCGACGAAGATTTCATCACAACAATATATATATATATATATATATATATATATATATATATATATATATTCTTTTTAATCGTTTCACCCCAACCAAGGCGGTAACGCCACTTATGCACAGGGGCTACATAAGAGGAAAGGATTACAAAGGAGGAGAATAAAGAGAAAGACGAATCAGCTACAAGGGGTGTCAGAGAAGGGAGCAAGAAAAGGATGTGAATACATGTGTGATGACAGTTGCATAGCTAGAGAAAAAGGAAAAGATACACACGGTGCCAAGTAGTTTAGGGATGGGTATTAACATTGCATTTAAATTCCTGGGGGTTGTAGCCGTCAGGAAAGCAAGAATATAGAAGAAAGTTTCACAGGCCAAAAGTGCGAGAAAATAAGCTGCTAAAGTATAATAGTCGACTGCATTTGGTTGTTCGTTGGAGCAGAAACCATGAAAATATTTATAGAACAGACAGAGGGAAGCCACTGAAGAAAGATTGAATCAGATCAAGCAAGCGTCCGGTGATACCATAACCCCGTAGCTTGCGTAGAAGGCCAGAATTACAAACCCTATCAAAAGCCTTGGAAATGTGCAGAACAACAGCGCGAGCCTCGCCGGACTTATAAAGGGCCTGGTATATATACTCCGTATTGGTCATTAGCATACCGGGTATGGACCTGGTGAAGGGGAAGCCGTACTGCCTGTCTGAGAATAATTTATGGGAAGTAAGATGTTAAATTCTATCAGCACTAATAATGGTCTCAAACACTTTCCCGAAGATTGGCTGATATGGCGACCGTTGGATGGGTCCGATGGCTACCCCGAGGACTACCAGGATGCTGTAAAACGGGAAGCAGATAGGCAGTAATTGTAGAGTTTCGAGAGGACAGAGGAGAGTTCAAAAGTACATTTCTTAAGGACAATGACCTGGATTGCATCACCTCCACTCGCCTTATAGTGGTCAAGTTTTGATATTACCTTAGATACCAGTGACCGGGTAATGTGAATATTATTAAGTATAGCCTCAGTTCTAACAGTGGTATAAACTAATGGATATATAATCCACAGCTTGGTAATTTTTACTTGTTAGTGCTCAGTACAGATGTAGAGCAGTTATGAAGATGTAGTTGTTATTAGTGTTTTAATATTAGCATATGGGACTGCAAAGTTTTGCTGCAAGTTACGAAGTCATATAGTAATACCGAAATTAAAAATCATACATATATATATATATAACCCGATAACTGAACAATATTTCACTGCCGAATGATGGTGCACTTAACACCGAAACCTGAAAATTTTGAGTTGTCCTCCATTATGCTATTAATATAACACTAATAATAATTATCTCTCTCATACTCTTTCTATACATATGTATTTAAAATATAAGTAACTAGGTCGGTGTAAAACCGCTTAACAGACCAATATAAAAAGACGTGAATAGTCGGAAAAAAGAAATGGATGGGAATTTTAAAAAAGGTATCTATCAACTAGGATGGAGAGAAAAATCAAATGACGACAAAATTAATAGAACAGACAAAAGACTTTCGACCATTTAGATCGATTGGCTTTCATTTTTTTAATGCAAACAAATATCTCGCGAATATTTCTCATGCAAGAATCGATTGCTGAGCGTTTTAGAGAGCTACAAATTACTCTCCGCTTTCTTCGATGGTGGTCGAACACAGGAGAACACGCATATATACACGTACACATACACATATATGCACAGAGAGAGAGGAAAAAGCGTTATAATGGAATAAGAATAAAAAGAAAGCAAACGATAAATGGTAAATAACTTTGGTCCGAGACGGTGAATTGTCGATTACTTGTATATATTCATATTTGATGCAGGTCAGCCTGGAATATTGAGCGGCGGGGGTGAGTGTTCCAGAGAGGAAAGGGGTACTTAAACAGCGTGCCGAATGTAATCGGGCTTGCAGTATTTATAGGAGGGAATGCAAAACGATCTAGCTATCTGATTGTTCACTTATCGACAATAAATCAGCGGCGTTATATGGAAAATATCGTTGCATTTCTGTAGTTATGGCAAACAGCATACGGATTTAAATGATCGAATGTCACATGGCTTCCAGATTAGTCCAAAAGGGTTGGGGAAGAAAAGTTACCGGTTCGATATCTTAAAATCCTCTCAGCTTCTGTCTGATTTTGAAATACGAAAAACACTATTTGAAAACCTGGATATTTCAGAGTGGGAAAGCAAGCAAAGGGATACTAAATAACTGATGACAACTCTGAAAAAGGATGTTCTGAAAATTTTTAAAAAAGATGAAAGGGAGACTAGATAAGGGTGTGAAACTGAAAATAGTCTTACGTGTAATTTATTCCTCTGCCGAGATATTGTATTCGGTCAGGTTTGTCTGTCTGTTTGATTGTCTGTCCGTGGTCAAGATATCTAAGAAATGCTGGATTGATTCGGATGAAACTTTCAGTGATAATTAGTGAATTAATTCGCCTAGATTGCTTTATGTCATTACCTTTTCTAAACGCACTATTTTTACACGAAAAAAGCATTATTTATTGTATAAACTTAATATTCCTATTTCAAAGACAAAAAAAAAGATTTAAACAAAAAAGAGAAAAAAGAAGAAAATAATGGTCAAGTTTGTTTGTAGTTATTTTCATTTTAATAATCATTACTTGCTAATCGTTAAGATGATGTCGGTACCTCATTGGCAGTGGTTTGAAGATTTTGATAGGGAAGCAGAAAAAAAAAAAAGAAAACCGGAAAGAATTCCACAAGGAAGAATTTTCATAGAAATATCTATCAGCATAGAACTTACGGTTATGTCTATCTATTTCAGCTGTAAAATGATGAAAACTTGCCAGCACTATAGTACTTCGCTTATATTCATAAAATATAGATACCACAGAAAAATATTCGTCAGAAAAATTACCATGGAAACATTAATAAGATAAAAAAATTAAAAAAAAACAGACATAAAGAATCACAGCTACGGTGATGTGAAACTGAAATGTCAGGTCAGGAGCAATGACATTGCAAATTCTACTGTAATTTGATTAGAAATTACAAGCTTCCCTGTAGATATATTCATGCAAACGTTTATATCTGTATGCGTAAAAGCTTCCTAAATTATATTCACCGTGAATAGTATAGAAATTCGTTTAAATATGTTAAACCGAGAATATTAAAGAATTTTGTTTAGCGTATAGACACTAACGCAGGCGTTTCTTTCGGCGATCAAATATAGGAATCGTTTCCTGTAACAAAATGTCTATTAAAGCATTGTAATATTGCAATACAGCATTCAGAGAGATGACAGCGAGCTCGGGGATAACATGTGTTTATAAACAGGATAAACATACCCAACACCACGCACACCGGTTGCTTCGAGCAGAAATTACTTCCAACGAAAATTTCGATAGAGTTTTGCCATTCCTTTCCCGCAGATATATTTCGCCTGTTCCATTTCATATCCGCAATTGAATGGCCCGGCACAAAAGTTTATATGTTAGTCCTCATCAATAAAAACGGTTGCATATTTCGTTCACCAGATGGCGGTACGACAAATCAAATACTACCAAGTGTAGGGAGAGGATGGTAAGGGGAAGTAACTTTGGCGTTGTGGAAAGTAATAGTTGGCAAAGCAAGCGCTATTCACGAACGGAAAAGATTATTTCGTTTTTACACTTATTAGGTGCAATGACATCATTTTACACATACAAACGCACATATACACACGTACGTAGAGGCTGACATACACTAATAGACAACATTTATATATATATATATATATATATATAGAGAGAGAGAGAGAGAGAAATGCATATATATGAGAGTATAAATAAACGTATACATTTCTACAAATGAAAATTACAAGATATATTCTTATATATATATAAATATATATATATATATATATTTAGAGAGAGAGAGAAATGCATATATATGAGAGTATAAATAAACGTATACATTTCTACAAATGAAAATTACAAGATATATTCTTATATATATATAAATATATATATATATATTTAGAGAGAGAGAGAAATGCATATATATGAGAGTATAAATAAACGTATATATTTCTAAAAATGAAAATTACAAGATATATCCTTGCATTTATATATATATATATATATATATATATATATAATCATGTCGCTCAAAGCAAGGAATTTTACTGCCACTGATTTGCAGGCGATTACATAGGAGGGAAGTTGAAAAAGAGTATCAGGTTATAGGGGGTGTCAGGAAGTGAAAGATGAGAATACTGATTACTGATTAGAGTGAAGTGTACGGAGAAAGAAGCATGACAGAGAGGATGCAGGTTAGTGAGATAGGAGATGACTATAGATTTTACATTTAAATTCCTGGAAATTGTAGCTGTTAAGGAAGCAAGTATCCGGAAGGGAATTCTACAGTCAGGAAGTGCGAGAAAAGAAACTGATGGAGTATAATTTACGTTTACATTTTATTGTTTTCACAGTAAAATGCTGGGACCTAGTTGATAATCGTGTGGCTCGAGTAAATTCATATATAGAGGGAACCAGTGTGCTAAATTCATCGGAGCAGAAGTCGATATATATATATATATATATATATATATATATATATATATATATATATATATATATACAATTCTAGGTGAAGACGACTCAAGGTTTTTATTTTGAGTGCTCTGTCATTTGTTTTATTATAAGCAGTGCTGAATATAATGAGTATTATAGAGATTAATATAATTATATAGTTATGTATCAATTGTACATTGCGACACGGAAATATTTCTGTTTCGAGATAGATTCTCATCATCAGGCAATATTGATGTTTGTTGTACCGATGATTTACTTTTAATTGAAAAAACCTTTGGTTTACTGTGAATGTACGTGGGTGTTTCTTTTGGCTAATCAGAATGGAGATTCATTTTGGAATTTGACCCCAAAGAATACATACTAACCAACTTTTTCTCTTTTTTTTTTCCTTTTTTCCCCTCTCATCCTACCCTTCTCTTGTTTATTTCCTCTTTAATGGTCGGGGTGTTGACGTGCCCTTAAGAATAAAAATTTATTAAATAAACGCAACGAAATAAGTGTCATATGTAGACATTGTAAATTATTCACATGAGAAAATGGATAAAATCTAAATGAAATAACCAACAAGTACATAAATAAAATAACCACTGACGAACTATATAAAAATAAACTGGAACATAGAATTACTCTTTTAAAATAAATCTTCCTTTTATAAAAAAAAAAAAACTTTACAACAAATAAATAGATAGAACAAAAAATATTATATTTTAGGTTTTAAAAAATATTTTCCTTTTTATATAAAATTTACAACTAATAAATAAATAGACGAAAAATTATGAGGAAATAAAAAGAATATAGATTTTGTACTCAATGAGAATACCACGTAAAAAGTAATAAAACTGAAGGGAAAGATAGGAAAAGGGTAAGATCAGGTTAAAGGCAGGTCAACACCCGACCATTAAAGAGGTAAAAGAAACAAGAGAAGGGTAGCATGAGAGGGGAAAAAGGAAAAAAGGAAAAAAAGAGAAAATGTTGGTTAGTATGTATTCTTTCGGGTCAAATTCCAAAATGAATATCCATTCTGATTAGCCAAAAGAAAAACCCACATATATTCACAGCAAACCAAAAGTTTTTGTCATTTAAATGTAAATTATCTGCACAACAAACATCAACATTGCCTGATGATGAGAATCTATCTCGAAACAGATATTTCCGTGTCGCAATGTACATGTGATACATAACTGTATAATTACATACATACATACATATATATATATATACATATATATATATATATATATATATATATATATATATATATATATATATTAATGCATATTTTTGGTAAGAAACTTATTTTTAAACATATTTCGTTGTAAACGACTCAAAAGAAGATTATATTTTTTATTTAATTGTTCCAGAATTCTAAGATATTTCATTTTGCTGAAGATAACGATTATATAAACGTTCCGTAATCATTTTTACAAGCACTTTCACCCACTTCTTTGACCATTCCCAAGATTGCATCTTTCCGCTAGTGTTATTATCCACATGTTTTTACTGTCATGTTATATATATTTTGTCGTTATTGTTTTTTCTTTATTTCTTATTTGTTGTTAAGGAGAGTTCTTTCAATGTTCTTATGTGGCGTTCGCGACAGAAAATTACGTGAGAATTTTTCTATTAAAAAAAATCAGTACTCACTTTTCCAGTATGAAATAATTTAATAATTTAAGTTACTTTTGATGTTGTGATTTAAATAGAATTCTTGTATATTCGACCAGAATTTCCCTTAAATTATGGATTAATGAATGCTTTTTCATGGCATTTTGGTTTGATAAGAGTCATGTAAGACATCCACTTAAAGAGATAGTAGTATGTCCAACAGGAATTACAATGCTTAGTAGAAAACTGTGTGTCGTATAACTAATCAATTAGATTAGTGGTACGACACACAGTTTTCTACTAAGCATTGTAATGGATACACTATATTGGTCATCTACATTTTAGATTTGATGGGTATATTTTGATTAGAAACAACGAACTTTGTGGTCTTCCATTTTCTATAATACATTGTAAATTTTTCATGTTTATTAAACACTTGAGTTAGAAATATGGTGTTTAATATATTTTCTTATAGCAAAATCATCATGAGTATAATTATTGTGCATACTGTTGCACTAATATACACGCACACACACACACACACACACACACACACACACACACATATATATATATATGGGGCAAATGAGTTATAAGATGAAGCAACTATTAAATTTCTACATATACAATTATATATATATATATATATATATATATATATATATATATATATATAAAATATAACATACATTACATGATATGGATACATCTCTATTTCAAATCTAGTAACTTGGCTTGGTGTTATGGTTAGCAAGATTGCCTCCCTAAAAACCTTTACAAATGAGTAGTGAGTTCGATCCTCACTGGATACCCCATTGTTTCAGTCTTATGCCACATCTAAGCGGGGCTTAGAAAATCAACAACAAATTTACGTCTCGTGTATGACGATAACACTAGGGAATACTCACTTTGTTGCATTAAAAAGACCTTTCTGTATTGAATTTGAGTGTGTTGATTTCAAATCTGAAGTCGATTTTTATGTAATTTGACATTTTTTTAGTTTTTAATTTTTCGTTATTATAGGATATTATAAGTATAGCTTATCAATTTGTTTGTGCGTTTTGTTTTTCTTCAGGTAGAAATTTGCGTTTGTACACTTCATCTGGGTAATCTCGTTTAATGCTCTTGCAGTAGTCAGCTATCCTAATTTTGTCCCAGCGCCCTTAATAGCGTCTTTCCATGACCTTTAGGTCTTGGTTGAATCGTTCTCCTTGTTCGTCACTCACAGCCCTCAGGTTGTCAGGTAACTTATCAAGGTGGCTATTCGAAAAATGAAGCTTGATGCTCATGTTGCACCGGAGATCACGAAAAGCGAGGAGCATGCTGTTTACAAGTTTACTGTTGTTCTCCGCCTTATTGTTTCCAAGGAAATTCTGAGCGACTGCCACAAAGGATAACCATGCTGCCTTTTCTAAAGCGGTTATCTTAGCAACAAACTGATTATGGGTTAGAATCTGTGGGCCATCAAAAGCACCTGATTTCATCTTCTCAAATGATAACCCTGGTAAAGCTGTGATATGTTGGAAACATTCGTCTTCGGTTACCAGTGCCTTGACAAATTGCTTCATCAAACCTAATTTGATGTGAAGAGTAGGAAAGATGATCTTATCTCTGCTTAAAATTGGGTCTTGTATTATATTTGGCATGGGTGTCGCGAATAGGTCAGTCCTTCTCAACCCAATGTCTTTCTCCTGATCGGCTGTCCAACATACAAAGGAAACATGGAAACTTAGTGAAACCTTTCTGTTGTCCAAAAAGTAAGTTGACCATCTTTAAGTCAACACAAATGATCCAATTGTGCTCATGATACTTTAATAAGTCCATGACCATTCTCATATAATCATAGTCTTCCCGCAAATGCAATGAGTGAGCGACAGGTAATGCTCCATAAACATTGCCATTATGTAACAGAACACACTTTAGACTGCGTTTTGAACTGTCTAAGAAGTGTATCCATTCAGTAGAACTATAGTAAAGTACACCCAGTTCTTTGAGAAGCCCTGGGACATCATGGCAGTAAATAAAATATCTGTCTACTGAAAAGAAGGTCACAAAAAGCTGGTCACGCTTTCTGAAATATGATACTTTAACAGAGTAATCGACAAGATTTCCGCCTTGTAATCTTAAGCTCTGCTTAAAAGCTCTGCTGCTTTCTTTGAAAGTCCTAAATCTCGCACTAAACCATTCAGTTTAGCCTGGGGACGGGAAAAGTTTCAGTGTCTAAATAACAGCTCCCCGATTGTGAACACTTTTCTGACAATTCACTGTCACAACTGTCTTGTTCGCTTGTATCATCTCCAATGTCTTTATTGTCCAATGAAGGCAAGCTTTTGCAAACTGGAACAGGAACTTCACCAGAGTGCGGAGCAGACCGAAAAGCTGAGAGAATATTCAGATACGTAACATTATGTCGGTTTTCCTCCCAATACCCGTTGTGTTTACCATGCAGAAATAGCAGTTATTTACATGGTTGGTGAGTTCGCAACAAATCATTGGAACGTTTTGAATTTTCCTTTGGTCCAGTCTCAAAGCATTTCCTCACAATTTTGGCACAGAGGAGCCCATTGCTTGTCTTGATCACCAAGATGAACTTCAAAATATGTTTTGTAGGCACGCTTGACAAACGAAGATATGTTACTTCTCTGATGATTGAGTGTGTAGTATCCACATATGTAGCAGAAAGCATCAGGCTTGATTCTGCAATGATATCTTTTTTTGGAAGTCATGTTTGATCTGAAAAAAAATACAAATGATCAAAATATTAGAACGTATCTATATATATTGACGTAAAAATGCTTATAAATGGTTTACGCAAAGTTCACATTTGTACAGTTTCCTTAACCTCAAATTGCATAAAAACTAGAGCTTGTAGAGAAAAACTAATTTCAGATTTGAAATCAGCGCCTCAAACTTCTTCCGAATCAGTTAAAATATCCAATGCAACTTAAAGTTACGGAAAAGTGTTCCCCAGTGAAATCTTTATCCGGCGTCAAGATTTCTCCAATAGTGAATTTTGTGGAGCGTGGAAACCACATCTTATTTGCTGTTATAACCATGTCTACCATGACCAACGTACATGTTAGACTAAAATTTACGCGCAAATAGTGTGCCTATCTACTAAGCTCAAAACACTATGAAAGTGTAAAAATATATTTTTATCGTAAGTATTTCTAGCAAAAGATTTTAATACTTAAAAAAATTATCAAACTCCCAGGGAAATTTTGGTATTAAATACTCCATAAGGAATTGATGAACTTAACCAAATATATCAAACTAATTTCAGCTTTGAAATCAGTATAAAATTCATCGATCACGTTGTTTTATATCACGTTGTTTTATATATATATATATATATATATATATATATATTACATTACCATTGAACAGTTGTCCGGGTTCCACTCGAGGTAGGGTTTAACTAGTTTATATCGATAAAAAGGGATTACGTTTAATTCTTTATATGAGAGAGAGGCTGGAAGGTTGAAAAATATTTTGATGTGGTTATTGTAAATGGTGATGATAATATTAGGAGTTATGTACTTACTGGAAAATTACAGGGATCCGACATTTATGGACAGATTTTCTTAATAATATTAAGGACAACATTAGTTCATTTTCTTTCAAGAGCATTAAAAAAAATCTTACTTTATTCAGGGTCCCTTCTTTACCTTAAAATCAGGACATTTTAGAATATTTTAATTTACTCTAATTCGATTGAGTGACAGAATGCAAAAACATTTTTTTTTCAGATTAGGTGATTTTCAGTAAATTCCAGTAATACGGATCTATTTTCGGGGTGTATGATGAAATGTGTTTTGACTTGAAAAATATTCCCTCGTCCAGTATTGTCTCAACTGTCGATTACTTGCCCATTGTGTTCGATTTACATTACTCCAAGGAAGCTTACAAAAATTGTAACGCTGCATAACTACGCTGGCAAAACTTACACCGAGATTAAACTGCTGGCCGTTTTATCAAGGCGAAGAAACAAACTGGATCCATCCGTCCAGAACACAAAGAAAAATGTGGTCGGAAGAGAAAAAAACGCCAAGAGACGACGTATAGGTGATCTAGGAAAGTGTGAAAGGTTCTAGAATGACCATATTTGTTTTGTTTCAATTAATTTGCACAAGGGTGTATATCAATGTATCTATCTGCCATATCCTGTGCATTCTATCCGTATATATATAGTCGATTTGTCAGAAAGGTGGATTCTTGATATATTTTGTCAGAAAGGTGAGTTCTTGATATATTTTGTCAGAAAGGTGAGTTCTTGATATATTTTCTGTTTGGAGTAACGATTCCAGAGTGCGGCAGCTTTGGAAAATACCTGAAAACCATAACACGGATTGACCTAATCTTTGTGAATCAAGATGGGCTAGCTCAAAGTCAAAAGTCATCGTGAACGAGAGTTTGAGTGCCCCGGTTTTGTTCAGACTGTTGCTGATGCAAGATAATGCGCTCTTTCTCAGAAATTGTAACTAAGGTCCGCTCAGCACAGTCGTAGTTGGGCACTGTAGGCGTTGAAGAAACAAAAGTGTCTTTAAGCAGGCATCTACAATTTGCCTGTCCATTCTATCTGTCTATAGCGATATATATATACTTTTACTAATATGTATATTCTGTCTCTCACCTCTTATATGTGCAATCTATCTATCTATCTATCTATCTATCTATCTATCTATCTATCTATCTATCTATACACAGTTTCTTCTCTAGAACTGTTCCATCGTAGAATAGACTCAACATTGTTCCTCTAATATATATATATATATATATATATATATATATATATATATATATAAGTCGCCGACTGACGCCATTTCGGTCGGGTTTCAATCCTGGGTAAAAAAGCGATCGGAGTCTAACCGTACTGATGAGCTGTGATACGGCGAAACAGATCTGTCTGCGGATGACAATATATATATATATATATATATATATATATATAAAGAGAAAGAAAGAAAGAAAGAAAGAAAGAAAGAAAGAAAGATAGGGAATGAGAAAATATGTAAGAGGTATATTTGGATTATGAGTATCGATCATTTTGACGTGAAGGGATTCGGGATGTAGTCATTAGAGGATCAATGTTGAGTCTATTCTACGATGGAACGGTTCTCTTGTATAGATAGATAGATAGATAGATAGATAGATAGATAGATAATTATTATTTTTCATCTCCCTTCCGAGCGTTGTAATCATATGCTAGAATCTTCCTTGCTCGCTTTGAATTCATTAATCATTTATTATTCTACCGTTCGTCCATGCATTGGATACTGCTGTTATAAATTGTCTTGTGCTCCGTGTCTAAATCTTGAGATTTCAGACAAACTCCAAAGAAATAATTTTAAAATTAATCGAATCCTGCCCAGGCATCTGGACTTACGTTATTTTCTCAACGCCATGACGTGATTTTCCTCCATCTTTTCTACAAATATGCTCATGGGAAGTTCTCTGATTAGCTTTTTTCCCTATTGAACTGACTAGATGAATTTAAGCTAACAGATTGGCAACTAGTTTCTAGCGTTTTACTGTTGAACTTGCTTGATGCAACTGCGACTTCTATTCTAAGATTTATTTTAAGCACCTACCACCTGTTGAGTTCCTTTTTTATTTCGTTCTTTCCTGATAATTACAGTGTTCAGAAATGTAAGTGCTGCATTTGTCACCATATCCCGTTTCCTTGTAACTCTATCTTTTCTGACCTTTCCTCAAATGTTCCCTTTCTTCTTTCACTTTAGCCCCCAGAAAACCTCCCCGGTTGTTGTGGCATTATCGACTTGTTTGGGGTGAAATGATTAAAAAAATGATTAACATAAATATGATCCTGGCTCATAAATTAAAAAAAATATACTCACATCATTCAAGATTTGTTTGGAAACAGAATATCACAAAATAGACAAATTTTAAACTCTGACTGAATCTAGAATATCAATGTGATTGAAATAGAAGAATTAGATTATTTTGGGTAGAATAATTATTTTTTAATATAATTTTTTTTATTTTAAAATTGTGTCTTTTTTTTTCAATAATGTGTATTTTACTTCAAAATGTGTGTGCGTGCATTGAAAATCTCCGCTATGAAGTACCGATACTATTTATTTTTCTTATTTCTACAAAAAGAATAATCGAAAAACTTTGTTGTCTAAAAGAATTGTTCTGAAAGTTGCCACTAAATATGAATATATATATATATATATATATATTTAGGTATTCATTTAGAAAGCTAACTGTTTTATAAATATTAAAAGTCAAATAATTATATGTACTGTTCTGATGTGTGCCTGATATTGCTTTGTATCTCCAATGGATTTCCTGGTCTTAGAAAATTACGGACATATCAGGTTGAAACACCGGTTCCTGTACTGTCTATAGGAATGGACTCTTCTTCCGTCAATAAATACTAATTTACTTGATTTCCGGGGGAAATCGTGCGGCAGTCGAGACGCAGTGGAGCTAGACACACTCTTCTCTTTCCTGACTACTAGCATTTTTATTTTGTATATATTGTGGATTATTGTTGAGAAACCACGCAAAATAATAAATAACAAAACCAGATATGGAGATAGAAAAAGTATGGTATATTGAATGAAAATATACAAATTGGAACACGGGTTAGTCAATTCATAAATACCAGGAATACTATTAGTAGAAATCAATATATACAATTTTGTAGTGAAGAAGTATGTCCGAGTAATGAGTCTATATCCAAACCAACTCCAACTTAATATGCACCAACTTACTGACCAACTAAGCGGATGTACAACTACTCAACTCTACAATTACTGCTCTTTGCAACTACTTCTCGCCGTTTTCTGTAAAGGCAGGATTATATGTACACATCAGGCGAGTCTATTCTTATGTGCACAAACGGGTGTTCCTCAACAGTATATATTTTCTGTTATGCTAATACACTAGTTAAACCAACCTTCTTGTTTTCTGTGTCTTTCTAGCTGGCCCTAACAGGTAACAACACGTACGATCATCGACGTTAAATAACGTTTAATCGAAATCGGTGACCGTTTGGGAATGTCAGATGCTGTAAGCATATATCCACTGTTAGAGTAACGACTCAGATTTGGAATTCATCTGTTTGATTTCCAGAAGCAGTCATGGTTGGTATAAACGGTTTTAGATTTTCAGGTACTATAATCTTGTATCAGCTGGTATTATAATGCATAATTATTTAGACTTAGAATTCATCTTTCCGATTTCCAGTCGTGGTATAATCAGATTCAAATTTCACAATGATGCCAAATTTTTTCTTTAAACATTGATGCAAATATTTTGTTCGTTTTAGAAAATTATTAGATTTTATGATAAGCAAATTCCGTTTTAAAATGTCAGTTTTTTCTTCAAAAGTAAATTGCACTTTTAATTCAGTTACATACATACTATTAGTGGCAATGACGCTCCACTTATATTTAATTTAAATTTCGCAGATTTCTATTTGAAAATGTTTTGGGGTAGTTTTGAATCTAGTTTCAGCAGAGGAAGATGTCCCCATCAAATAATTTTTCAGCGGCTAAAAAACCTAATCATCGGTTGGTATTAGGTTAGGTGGATAAAGCACGTTCAGTAGAGCAGACCAAGCCAGTTCCAGATGTGTTTCATGTTTATTCTTGCCGCATGTGACCTTTTATCATGGAGTAAGTTTTCTATCGATAACCGCTGACATTTTATAGACCAGATGCAACTGCTAGATGTAAAAATGTGCATTATTATATCAATGCGTTTTAAGAACTGCATGTGAGTGAAGCACTAAAAATTCTACCATCGATATTATATTATTTCCATAGAGCTCAACTTTTTGGTTCGATTGTATAGATTTATCCTTGTCAATGCATTTCCTTTTGATTTGATCACTGTCAACGGTTAATTCTTCAAAGAATTATTATTTATTCATTCTAGAAATGACCAAATGTAGCTTTTATGAAATTGAACATTACCCATAAAATTTTCACATAAATGCTGAAATATTTTTTCGTGGAAATCCTCATTTAAAACATAAACGATGAGATATTTTATGTTTCTTTGACCTACCCTCATTAGTTTCATGTCTTTTTATCTTTTTTTTTTCGGAAGAAAATTCGTAGAGTTTTATGTTAAGCGAATTTCAAAGGCAGTCTTATATATTTTTGCTCACAAATTTATTCAACCACCTACGTAACATTTTCTTCATCTAGCTAACCAGAATATTTTCAGCTGTGGCACCATCTATATAAACGACACATATATTTTGCTATTTGTGCGTCTTTTTTTTCCTACCACATATAAAACAGAATCAAAAAAGATAAATGCACACATATATGGTATTTTTATTGTGCCTTGTTTGTTTGTTTGTCATTAAGAGTTCATCCATTTCTTTGTTTTCCACTAAAATATCGAACTTAAAATGTCTCCCCCAATATTTAACAAATATTTGCGAGGTATATATATATATATATATATATATATATATATATATATATATATATATATATATATTATCCTACGTCGGTTAAACAATTCAGAGTTTCATGAACTACGCAATCATCAGTTGCATATTACAAACCGAACATGTAAGAGATTTCAAATTTAAGCTCATTCCAGGTTCGTGGAACTTAATCTTACAATGTTAGGCTACCATTTTTTAAATCCTGAATGGTATAATATAAACAGACAAAAATTACATGAAGATAAAAAATAAAATTTTAATTTGAAATTTAGAAAATAAATATTTAAAAAATATATTATTAAAATTCTTGGAGATGCATTCCAAGTGGGACAATTCATAATTATTATTAATGATAAATAATATTAAGAGAAAAATAAAGAAACAGAAAGAAAGAAATAAAGAGACTGAGAAAGAAAGAAACAAAACGCATAGCGTCGATCTGTATTAATATTGGGTCTATTATTTAAGCAATATTTTTTACTATGTTACATGTTGTCATTAATTCATATTTTTAAGTAATTTAGGATTACTTATGTGATTTAAGATGATAATTTTTTTTCTAAAAGGTGCAAGGAATTTCGAACCGAATCCTTAATTTCGATCACTGAGGCATATCATTCTTATTCCATGTGCGATGCCACTTCCGGATGCCATGTAGTTATCTCAATTTAATTCAGTTATGGAATCTATTTTTTAATACTGCTGTAGCCTGGTACTCAAATCCCATTTATTTGTGTCAAGTCGCTAGTACTTGAAGAAAGCCGTAGCTTACTTTGACCGAAACCCCGTAAATATACCAATAAAGATGAAAACAATAACCCCAAGAGTGTATATATATATATAGGAGTAATTATTTTCAGTATTCAATTTTGTTAGGATAGAGAAATTTTTAACATATCTCTGTGTAAATGCAGTTATGTCCGTTTTTAAAGTTAAATAAAAGCGTATTATTTACGATGAAGAGGAAATTATAATAACGACAGGAAAGTTATCACAGACTATATGATCAACCATCCGCATCACTGTTTTCAGCTGGTTTTCGCGTGCACAGAGTTCATTGTCCCCTAAATGATGAAAAACCAGATAATGCCACTCTGCGGGGAAAACCAACAACGCAACTTTACAACAATACAAACAAATGAATTGCCTTTAATTATTTCGTAAGCCACGACGGACACCTATTAATTCTTTTGGCATCAGAAGTGACCAGATGTGGTCTGTCACGACGTAAGTGATTTTACCCGGGAGAAGTAAACAGAGCAACCATTTACAGAAAAACCGCTTTGAATGTTTCCAAATAAGTTGTTTGGAAGCAAGAGAAAGTTGGCCAGATAATTGGTGATGATTGCCGGCTAGGGCATTTTCTTTTGGTCAGGAATTTTCAGGTTTGGTGCAGATAGGACATTGCCAAAAAGCATTGATTACTGGTGAGTTGCTGGATGGAGAAAGGATTCACGCTATATTTGATCTCAAAATAATGAGAATAACGTTGCTGTTATTTAAGTAAGTAAACCCTTCCGTATATATAATGTCTTAATAATAAATATAGGTCTAATTCAGCAAAATATTATTTATAGTATGTATTAGTATGTGTTAATTTATCACTCGAGATAATGGTAGCGTTCACTTTAGTCAAGCATTTAGTCCTTTTGCGAGCAGCGTCTAGAGTGGTTGGAAAGATCAATCATTGCATAACGATTTTTCTTCAGGTGCGGCTGGAATTTTTTTAATCATTTCAGCCCAAGCAAGGCATTTAACTGCCACTATTGCGCAAGGGGTTACATCGGGGAAGGTGATGGGAAAGAGTGGTTAGATATAAGAAATATCAGGATAACGAAGATGAGGGTTGGGTAGGTGGGAAGAGTGTTTGAGAAAATGGATGCGAGTCAGTTTGTTAGGAGGAATCTGTTGACCTTACATTTAAACTCCTGGAGATTGTAGCTGTCGGGGAAGCAAGCATATGAAAGAGAAATCCACAGGCAGGAAGTGCGAGAAGCTGTTGGAGTAGAAATTGCGGTTACATTTTATCTGTTTCACTGTAAAAGAGTGGGACCTAGTTGCTAATATATTATCTCGTGCAAATTCGTACCTAGGCGCATCAGTGATCTAAGTTCATCGGAGCAGAAGCCATGAAAATATTGATAGAAGAAGCACAATGAAGCCACGTCACGCCGGTGAGAGATTGTCTGCAGCCAGTCTGCCAAGTCGGTATCGATCACATTACAAATTTTCCGTTGTATTTTGTCAAGAACCCCGAGAAGAACTGCAGGGGCACCCGACCAGATGCGGCATCAGTATTCAATGCACGAGCGGATGGTAGATTTATATATGCGCAGGATATATTCAGACGGATAAAACTTCCGGGCCCTACACAGAGAACCGACTTTCATAGCAACGGATTTATCTATGGATTCGATATAGTCATTCCATTTAAGGTCCGCTGAGAGTATGAGGCCAAGGAGGCGTAGTGTTTTACTCTCTGGGAGGCAAGCCTGTTCCATGCTAATGGGAGGTAGATGCGATTGTCTAGGATGGTTAATTGATAGCAGCTTCGTTTTGGAAGTATTAAAATTTACGAGCATATGGAATAATGATCTGACATTTCTTTCTCTCTCTCTCTCTCTCTCTCTCTCTCTCTCTCTATCTATCTATCTATCTGTTTTCTCCGTTGTCTTCTACTTTTCAAAAGTTGGTTTCCCATTTTCCCAGCTTTCATGATTGTTTATTCAACAACATGCCACCAACCACTGTAATTGTCTGCTAGTTATTCCCATATACCAGAGTTGATAGCTATAAGATTGAGGTCCCTCTTGCACACGTCCCTGAAACAGTATCCTGAGATCAGCCCACCATACATGATATATTTTGACATACCGTCGTCTTTAATTCGATGACCCAGCTATCAAAGGCGATCTAAGGCGATGTTGACTAAGATTAATCTGAATGTTCCCGCGCAACACTATCGGTAACTTTGTATCTCCGGGCAAACCCTAGGATGCGTCGTACGCAAAGGAGACGAAAGCTTTCTAGTGGTTCTCCAGAGGGACGTATATTGTTTTGGTTTTGTTGCCGTAAATCAGAACAGGAGATACAGGAACGCAGTTGTTCACTGCAAAACTTACCGACTACCGCCTTTTGGTTATATGCAAACTAAATATTAAAGTCCAGAGATTGAATAAGTTTATTACAGCCCCGAAACTACAATACCACAAACTCAGAAACAAACTCGGAAACAACCTCAACGTACAGGAAAAATATACAGACAGTGATAAATTAAATAGGACGGACAAATCATAAATGCTAACTCAAAATAGAACACTCTAAAAGGAGCGTTAGTGGCTTCAGCAAACGACATCATTCCAAGAGAAAACTGACGTAAAAAGAAAAAAGATTGTATTACATATGAGATTCTCGGCGTAATACACAAGACACAGAAAACAATGTCAACAAAGAGGACAGAATTTAAGAAAAAACACAATAAAATAAGAAGCAAATGCAGACACGCTGAAGAATTTCCCAATGGCAAATAGAGAAAATGAAATAGAGAAAATGAAAATTTAGACATGCATAAAAATATAAGAACAGGACAAAAGACATGCTCATCAACAGGATGTATAAAATCCAAGCATGAAAAGTGTTGTGGCATCACCTCTTTATGTATACAAGAATGGACTCACTTGATGTGTACATATAATCCAGCCTATACAGAGAACGAGAGTTGTACAGCCGCTTTGCCGCTGTTACTACGACACTGTCAGCTCTATGCCATCGGGTAGAGGGCGCTCTCTGCTTCCGAGCAGAGAGCAATAACCCAGTCGTGGTTCCGCCGAAGGGTAGAAGCACGACTGGGCAAAAATAGACAGGCATTTTTGGCCGGGCCATATAGCCCAGAAATCTCATTTATAACTGACCATGTGTCACATGTTGCCCTTACTGGGAGGGACAACTAAATATAGTTGTACAGATGTAAAGAGTTTAGTGATGAGTCAGTTGGTCAGTAAGTTGGTGCAGAGTTAGATAGAGTTGTTTGGATATAGACTCATTACCCGGACATACTATTTCACTGCAAGTCTGTATATATTGATTTCTACTAATAATATTCCTGAATTGACTAACCCGTGTTCCAGTTTGTATATCTTGTTTCAATATAACTTACATTTTTCTCTTCATATCTGTTTTTGTAATTTATTATTTTGTGTGGTTTCTCACTCGAAATCCACTACAAATAGCTCATGTTAGAAAAAAGAAAAAAACTTCAGTGATGGGGCGACCATAATAGAAATCCATTCCCCCACAAGGGAGCGCAAGCGACATAAGACAGAAATACCGATGAACTGAAAATACTAAAAAAACAAAGCGCAAGCTCCACTGGCCAAATTGAGTAAGAAACAAAACATTAACAACAGTCGGTATGGAGATGCCGACACCATTCAACGACTTTGGCGCAGACACGATCGCCGAAACAATAAGTGAAATCGTCAACAGCGGCAATATACGGGATAATCTTAGCAGATCGATTTTTATAGCACTGCTAAAGAAGCCAAGCGCAATAAAAGTGAACGCCACTGAATAATCAGCTAAAGACACATAAAACTCATCATCCGAATTTTAATGAATAGTGCGCAGCTTAGAATAAAGCCAGAGAAAACACAAGAACATTCAGGAGATATAAAAAATAGAAAGGTTTGTATGACAAGGATTCGTCTTTTCACTAAATTAATTCAAGTAATACAGCGAAGAATTCTGAGAGAACTAGAACTTCTGCCAGTATTCGTAATTGTCGGCCAGTTTCAACAATTTAAGATACGTAGCTGATACAATGTTGATAGAAAACAAGGAAAGGAATCAGTAGGTCTCTTAGGAAGGAAGATAAAGTAAGTGAAAAGAATAAGCATAAATTACAAGAAAACTAAATGTATGGTCATCAGTCAAAAAAGAAAAACAAAACAAATTACAAACTACAAGTCGGAGATAATCTAAACTTATTTTATAAATGGAACAGTGTCTGTGTGTGTGTGTGTGTGTGTGTGTGTGTGTCCATTTCCTATAGACCCCGAAACGGCTGAACCAATTTTCTTGAAAATTTATACAGTTGTACTATAATCGTCTGCGAGTGTTCTTAGCTAGGTTTTGTGTCGAGGTACCCCCGATAAATATCGAAAATCGATAATCGAAAAAATCGGGTTATAGAAGGAATGGTCCGATTTTAATCAAATTTGATACACTCATTGACAAAGACATAAGAAACGTTATTCAGAAGTTTCAAGAATGCAGCTAGTACAGAAAATCGATAATATATATATAAGGGAAGATGTTTGTGCGAGTGCCTATTTATCTGTCTGTATGTCATTTATACAAATCCACAATTTTTATCCGATTTTAACCAAACTTCAAAATTTGACTTACATTCATTCATTTTTCTTTCAGTCTACGATTTCGTTTTAACTGGAAACAACTATTGCTTTTTAGTCTTTCGTGCCAACGTCCAAAGTGTCTGAACTCCAGGACCATGGATTAGTTTTAAAGCTTTCATTATACCCGAGCAACGCCGGACTATATTGCTAGTCAACACATAAGCATAGATAGCTCAACACTTGAAATTTATTATTTTTATTTATTATTATTACTATTATTATTATTGTTATTATTATTTTTGCTAAGTCTTAACTTAGTGTTCTTTCTTACGGTGCGGTGGATATCGACTCTGAACAAAAAATATGAGAGCTGCGCTCGAATTCCCTTTCGGAAAGGTATTAATCTGTATTTTCTCTCACTACCTATGTGTTAAATAAAAGGACTTTATTGGTTCTATAGCCTTGGTTTGCAAACGGCCTACCGCACAAAAGTAATGGCTACCTACAGCTAGGAAATCTTCTGCTCAGTCATTAATGTCTTGAAAGAGATGTTATCACCCAAGAGTGTATCACGCGTATCACTTAACTGACTGATTTATTTATTATAACTGCATTTTAAGCTTCTTTGTATGAAAGTGAATTTCTCGTACATTTCCATTTCATAATCGAAAAGTGCACTTTAGATAACTTTCTGATAAAAAGGTTCACTGTTAGAAGATGATTTTACTTTTTCAATGTTATATAGCAAGTAATTTTACAAATACGCTTAAAATAAATTGTGTATTTATAGATGTGGCACAAGGTCAAACTTGCTATTCAATCATAATTTATCGACTGAGTCTAGTCATTACCTCACATCAAATTACCCCAAGTTTTTTCTCGGCATGAATTAGATGTGGCACAAGGTCGAATGTGGTTAACACACAGTGAGGATCGAACTCTTTACTCAATTATAATTGATCGAACGACACAAGCGTTTTAATTTCTACACCAAAAAGAAAAGCCTTAGGGATTTACTAAGCCAAAGAGTTGGTGCCTTTGTCAGAATTTCGAAGAATCGCTGAAAAATTGTAAGCTCACTTCGGGCCAGACAGATTTTATCTTCCTAGCGTCTTCTATTAAATCTCATCTTCAATAATAATAATAATAATAATAGCTATAAAAATAATAATTCATTAATGGATAACCCATCTTTCAAATTTTATCTTTTTCTTCTTAATCTTGACACTGTCGGCTTTATCTTATATCCAAAATTTTCATTTATTCTTTTTGATCGCTTTTTTTATGATCATGTCGTTTATTACTAAATAGAAAAATTCTTGCATTTAAGAGCCGATGGCAGTAAATGCATGAAGATGTTGGTGGAAGACAAGTTCGAGTTTGTTCAGTTTTTCTATTTTGTCGTTTCAATACTTCCATTTTGGTTTCGATAGTGATGGAAGACTGCTAGTAAGTACGTTCTTATGCTTGTGTTTCAAACGATTTAGACTCAAGTCTAGTCTACCAAGAAGACAACACTGTCGTCTTTTCCTTGAAGTGAGCTCGCAGAATATAACTTGACATGGAAACCTTAACTGTTACATTATTACTTTGTTCTGATCATCGAGAACGGAGTTTAATGATCAGCGATTCGAAACTTTGATTATTAGCTCTTTCCGGAACTTTGGTGTTAATCACGTAGTAATTCCATTTATTGTTCAAGATTGAACTAAGCATTTTCTGGTAAAAGAGTTCTAATTTTCTGATGTCGCGACGATATTGAGTGTAGATTTTACAACAACAGAGCAAAGTTGAAGTGACAACAACATTCTCGACCGTACTTTTCTTGTAAATTTCAAAACTTTCTTTTTGAACATATATTTTACTTGCTTTCCAAATTCCAGTGTGCAGCTTCCGAGTGCAACTCCTGAGTACAGCTCCCAAGTGCAGCCCAAGAGTGCAGCTCAAGAATGCAGCTCACGTGTTCCACATCTTTCCTGAAGAACACTTTTTTCGTAAAAGATCCCCTACATAAAGAAAATTGGAAATACTCTACGTGTTTCAGAAAAGATGTTACAGATTGCAACTTCCAAAATTCCTGAGATGATATTTTGGGCTTGGTGTGCAAGTATTTTCTTCATTTTTGAATATAGACGCGTGGCCAAATGTTTCAAACATTCAATACGGTCGATTTGACAAGAAAGGTGACTTTTTGATGTCATCGTTCTGAGGGAGGCGATTCGAGCGTGCGGGCCCTTTGGAAAGTGGTTGAAAACCATACAACTTGTTAACCCAAGCTTTTTTGATTTAACTTGCTTCGAAGGGACACTTTTTAAGCCGTCTATAGCTGTACTAAAAAACATCGTTACCGAGGGTTTGAGCGTCCTATCCTTGTTCAGACTGTTGTTCACGTTAGATAACTGTCCCCCATAAATTGTTACTAAGGTCCGCTCAGTACAGTTGCAGTATAAACCAAAGATTTGCTCTGTGGATGTTTATCAAACACAAATTTTCCTAAGCAGGCGTTCAGTTATCCCTAATCGACAATCATCATTGGGTACGAATGGCCAGCCATATAATTTTGGATAATGGTAATATTAGTTATAGCGGATTTTCAATTTTATTTTATCCTTTTTCACAAAATAGAGAATGACATGAGCTGATGGTCTGAATTAATTCAGCATAGATTTGTCGCCGTTACTTAAATCAAAGTCTATCGGTTTGAATGTTCAAGAAATATTACCAAAGAAAAATTTACTCTCTCTGAGAAAAGGCAGCGGTTGGTAAATCCGATGTTATGACCAACTTACAGCAACTCCTTTCTTCTTCTTCTTCTTCTTCTTCTTCTTCTATGTGCCCTGTTCCTTCAGGGCGTAGGCGATCATGGATTTCCACATTTCCCTATCACTGGTGGCTCTTACCACGCCTTATTCTGTTACACCATCCAATCCTCGTTCCTTCATCCACTGATTACGTCCTTCAAGATCCGTTGCTTCCCCCTGCCTCTTTTTCTCTCTATCTGGCCTGTTAGTATCAGGTTCTCCAAGCCCTTTTTCCTCATTGCATGTCCCAGGAACTTCAGCTGTTTCTTCCTGATACTCAGTATTAATTTCCTTTTCGTTTCCATCATTTCTAAGACCTCATCATTGCTCACATGCTCAATCTATGATATTCGCAGCATCCTTCAGTAGGACCACATTTCAGTTGCTTCAGGTTTTTCCTTCATCTTTGATGATCCTATTTAAATGTGGGCTCTTGTTTAATTTTTGTTCTTAGTATTACAATAGTCTGCATATAAATTCTGTAAGTAATGAACTACTGATCTGAGAAATTCAGACAGAAACAATGACTATTGTTTTGATTAGAACGTTTAACTGCAATTATCGTTTCAAAGATTGTTAATTATTAATTGGAATGTGAACCGCTCTTTTCGTATTGATTACTGCAATTAATGTGTATACTTTGCCCCTTTTACTTATATTTGTTTTCTTGTATTAACCCAGTATATACAAATGTTACCTTCAGTCAGTTAAGTGCCATACTTGATACACACTTGGGCGATCATGTCTCGAAAGAGACATCACTGACTGGGCAGAAGATTATCCCGCAGTAGGTTGCCATTGCTTTCTGCGGTAGACTGGTTGCCGACCAAGGCTATAGAACCCAATCTGTCCTGCTATTTAACCCATAATTGGAAGGAAGAGACGGATTAATACCTTTCCCAAGTGTATTTGCGCGTAAGTGAATACAACGGATACAGCTGGAATTCGAACTCGGCTCCCCGATTTCTGTTCCGAGCCGATATCCACTGTACCACAACGCATATATTACCTTCATACAGCGTAATATTTAAAATCGTTATGACTGGATGCACGGTAGATGAATAGATAGCAGCTTAGATTAAAGAAACTGATAGCCACGCTTGAATTCCATTCGAATTCAGTGTTCTTGGGAAAGTTATGAATCCAATTCTTCTCCCCAAGACCGGGTTGCATTGATTGTGAACCGGTCTCTTAAAAGGAAACCTCTGAATTCAAAAGGATATGTGACCCTATACATCTAATAAAAGGATTATTCACATTGACTCTAAGATTCCGACTACCATCGAATAGTCGTCGAATATATGCATGTAAAATTCTTATACAAGGACTAGAAAACAAACCAGGATATTTAATAACTTTTATACTGCGGCTAAATGGAAGAGCAACAATCAAAACACGAATCATCCGTTTTATCAAGATGATGACGATATAAATATTTAGAATTAAATGGAAGATCCGTTTCAATTTCAAAGTTACTGATAATATGATGATTTTAAAACATTTTCTGCAAAATGTTAGCTTCGGTTTTCTATATATACAATTGCATTAAATGGTGATAAATTCAAAATGAATGATAAACAATGGAAATTTTTTAAACGTAGCGGATGCTACCATTCTAGAATATCGAACAAATTTAACAGAAGATAAATTCTCATTATGAAAATTCCAGTTTCTCTCCGCCGTAACGCAGTTTCTTTTCTCGATAACTATATTCATGTTCTATTGAGCTTTCATCCTTGTTACATTGATAGTACGAATCTAAACGCCGTAATAGTTTGGCATTTCGGTTTCATCATCTTTATGTTGAAATTTATTGATTTAACCTTAAATTCTATGCTAATATTATATTTTCTCAAAACCCTTGCATTCAAGCCAACTTTGACCTTCAAAATTTTAAATGACTTCTGTATGTTTAATTGCTGTATTTTTATTGTTCACTCTCCGTAATGTTTTTGTCTTCTTTTTCTCATATATTTCGTACGCTTTAACCCCTTGCATTTAAGGGGATCTATTGCTTTGCTTATACAATATCATTACACTCGAAATGCTTCTTTTTTTTTACAAGTACATTACACTTAATTCCATTAGCCTCTAAATCTTCAGTATTCGAGTAACGAGACTTTCATGTTAATTTTAGAGGCAGGTTTTAGTTCCAAAACTCAGGCAACGACTTTCCACTTTTGGTCTCCGCTTTGTAGTTTATACTAACAAAGGTAAGAGAAATTTAACTAAGAAAGAAACCGAATAACTGCTACGTAATTTGATTACGTTCTCTTGTCACTGACCGTTATATCAGCAACACCTGGTGATTTCTGTTTCAGTCGCTGCACTTGTATACAGTTATATAACCACCAATTATTACAATGGCTGAACAGTATCATGTTATTTTTCTCGAGTTGTTACGCGTGAATATTATATTTTGGTTGTTAAGAATTAATTATTTGAAAGGCAATTAGGTTGTATTTCTGGTGTTTTATCTTCGGTACAGCGAACACTTAGTTTTGTCATTTGTTCTTGCTATCGATTGAATAGTTATCGTTGCCAGAAGCTGATTGAAAATGTCACTCTATCTTACACAGCGTGTGATTCTCGTAGGAAATCACGTTAAAACGGTAAGACATTGACGTTACACTCCTGCTAAGAATTTTTATGCACGTCAATATATACGAGAATGAGTGAGGGTCGGAGTATGTTACCAGCAATATTAACAAAGATGATGTTCAAATATAAAAGAAGTATTTTTTTATTCGCTTATACCAAAACAAATCTTATTTTTTAACTACAACCTAAAATATGGTATGCATAATTCTTGAATCTAGGGGGAAATTTGAACGAAATTTCTTTTCTTCTAAGTCAAGCCTCACATTTACAAGTTTTTCAAAGAAACGTTTAACCTTACCCCTGTTCAGTTAATATTACTTCTTTTGTAGCAATTAACGTTATTGTTCAATAAATTATAATTTATTTTCACGAGATTTACCACTGTATCACGTTACAACATCGTTTCCATTTCTATTATAGCAGTTAAGAAACGTCAAGCCTGTTCAGTATCTAGATGGATGATCGATTCATAGTACGAGATGCTGTAAGCTTTGATGTGCAGGGAGTCTAATCGATAAAAGATAATGACTCTGTATTGTTAATTGGGAAGCCGAGTAGAAAATCTCCTTATATTTACTTAGGCGCAAATACACTTGCTATCTTCACTCCCCCGACTATCTTATTAAAAATCTTATGACTAAAATCATTATTATTTTCAAAATAAAAAAATAAAACATTCTTACAATCTAAAAATATGTCTGCTTTAAACCCATGTAAAATAAACCTTAACATTCGAATATATTTGATATCCGAAAAAATAATTTTGTACAAGATATTTTCTAAAAAAATATTTTTTTCGGTATTATAGTATTTCTTTATTTTAAAAAATTCTTTAGAACAAATGGAATAATATTTACGTTTCTTATACTAATTATTATTAGACAATTGCAATTACAGCGTCACTGGAAAAAGATTGGAGAAAGTGAATAACGACTTTTCTTACATCAGGTTTTCCTAATATCAGGTTACGTTTTGTTTTGGGGGAATAATTCGGTGGTTCCTTAATTTGTCAAAGACGGTTGGTTCTATTTTCAGAATCGTTGTGTACAAATTCATATGTCAGTGTTAAGCTGGATACGTGGAAAGAACCAATCAGCGACTGGAAATCCGAATTGGTCAGCACGTTCCTGCCAGTATAAAATTGGGAAGGGTGAGTAAAGGGTAACTCAGTCTGCGCATGCCATTGGTCATTACTTGTTTGATAGCCTAGACCAGGTGTCGGCAACTACGGTACGCGTGCCACACGTGGCATGCCAATCAATTTCCAATCATACGATTTGTTGAACGAAAAATGTCTTTGGAAGAAAAGAAAAATTAGAAAAGTCTGTTGCTATTCTTAAATGTTAAAAATCCCTTCCGAGATCTTTCATCTGTTTGCAAAAATTGTTTTTGCTCTTTTCGGCTTTTGGTTCAACTTATTGAAATTTTCTTTCACATGAAAGCAGTGTTATTTCAAAAACGAAGTTGACTAACATCTGAACATTTAAAAAATTATGTAAAATTCAAAGTAACAAAATATGTTGCCGACATTGAGTATTGGCTAGGACCACGCAAGTTCAAGAATTCTATTATTAATAAAAATAAATAAAAAACTTCAGAAATAGTTTATTTCTGTTGATATGGTCTGCATATCACTTATATATTACTATATACTGAACGATTTTTAAACCCTGTGTTGGCACATAGTTAGCAAAATGTTGCCGACATTTGACCTTATCTGTGCGAGTAAATATGTGAGTATTCGTAACAGTTTTTCACAGAGCTCGATCCATATTAATTTACGTCAACCAACTCTGTGCATATAAAAGAAACATTTAATTCGCTCTATCTGTCTTTTAGAACGCTAGTGAGTACCATTGTCTTATTTCATACTCAATTAGAACTATTCATTATTTATATTAGTGAACTATTTTGCGCACAAATATATTTTAATTGTATTCCCTAGCTTCATTCCTCCATCTCATTACAGTGTGACTTTTTTCCCTTTTTTAGTCATAATTATTGGCAAAGTTTTGCGCCTGACAAAGTGTTGGCCTTAAGATTCCCAAATGGAAAATGCCTTCGTGTTTTTCAAAATTGGTATTTTTGTTCTGCGAAAAAAACTTGTTCAAATATTTTTAAAGGTATTACATACATACGTAACTATATATATATTCGTACATATGCATACGTACACACAGAAAGATATATATATATATATATATATATATATATATATATATATTTTGTGTGTGTGTATTTTGGCAGCAGGTTTTCATTAATACAGGTTTCATTGAATAATATAGACAAAACAAAACATGGTAATATTACCAAAAACAACACATGGTAATAGCTCAACCAACCCCAAACATATCACTCTCTTATATCGTAGCCAAATGCACACCAACTACCAACTAGATGAAAATATATTTAAAAAACTCATAGACTCTAATATCTCTCCAACAGACCCCAACAAAAGAATTAAATTTATCATATACTACGCTAAATCCACAACATCCAACTCAATCGTCCGCAACGACTCCACCCCACCGTTAGCGATTTGCAAAAAAACAATGTAGTGTATAAATTTAAATGCCCCTTTCGAGAATGTATCTCTAACAAACTAAATAATACCTACATTGTACATACTACTAACTCGCTTTCGCGGAGACTTACATTGCACTTAATTGAATATTCTAACATATTCCGACATTTAAAACACCACGGTTATCAACACACTTCTTAGGAAAACACTCGTTGAAAATACGCATATGCTTAGACAAGAAAATAATAAACGAAAACTTAAAATTCTAGAAGCTATCTACATCAAACAGTTTAAACCTAGCCTACATAAAATAAATTTCGACACCTCTACTAACATACTTCAATGCCTATAATCGACGGGAGAGGTCATAGTGATTATACTTACCCCCTACACCATAGTAGCAGCAGTTCCCAGACCAATCCCTCATGCCACTATACACTCAATTGAACAAAAAACCCACTACCACCATTCCTTCTCGGCCTACAGCCATGTGCGTCACAAAAAATGGACCTGTCTAATTTTCTCTGGATAACTCCACTCTGTTAATAATAATTTAACTGTTCTATGTTCACTGAACATTAAATGTTCATCCTTTGATAGCGGCTTATGTAAGCCGAAAGCTCTGACCTGATAAAAAAATCAACAATTATTGCGATTTCTTGTCGTCTTTCCATGACAACATTATCAAGCTAATCAGATCATACGAACGGATCTTACACAAAATAAATAGACAGAACTTGTCTATATTATTCAATGAAACCTGTCTTAATATATATATATATATATGTAAGATCTTTAATAAAAACACTATAAAATTAAGTTACAGCTGTACGAATAATCTAGAAAAAATTATAAAAAACCACAATAATAACATTTTTTTAAAAAATTAAAAAAAACAGTAAATATAACCAGACAACAGAAAATAACAATTTAGACGAGAAAAAAATGTAATTATAAAAAACCCATAAAATGTCCGCTAGAAAATAGGTGTTTGCCGAAATCGATAATATCTCAATGCGAAATATGGACGAAAGAAAACCCAAACAATATAAAAGTCTATTTAGAGAGTACTAAAAACACTCTAAAGCAGAGAATTTACCAGCATACCTCTTCATTTAATAATACCAAATACAGAAATAAAACATCCCTATCGAGATATCCTTGGTACCTAAAGGAAACAAAAAAAACAAAAACAAAATAAAGTGAAAAATCCTAAAAGAAGCTAAACCATGTAAGTCCTTAAATGAACCATGTTCATTATGCTTATATGAAAAACTATTTATTATTAGATCCCTTAAAAATAAAACAATATTAAATAAAGGTAACGAAATTAATGTCATATGTAGACATTGTAAATTATTTACATTAAAAAATAGATAAAACCTAAATTAAATAACATGCTCACCGACGAATTAGATAAAAATAAAAATAAAAATGAAAATAAAGCCAAAGATAGAATAAGATAGTTGTTCTTTTTTTTTTTTTAATAATTCCCCCATTTGTATCAGGATAATAAACTTTACAGCAAATTGATAGATGGAGCGGAAAAATAGCAGTTAGGGGTTTACTTTTGGAAAAATTCTTTTCTTTAACAAATAGACTAGAGAGAAGGGGATTGGTATTACCAAGAAAAGATATCATATCAAATGTAATAAAACTGAAGGGAAAATGATAAGATCAGACAAATGCGAAAGAAAGCAGACAAGAGAGAAATAGGTTCAAGGAAAAAGAAAAAAAGAGGAGGAAAAAGTTGGTTAGCACAGAAATTCCTCGAGATCAAACCCCTAAGTGAATCTCCATTCTGATTAGCCACACACACACACACACACACACACACACACACACACACACCCACAATCACCCACATACATTCACAGTAAACCGAAAGTATTTGTCATTTAAATGAAAATCGTCTGCACAACCACACCAGCATTGCCTGATGATGAGAATTGATCTCGAAACAGAAATTTCCATGTAGCAATGAAAAATTGACATGACCATATAATTATATAATATTATATTAAGCTCTATAATACTCATTGTATTGAGCACTGTTTAGAATAAAATAAATGCCAGAGCACTCAAAATATAAAAAAAAAACCTTGAGTCCTCTCCACTTGGAATTATATATATATATATATATATATATATAGATATATATATATATATATATATATGTAAACACATATACATAAACACACATTTATATATATATATCCATTTATTTATATATGTATGTATTGTATCTGTGTATATATATATATATATATATATATGTATTGGATGCACAGATATATATATATATATATATTTATTTATCTGTGTGCATATATATATATATATATATATAGAAAGATACAATACATATATAATACAATACAGATACAATATATATATATATATATATATATATATATATATATCGATTATATTGACTCTGATGATGCATGGTCTTGGGTATGCCGGTAAATTGCATCCGGCAGCTTGGCCTCTGTATGAGAGGTTGTGAGGAGCATGGAACCACCTCTTAATTGCTGTCCACCCTGACCCGGAATGGTAGCACCTGCTAGGGTCCCGGCTATAGGCATATAGTTAACTCCCAAACTGGGGTCAAAACATTATGAATGTATAAAAATTGACTTACACAGAAAAATATACATTTTTCAAAGGTAAATGTTACCAACAAGACATTTTTGTAGGAAAAAATTATTGCCATTATATATTTTGAAGAAAAAATAATTTATCAGCAATACATTTTTTAATAAAACTCTAGAATCTATCCATTATTTTTGTACGATATTAAAATAATAATAGTAATAATAATAATAATAATAATAATAATAATAATGACCATAATAATAATAATAATGACCATAATAATAATAATAATAAAATTTCATCAAAAATGAGTAATGCGCTTTTTCTTACTCTAACCGAAAATTAAAAAAATACCTTAAAATAACTTTTTGGCATTCGGAGGAGATAGTTTAAAATATCGCCCGGTTTAGACTCCACCCATGTCTATTGAACAGGTGAAGAGGCTCATCCCTTGTTCCCTGTTTAGGATGTGATTTTCGGCTTTCTCTTTTCCAATCTTTTATTCTTACGTAGCTCCCTGCGCATCAGTGCCGTTACCGCCTTGCTCAGGGTGATATGATTAAAAAAAAAAAAATGCCCCAAAGACGTTGATAGGACGATAAACAAAACTCAAACTCATAGAAGAATTGCTCGTTTGTTTCTACGAGAAGCTCACATTAGTTTTCATTTAACACTTCGCTTAAAGAGTTTTTTCACCTATTTAAACAACATATGTATAAACATTCAACATTTTCAAAAATTAATAATTTAATATCTACATATTAAGAAAAAGTAAAAGATGGTGATGATGATGATGGTGGTGGTGGTGGTGGTGATGATGATTTTGGTGATGACGATAAAGGAGATAAAAAATAACAGAAAAAAGGAACTAGGCAGGAAGAGACAGAATTCACATAAGGAGAAAAGGAAATTAAAAAAATTACGAAAAGGTAAAAGGAACGTCAAATTTAGATAGAGCAGAAAAAAGACAAAAAAGAAGAGAAATATTAAAAAGAAACTGAATTAAGCAACAGAAAATATTAAAAAAGCAATAAAAGAATGAAGAAAAAATATAAAAGAACATTGAGAAGAAGGTAATAAGTTATGAATGACAAATTGTAAGACGATGTCAACGTAAGAAAATAAGAAAATTATTATAGTTTAAACGTACGGAAACCCGAAAAATAATAGTAAATGCAAAAAAGAAAATAAAAGAAAATGAAGAAAGAAGAAAGATGCAATAAAGAAGTAAGTAAAAGAAAAACAAGGCAAGGAATAAAGAAGAAAAATGAAGGATGAAGGAAAGTCGAAAAAAGGTTAAGGAAGAAGAAAAAATTTGAAAGTAACAACAGGATAAAGAAAGAGAAAAAAATATAAAATTGCAAAAAATGGTGGGTAAGTAAAATATATTTAAATTATCTGAAGTCCACTTCTTCGATAAATATGGATGGTAATCTGTTATTTATTGTATATTGATCATGCTCGGACGAACTTAAGTCACTGGTGCCTCCTCAACAGGTGTTTACACATGCAACCAGATTGGCAACTGGGTCCCACCCATTCACAGTCAGGTTAGCCAAATGCAAACGACAATTCTACTCCTGCAACTTCTTCTCTCGCACTTCCCGCCTGTGGAACTCGCTCCCATATTCTTGCTTTCCTGACGGCTACAACCTCCAGAAATTTAAATGCAATGTCAATACTCATCTATTAACCACTGGACACTAGCTCTCTCCCCACCCCCGTATATCTTTCCCTTTCTCTCCACCTATGTACCTGTCATCGTACCTGCATTCTCAGCTTCCTATTGCTCCTTTCTAACTAGTTTGTACTCCTCACTCTTTTCTATTTAATCTGTTTACAGTTATGTAGCCCCCAGCTCATCAGTGGCATTTCTGCCTTGCTCGGGGTGAAATGATTTAAAAAATATCCAAATTCACCTTCAGGAATCTTATCGGCCTCATCATTAAAGTTATCTTCTCATGCTAAAATAAATAAAAAAATTTAGAATAAAAAATATAAATCAATATAACATCTTGGCATTTTATATTTCTTCATGTTTCTTATGTCTTCATTATCACCTCTGTTTTCTCATCTTGAACCTTGCAATTTTTGCTTCATTCTGCTTCGGCAGTTCTTCCTTCTCAGCTTCTTTGTGTCTTCCTACATCCTTCTGCAACATTCATTCTCCTCGTTGCTTAAGGCTTCAGTCTCTTTCGTATCTTGTTTGATTCTTTCTTAGTCTTTGCTTTAGTTCTCCTCGTGTAATTCTACCTAATATTCTTAAGATATCATCCAGAATTTCCTCCTTCTTCTTCTTCTATGTGCCCTGTCCCTTCAGGACGTAGGCGATCATAGATCTCCACGTCTCCCTATCCCTTGTGGCTCTTAGTATGTTTGCTCCTGTTGTTCCTGGCAACCCCCGTTCCGTCATCCACCTGATCAGACCCTGCAAATATGTTATCCGCTGCCTTCCTCTGTCTCTCCTTCCTTCTATCTGTCCAGTCAGTATCAGGTTCTCCAGGCTCTCCTTCCTCATTGCATGTCCCAGGAACTTCAGTTGTCTCTTCCTGATGCTCAGCATCAATTTCCTTTTTGTTGCCATTCTTTCTAACACTTCGTCGTTGCTTGTATGCTCAGTACACGATATCCGTAGCATCCTTCTGTAGAACCACATTTCGGCCGCTTCCAGTTTTGTCCTCATTTTCGATGATATTGTCCAGCATTCACAGCCTTCACAGCCGTACATTCTACTTAATATTCTGAAGATATCACCTAGCATCATCTCCTTACTCTTCCAATTTAACACCCTCCTCACGTCAATCTACGTAACTAGCATCATCTACTTACTCTCCCAATTTAACACCCTCCTCACGTCAATCTACCTAACTAGCATCATCTCCTTGCTCTCCCAATTTAACACCCTCCTCACGTCCATCTACCTAACTAGCATCATCTCCTTACTCTCCCAATTTAACACCCTCCTCACGTCAATCTACCTAACTAGCATCATCTCCTTACTCTCCCAATTTAACACCCTCCTCACGTCAATCTACCTAACTAGCATCATCTCCTTACTCTCCCAATTTAACACCCTCCTCACGTCAATCTACCTAACTAGCATCATCTCCTTACTCTCCCAATTTAACACCCACCTCGCGTCATTCTACCTAATACTCTGAAGATATCACCCAGCATCTCCTCCTTATTCTCCCAATTTATGGACCCCCTCGTGTCATTCTAACACTCTGAAGATATCACCCAGCATCACCTACTTGCTCTCGCAATATATCACTCTCCTCGTTTCATTCTACCTAATACTCTGTCATTTCTTTCCTTCTACTCTGCGACGCCTTTTTATCTCTTTCCCTCTCCTTTTTATTTTTAATGATATTCTTCCTTTTCTCTGTCCCTTTTTATTTCTCTTCTTTTCCCCTACCGAAGACATCACCTTGAATCCCCTCCCTGCTCTCCTTATTTATCACCCTACTTTAATAAAATTCATTTCTTTGATTTCCTCCTCTTTCTAATCCTCGTTTTCAAGTTTCCTCCTTCTCATTATGTAGTCTTTATCGAACTCTTACCTTCTTCTTCCTCTTTATACCAAGGAAGGAAGAAAGCAATAATAACATTTCCACAATCTTTAACCAACCTGACCATTATCCCAACTTCGACCACCAATTTCAATGCCATCATTAGCACAATTATGAACGCGGCGTCTCCAACAACAATGGCGCCATCGTGATCATCAACAACTATTTTTTCAGCTCCACTAGCGACAAAACAAAACCAACCCTAAAAAATAGCAGAAAAGAAAATAAGGTGATGCTAATTTTTCTCCTCAAAGCTACTTCGCATTCTTTTTTATTTTCATTTCCGTGCGCATAAGACAGAAAGAAAACACATTGATTGGTTCATTTTTAATACAGAGCACAGCATTCAAGTTCTGAATAAAATTTAAAGATCAAAAATAATTAATTCTACAAGATTCCATGATAAATCGTTTTAGTATCTAGACGCGTTTGCTCTTAAGGCATCTTGTTAAAACAAACTTCGATGTTAGTTTTATGCCGCACATTTTTCAGCGAAATAAACTAATCCTTGTTGATATAATTACCTGCTTGTCAATATTTGATTTAAAATTCTCGTTCCAAATTCTGTTATCTTAAATAACAAAATGGCATTGCTACAATTTTTCTGTAACATTTCCTAGACCATAAACTCTTTTTGTGTAGAATCCCCAAACCTGACGCGTAACGTTACTTTGTAAGCTTATTTTAACATAGATAACGTTAACTTTTAACGTTGCACTATCAAAAAATAGTTGATAAAATAGGAAACAATATTACGACATGCATCTAAAATTTAAATTAGTGAGACTTATTTAATTCCTCATTTAAATTAGTGAGACTAATTTATTTCTTATTAATATTTGCCCAATACAAGGCTCATGAGCCACTTCTGTTAGATGCTTATTGTGTGGTATTGTATGCGCGTAAGGAACGGAAAAAAGTGAAATTCTTATGGTTATGTAAGAAAGATAACCGTTAATTCTAGAGTTTAAGAAGTCAACATTTAATTAGGAAATAATATTTCAGAGTTCAGTTAGAAGTATAGTGTCGAAATAACATTAAAAATAACAGGAAACCGAGTCCCAAAAAAGAAACAAATGATAAGCCTCGACACCGGTTCAAAAGACCTTGGTTGAGTGCAAAACAGTCGATAGACGACCTTATCTGATACTTTAAAAACAATTCGAAAGTACATTTTATATCTTTTATTCATAATATTTAGTGCAGAAACTTTCAGCTAAAGCAATTTGAAAACGTTGTCATAACCTTGCAATGTTTTAGTACATTAATATTTATTTTGATTAATTTCCTTATTCATATTCATAAACCATTTCTTAATTTATGCTAATTATATTCGGACTGTTGTCCTCATCTTTGATGTTGCTATCATACCGTTTCGGCTGTTGTGCCCTGCGACCTTCCTCGGGTCTTCATCGATCTGGCTAACATACGAGGAATTCTGAACTGAACACTTTATTTAATCTACGAGGATATAGTTCTCGTTCCACTGCTTACGTTTAGTATATCGTCAAGTTCTTATTTTTTATTTTATTCTTCTGCAGGTATTGATCGCCCGTTACCACGGAGTGCGCAAGTGCACACTACCTAAACCAGGGGTTAAACTTACAACCGCTATGTCATCAAATTTACAAACAAACGCTTTATCCACTAAGGCATTGTCCGGTAAGAAATAGATGATATCCCTATAGATATACAATGGAATGAGAACAGTCTACCTTGTAGATTAAATAAAATCAGAATTTTATGCAAGTTACATGAAGAAAGCCGAAGAGCATAACGACTGCAATGTTGTGAATACAACAAAATTTTGAAGACAAAATGCTGATATAAATAGTGTATATAACAGTAACTCCTCATCCCAAACATTCAAAGAGAAATTATTGATTTCCGTTTCTCAATGTCCAACTTACATCGAGAGAAAAAAAGCCATGAAGACATAGACCAAATTAACAAACAATGCAATTTATATCATGATTCTTCTTGTTGTCGCATCAGCATCAAGGATCGTAGAAGCACTGCATGTCGACAGGGGCAACAAAAAGCTTCTACTTGATCCGGTCATTGGACGGTATCTGTGTCTGGACAAAACATTCGCCAATTCATTCAACGATATTATTCGACCATAAATTACTTTTCTGTTCCCTTTTCCTTCATTCAGGTACCTTTTCTTATTAGATAACATTGGAGAAGCCTCGCGATCACGTTACCTGGTCATACCACATCTGCTTCTTTATGGTAGAAAACATGTATTTATAGGTATATGATTTTCCATGTACGTCCGTTTGTGCGTCTCTTCATTCATTTCGCAGTCGGGGTAGGAAATATCAAGTAGACGTGTAATGTATCTTATATTTGGAAATGGGTTCCGTCTTTGAACTCCACTTGTTAGAGGCCAAAACTTGCATACCCGAAAATGCTAGGGCATGAGACAACCTCAGGTCATTTGTCTTCGTCCGAGGCCGTCGATGTGGTCAGTAAACCAAATGTCCGTAGTCATATCTCCACCAGTGTAATGTGTGTGGATATGGTTGTCAATGTTATCATTATTCTTTCCAGGACGATATTAGAAAGTGTTAGAAAAATAGATATCTTTGATGCAGACCGACTGATGTGAGGATCCAGTCCCCCAATCTTACATTTTTTTTTAATCTTCTCACCCCGAGCAAGGCATTTCACTGCCACTATTGTGCAGGGGGTTACATAGAGGGGAAAGTGGTGAGAAAGGATGGTTAGATATAGGAAATGTCAGAAGGAGGGTTATAGACGGGTAAGGTTACTGAGAATGAGGATTGGGTAGATGGTGAGAGTGTTGGGAGAATAGATGCAAGTTAGTGTGATAGGAGGTGTCTATTGACCTTACATTTAAACTCCTGGGGATTGTAGCTGTCGGGAACACAGACATGCGGAAGGGAATTCCACAGGCGGGAAGCGCGAGAAAAGAAGTTGTTGGAGTAGAAATTACGGTTACATCTTATCAGTTTTACTGTAAAAGGGTGGGACCTAGTTGCTAATCTAGTATCTCGTGTAAATTCGTACCTAGGCGGCACCAATGATCTAAGTTCATTGGAGCAGAAGCCGTGAAAGTATTTATAGAAGAGACACAGGGAGCCACGACACGCCGGTGAGAGAGTGGTTGCAGCCGGTCTGCCAAGTCAGTATCGATCACGTTACAGATTCTCCGTTGTATTTTCTCAAGAAGCCCGAGGAGAGTAGCGGGGGCACCCGACCAGATGTGGCAGCAGTATTCAGTACACGGCCGGATGCTAGCTGGACAAGAATCGCTTTGCTGGTCTATTAAAATAGATGTTTGCTTGTTCCAGTCAGCTTAACTTTTCTTAATAGCTTCACCCCAAGCAATTCTTGTGTAAATACTTCTGCACATATATTCAATTTATTTGCGGTAGCGGTAGAATTAACCAAGCACACATTTGAAGTATAATATACTAGCAGTATAGCCCGGCGTTGCTCGGGTGTAATGATAGCTTTAAAACTTATCCATGGTCCTGGAGCTCAGACACTTTGGACGTTGGCACGAAAGACTAAAAAACAATAGTTGTTTCCAGTTAAAGCAAAACCGTAGACTTAAAAGAAAATGAATAGATGTAAGTCAAATTTTGATTTCCTGGTATCGATATCAAATCTTTTGCACTATTGTAAGAACTGTAACCTTGAAACTTCTGAATATTGTTTCTTATGTTTTTGTCTATGGGTATATCAAATTTGGCTAAGATTGGATCACTCCTTCTATAACCTGATTTTTTCGATTATCGATTTTCGATATTCAAGGGGGTACCTCGACTCAAAACCTAGCTAAGAACATTCGCAGACACTTATAGTAGAATTGTGTAAGTTTTCAAGAAAATCGGTTCAGCCGTTTGGGAGTCTATAAGTAAAGCACACACACACACACACACACACACACACACACACACACACAGACAAATTTCCATTTAGAAATAAGTTTAGATTTGCAACTTGGATTCGCCTTTGAAGTCTTGAGTCGCCTGCTCAGAGTATAATCGAAAATACGAAGGCCTGCTAAATTATCATTTTATTTTTTAGAGTGATTTTCAAAAAGATTTCAACCTAATTATCGCGGTTGGAATCGCATTGACTTCTGTATTGTATGGTGATTACACCAAGATATCTAAATTGTTTCATTACTTCCAGTTTTTTACCACTAACTTTAATTAATGTCCCGATGGCTTCTTCAGTATTTCCCACCTGCTTTGTTGTCTCAGCGTTGAGTATAATGTCATAAGACTTACGGCCACATCAGATCGAAGCACTGGTTTCAATACGATCACAAGTTAACCAACATCGATTCTACTCAGTACGTACAGAGTTTGGGTAATTACGATGTTGTTTTTTAACTTCGAGTTTATAAGATTACTGTAAGAATATGTTGCTAGCAATTAGACATTTAAATGTGTTTTTATATGCCGTATGATCTCAGATTTTGAACCATCACGACGCTGCTCAATTTCTGTCATTCAAAAGTTTTCCTTCCCGTACGATCAAAGGGATTTTTAGTCGAACCTGGTCACTATTTTGATAGGTGACCGCATGAAAATGCTAGGTACTGTAAGCTTTGGTGTGTGGGTGGTGCAATGGTTAATGTCTCGGAACTGTTAATCGGAGACCCGAATCTCCAGCTCCTGTTGGTTTTGTTACCTTTGCAAACAATAACGTGCAAATAACCTTTGGAAAGCTATAGGTTAATTATTAAGACTTGTACCAGTAGATCATTATTATCCGACAAATCTGAAAGTTTGCCTAACGTTTTCGGCTGACATGAAGAGAAACGACTATATTGAATTGTTTCACTGAGTTGTGCTAGACAGATTTTCTCTCCAGTGTCTATCTTACACACCTATAAATCCACATTCGACCGTTCTTAGAATATAACTGCCAAAGATTATCCGATATTCTTGCTATCTACCTAGAGCTCTTTGATAAAATCCAAAAGAGAATCAGCAATATTATTTGTATCAAAATGGCCTCTTGGATTCTGTCACTTTCCAACAGGTTTCCTCTCTTTGTTGTTTTTTATAAATACTTTCATGGTAAATGTTAAAATCAGCTCTCTGCTCTGGTGCCTAGACACTTCAAGTTTAAGCACAATACTCGACTGGCCATGAGCTCTCTCCAATTTACATCTGAGCTGTTAAATGTATTCATAAATTCTCTGTTAAGAGTTATTTGTTTTTTGCACGCACTTATCCCTTACGCAAGTCCCATCTGGTTCCATGCGTTCTAATAATGTTTCGGAAAAACATGAAAAGCAATATCAATCATTACCTGCTGTTGTCCTAATTACTATTTCTCTGATCCTTAGTCAGTCAGTCAGTTAAGTGCCATACGTGATACATACTTGGGCGATCATGTCTCGAAAGAGACATGATTGTCTGGGCAGAATATTATCCCGCAGTAGGTTGCCATTGCTTTCTGCGGTAGACTAGTTGCCGACCAAGGCTATAGAACCCAATCTGTCCTGTTATTTAACCCATACCTGGAAGGAAGAGACGGATTAATACCTTTCCCAAGGGTATTTGCGCGTAAGTGAATGCAATGAATTCAGCTAGAATTCGAACTCGGCTCCCCGATTTCTCGTTCCGAACCGATATCCAATGCACCACAACGCACATCCCTGATCCTTAGAAAGTTCCTTTTTCTAACTTTTCAATGCCTAGTAATCAGTACGTCTCTTGTTGTACTGTCTTGCTTTGGGGGAACTCCATTAAAATAATTTTTTTCTCCCTTGAAATAACATGCATAAGGTCAATAAACTGTAAAAATGAATTCTTCAATGAACAAATCATGTCATATCAAGATATTGTTTCATCCAGACTAGCCAGTTCGTCTTCACTTGCAGCCGGGTCGTCAATGTTATCAGCAAACCTAAGGTTCGTAATCATTTCCCCTAACATTATTTACAGGAAAATATTTAAAATGCATGTGTTTATAGCCATCTTTCTCACAGGCCTGCAAATGCGCCCAAATACATTTTTATGCAAATTAACTGAATCAAAATGAATAATGTCTTCCGAGGATCTTTCACACACCCCTGACCATATAACGTCATCTATTGTTGTTGTTGTTCTCGTCCGACCACATTTTTCTTTACATTTTGAACTGATGGATCCATTTTGTTTCTTCGCCTTGTTGGCACGACTGACAGCTAAAATGCTGACACCAACAATACCCGCGATCTCTGTAAGTTTTGCCAGTGTGTGTGTGCAGCGTACTACCAACAATGCAACACTAACATATACATAGCAATAGTCGAGCAAAGAGGCAAATACATGGAAATTATGTATAAGTTTGAAACAGATAGTTAACTGTGAGTTTTGACTACACGGTGACATAATCATTACAAAAAAAGAAAAGAAAGTAGATGAAATAATAAGTCACTGTTAAAAAGCTTTCATAACGGAAAATTTTGATGACTGATTGGAAAGAGAATGAAATGAGCTGATTCTGCCTCGTTATTGTCTTTCTCTCAATGAGCATGACAGGAGGTATATATATCTATATATATAAAGATATCACTCGACCGGCGGTCGAGTGCGAGAGAAAATTTACACAACCCAAAATCATTTTACTCGACCGACTTAATTTTCTTAATAGTCGCTTTACGTAAACATAACGTGAATCGCTGACGGAAAACAAAAAATGAAATTTTAATTAAAATTTTGAACATGTTAGAAAAAATTTAAAAAAATAAAAAAAATAATATCAACTAAATTTGATTTTTTCTCTTAATTGCAACATAAACATTTTGATGATAAAACTTTGTATTAAGTTTGGGTCCTTTTAACATTGTGATATGGTGTATTTTTTTTGACAATTGAGTGGGGGTACTTATCGTAGTTTGTTTCTTCTGTTAGACGATAAAAAATAACGAATCTGATTTTCTCAACGATTTTCTATTAAAGAATTACTTACTTGTATAATTTGTTTGTCGGTGCTTAGTTGAAAGAAGTATGCGCATTTTTTTCTTTCTATCAAATGTTTCTTTTTTGATTTTCATAAGCAGTCTGTGCGACCAAGACATTTTGACCTCACTTTGAAGCGTTAATTAAACAAATGTTTACACTAACCGGGACGATAAAAGCGAGATCAAAGAGAAAGAGTTTAATTATGTCATTGTAGGTCATTCTCAGTAACATTGTCAGTGACATACTTTTGCGTGATTATTAAATCACGTGCCTAACTGATAGAAGAACAATTTTAGGCAAACCTATTAATGAACATGATCCCATTCTCGAGTGATGCACTGATTCCAATGCTTCTCCGTCAATTCAAAGCTCTTTTGGTAGAAGTATTTGTCTTTGGCCTCAAAATACTTCTCAGTTTTAGATATCAGTTCTTAATTGGAGCCAAATCTTTTTCCCTGGAACATTTTTTCAGGTCTGCAAACAGCTTATAGTCGCTGAGGGCCAGATCGGAAGAATAGGTTGGATGAGGAAACAATCTGAACTACAATTCATGTAGTTTTGCCATCGTTGCAATCGACTTGTGACACGGTGTTTGCCTTATTGAAAGATCATATTTTTCTTTTCATTTGTGGCCGTTTTTTGAAAATTTCTTCCTTCAAGTGCATCAATAATGCTGTATAAAATTCGCTATTGATGGGTCTTCCTTTCTCAAGTTGATCGAAGAATAAATACCTCGCGCATCACAAAATACGAAGGCAAAAACTTTGCCTGCTTATGTTTGCATCTCAAGTCGCTTACCTGTTACTGTCCACTTAGCTGACTGCCGATTTGACTCCGGAGTGAAATGGTGCATATGTGTTTCATTCTTTGTCACATATTTACGCCAAAACTCCTTCTTGTTGTTTTGAAACAGTTGCAAACAACGCTTTGAATCGTCTGGCGCTGTTGTTTTTGAACGATTGTGAGCCAACGCAGCACCCACTTTGAACACAGCTTTCTCATCGACAAATTTTCATCCAAAATTTTCATCCAAAATTGGGAATACACTGTTTTCTGATATGTGCAACTCCTCTTCTATCTCATGCAAATTCAATGTACGATCGGTCAAAACAAATTGGTGTATTTTTGTGTTTTCTGGGAAAACTGCCGATTTGGGGTGACATTTGTTTAGCCAAATTTTTGTGTGTACAACCGCTTTTAAAGTCAGTATACCTACTCTTAACCTTTGGTTCCAAAGAAGTAGAGTTAGAATGACGCTCATGAAGCCATAGCTTTTCTTGAACACTATTTTTCCCATCGGAATACAATGCTTTATCAACAAACGAAATTCAGATTTTTCCATTTTTTTTGAAAATTTCAATGAGTAACTTCATTTAAATAACTGTACTTTCTAAACTAGTCGCAAATTGGTCATGTGCCATTTAAAGGTCAGTACTTCATAGAAATCATATAAATTTGTTAATAGAGAAGCCACCTATATGCCGGGACCGGAATTTATTGACTGGTGTGTTATATATTTATATTCATACTCAACAGCTTTTATTATAATAAGCAGAATTATAATTTTGCAAGAAAAACTCGTTTAGAATGAGGTTTTATATAAATTCGATATGGGCACCAGATTTCGCTACCAGTTTCTCGATCCGCTCAGTAATCGCGTCAACTGATTTCACCAAGAACTTCTTGCGGTTTGGTAGACATAACTTGTTTTATACGCCCTTGAACTACTTTTAAATTCTTGGTTTGATATAGTAGAGGGCTGCTCTTTTAACCAAGCTCAAAGATAAACGACCTCAAGACTGCTGGACTCTCATACATAAAACACTGATTAGAATTTCAATGACATATATATATATATATATATATATATATATATATATATATATATATATATATACGAGTGAGTATAGAATGAGGAGAGAAATGTTGAGATGAAGAGTTTGAGTCCAAACACTGAAACAGCCACATGATTGTAGAGAAGAGGACATATATAGAAGAAATTATGTACATGTTCTAAAACATAATTTATAATATATATATATATATATATATGTGTGAGCAGCAAATAATATTCTAAACATATACTGTTAAATATAAGAGACAATGAATGTCTATTATGTTTACTCATGAGCCGTTCTAAACGTTGTATTTTGGCTTTAATTTCAGTTGAAAATAAAGAAAAAATTCTCCAAAATTTGGATAATTTTTTATTAATTTGGTTGTAAGCTTTCGGCTCATATGAGCCATCTTCAGAGAGATCACCAAGACGGTAACACAATAACATCCACCATCACCGACGAATTTATTTTTTGTTGACATAAAACTCTCTATATAGTTGTGTATGTAGGCAGCACATTTTCTTTTAAACATGTCAGATTGAATAAATTGCAAATATTATGTTTGCTTATTTTTCATAAAATAAGTTCATACTCACGGATAATCTTTTGGGTATTACAATGACATTACAACATATAAAAATTTCTATTTTGGATAATTTTCACGCTCTAATGAACGCTAGCAATTCGTCAACCCTTATATTTGAAGAAGAAAAAATGTATAGTGATTTTTAGCAACTCAGTTTTCTTGCTACATTTGTTACCATAACTCACACTCCTGAAAATGATCTCAGAAAGAGGATGAAAGTACTTGGGTACCTTGAGAAATGAATTAAAATAACATCTGTCAAATTTACAGCGTATTTCTGACATCTTTTGATTATAATACGCGAAAGATTATCCGAATAAGTATTTTATTGAAAATATGCAAACATAATGTTTGCCTTTTATTTAATCTCTCTCACACACACACACACACACACACACATATATATATATATGAAGAGATTAGCAGCTAATGCAGTGGTCAATCAATAATATTATTATTAGTAGTAGTAATATATGGAGTAAAACTGCTGTTGATATCGGGATAATCCATATAATTCTTTGAATTGTTAAAAACGTTAACGCAGATTGAATAAAAAAAATCTAGGCGGTGGGGTGGTCATTGAATTAGTTCCTTTACTGGATGTGCGTTGTGATGCAGTGGATATTGGCTCGGAACAACAAATCGGAGGTGCCGAGTTCGAATTCCAGTTGAATTCCTTGCATTCACTTACTGACAAATACCCTTGGGAAAGATATTAATCCGTCTTTTCCCAGGTTTTCCCAGGTTCTAAAGCTTTGGCATGCAGCCAATCTACCGCAGAAAGCTATGGCAACCTCCTGCTGGATAATCTTCTGCCCAGTCAGTCATGTCTCGAAAGAAACATGTTCGCCCAAGCGTGCAACAAGTATGGCACTTAACTGACTGACCCTCAGTACAAATTCAAGTCGAAACCCTTCTAATTTCGTTTGGGGACACCCGACCAAATTGCCCTTTATGCTGGCTTGAATATAACAACTGAAAATAGTCAATGCTTAACAGAATTAAACAGGAATTTTTTTTCAGGGAACATTATTGTTTTCTTCCATTTCGCCATAACAACTCGGCAGCTACAAACTAAATTATCCCTGAAGCAAAGCTACTTTACAATGATACAGTCTCGTCTCAACATATTTTACGAAACAGCTTTAGAGAAAAATTCGTTCCGGGTGCAAAGAATTTTTCATTTCGGCACGGATATATATTTTTCCGCAGGACTAGAACGTTTTATTACTTAGTTGTCTGCTAATTCACCACTTTATTTATATCGTTATTTATTTAAGTCTTTCCATTTCCTCAGGTGATTTTTTTCTTCTTCAAAGGAATAATATCTTTTTCTATCGTCTTTTAACATATATTTGTACATGTGTATAGATTCTTTCGGCTTTCTATATTGAAGTTGAGAAGTAAAGAGGAACAAATTTAAAGGAAAAGATTGAAAGAAAAAAGTTGTTGTACATAGGCAGCAATGGACGACCTTATCTTAATCGGTAGACAAAAAAAAAAAAAAGAAAAAAACCATTAACAGAGACACATGATTGGCAATACAAGCATACAAACATAATTTTTTTTTCGCTTACCATGTTTATATAAAAAAAATTTGAATTTTTCATTTTAATTCACATTTTTATTTTGACATCTACATAACTATACACTGTGGTGCAGTGGATATCGACTTGGAACGGTAAATCGGTTCGAATTCCATGTGAATTTCGTGCATTCACTTACGCAAAAATACTCTTGGGAAAGGTATTAATCCGTCTCGTCACTCCAGTTATGGGTTAAATAATAAGACAGATTCGGTTCTATAGCAATGGCAACCTACTACCATTCAGGTCTCTTCCGAGACATGATCGGCCAAAGCGTGTATCACGTAGTGCACTTAACTGACTGATATCTATACCAGTCTGTTCAAATCTATCTATCTATTTATGCCAGTCTGTTCATATCAACCTATCTGTTTTTATGTCTGTTTGTCTATCTATCTTTGTCACAGTATGTTTATTTCTATTTGTTTCTTTGTTAATTTAGCGGTATATCAACTCTTTATTGGTCATTTAATATCGAAATTTAATTTTTTGTTCTTGAAAATATTAGCAATTTCATTGAGATAAGTGTATTACTGGCATTTTTTAAAAAATGTTCTACTGCAAATATTTTCTACTATGAAAGTGTATTGCTGGTATTTTTAAAAATAATTTGTATACTTATATATTCTTAAATCTTTTCAATCTGATGTGCAGGGGGCTATAGAAGAGAGTTAAAGTTTTAGACAGCGGGAGAGAGAAGACATAAACGAACCAGCTACAGGGAGTGAAACAGAAAGGGCAAGAGAAGGATATGAACATAGGAGTGAAGACAGTTACGAAGAGAGAAAGAAAAACAACAAGATACACAGGGTGATGTAGAAAGGGCTGAAGTTAAGTGGAAAAGAAATGGGAATTGACTTTGCATTTAAATTCTTGGAGGTTGTAGCCGGCAAGAAAGCAAGTATATAAAAGGGAGTTCCCCGGACGGAAAGCGCGAGAAAATAAACTGTTGGTGTAGAATTGTCGCTTGAATTTTGTTGATCTAACTGCAAAAGGGTGGGACATTGTTTCCAGTCTGGTTATCCGAGTAAATTCTTGTGGAGGAGGCACCAAGTTCGTCAGAGCAGAAGCTATGAAAATATTTATAGAAAAGGCAGAGGGAAGCCACAACCCGCCGATGAGAAAGTTGGTGGTATCGGGAATAATCACATTATAGATTCTCCTTTCGAGCCTGTCGAGAACACTGAGACGAACAGCAGGGACGCCTGACTAGATATAACAACGGTGTTCCATGTTCTGTCGAATGGCTGATTTGTATATGTGCAAGATGGATTCAGGCGGAAAAAAACTTCCTGACTTGACAAAGTGATCCAACAATCTTATCAGTCAATTTATCTATTGATTCAATGTAATCATTCCACTTGAGGTCGGAAGAAAGTGTAAGCCTGAGGAAGCGCAGTATATTGCTTTCAGGGAGACTTGCTAGATCCATGCTAATGCGTGTTAGACATAGGTTAATTGAGATAACAATTGTTATTACTCGATTTCTAGCGGTTACATATTAACTCTTGCTTAGGTTATTTGCCGTGAAGTCTTTAGTAATACTCTTGACTGACTTAAGCTTATATTTACTCACTTAGAACTCTTTATCTGATGCTTCTGGCCTCGTCATTACCTATTCCGCAGCATTTCCCCTTTTGAGATTTATTTTTATTAATAAATATTTTTATTTTAATTATTAGTATTCTTTTCACTTTTCTTTCAGGAGAGTTTGCTAACGTACTGAACTTTGTATTTCTTACGTTTTCGGTCAGCCTGTAGTTTTTCTATACGTTTCTATTTTCTGGTAATCGTAATAGCACGTTTAACAAATAATTGAGCTGTTGTCAACAGTACTTGCATATGGGTCATTCTTCAGTTTAACTGATTGCAATGTGCTTTGTGATCCCAACGTTTTCCTTTTACAATATATATCATCTTTCCAATTTGTGACATTATTTCTCCGTCTTTCCACAATTCTTTTCCATCATATAAAGATGGAAAAGAAAAAAAGTTTTGTCAATTTTGAAAAACTAGGGACCTTTTATCCGTTCTTATGAGTTTTTGACCTAGTAACCACTTCTCGAATAACGATTTAAAATTTCTTGCGAATATCATTTCTGCTGGTGACATGCCTGACCTTGTATTGAATTTGGTATTAACCGGCAAACCATCAATAATTTTATAGTCCCTCTTCATTCACTTTTTCTTTACTTGGTTTTTAAGCTTTCTTAAAAGTACCCACAAACCATTCAGTTTGACTTTGGATGAGTCGGTTGGGTAGTCATATTTTCAGTCGAAAACTTTTTTAAAAATCTTCCAATTCATAAGCAGTGAAATGTGTACTGTAATCTGAGACTATGGCACACCGGAATGCCATATCTTGCAAACACATCATGTAAAATATCCACTGTAACCGTGTAAGTTGATTTTTTACTCATAAATATTAGGCCATTTAGTAAAATTCTCCACTACCACAAAATAATGTGATCCGTTTATTGGATCTGCGAAGTCTATGTGCAGACTTAACCACAGAGTATTTGTCTTTGGTCAAGTTTGTAATATTATGGTTCGTAATTTTGCCACCAGAGCACAACCTCTGCAGTCTTTTACTAATTTTCAATGTCTCGATTTATTTTGGCTTCAGTATATATATATCTTCTCATAAGAGATCCTTTATATTCCCGGATGTACACTATGAAATCCATTTAATAACGGTTTTTGTAATATACTAGGTATTACTATTCTTTTTGCAAGCATCAGTACTCCGTCGCATCTTGTGTAAGCAATCAATTTGAATTGGGTTCCTTCTTAGCTTCATTTAGTCGCTTATTTTTATTATTATTTCCACTATAAAGATATCTTGATCTCTTTTTTTATTTCAGGTTAACTGGTAATTTGCGTACTATATTGCATAATATATTGTAATATCTATTTCACTTTTTAACCCTGGAACACTAACTATCAAATAAAGTTACACTACTACTAACCACGGGTATATCATACCCGATTTCGAAAATACAAAAAACGTATTAAATAGAAATATTTAATTGAAATAATTTACATGCAGACACTTGAAAATTTGTATTTTGAGTTAACATTAATAAGAACTGAAAAACATTATTTAGGCAACAAAAATCAGATCGTGAAAATTTGATTAAATTGTAATTAAAATGTCGTCATTTGCGTTGGGTACTATATACCCATGGTTAGTGTTCTCGGGTTAATGCTGCAATAACAGTGTCCTCAAACGGTTCGGTATTTTTATTATCACTCTTGTTAAACCATTCACAGGCCCTAACTTTTGGACAATTGGTATTCCATAGTAAAATAATAAATTCATGATATGGAAACCAAACGTTGTAATCTGTTCATTGTGTAGGAATTTTTTTTTACGAACCATAAGTATATAGTAGAGTTCTGCGGTCTGTCTGTAAACGAAAACTTCTTCAGTGTAAAAATTTGTGATTTTTTGAACTTCAAATAGTATTGCTAACGTATAGTTTTTGATCTGACTGTAGTTTTCGTTTTCTTTCTGGTGGTAGTAATAAACTCAAAGCATGTGTGACGATTTTCATGTTACCATCATCATATTTGTGTAGAATTAGTGCTCCTATGGCATTTGAAGCCAATACGATCCTAGCGTCCGAATTTTAAGTCTGACGTTAGTATTTATTTCTTCAAGCGCTATCTAGAACTTATTTGTCTAGTTTCACTTTTCTCCTTTTTTAAGCAAATTCTTTAGGGAAACTCACAAATTCTGCTTATTAGGCAAATAAATCTGCTAGTCCCAGAAAAGCTTGTAACATTGTACCTTTTGTTGGGTGATGTAGATGTTTAATTGCACTTGCACTTATTGGATCTGACTGACGACCATTTTTTTCAATAGTTTTTACTAGGTACTTGATTTTAGGCAAAACAAATTCGTACTTTTGCTCACAGAGTTTGAACCCGTACATTGGTATTTTTTCAAAAACGGTTTTTATATATCCCATACGCTATAGCTTAGATACACTTTTCATTAATATATCATCCAGATAAGTAACTGCGAAATCACAACCTACAAGCGCGTCATCTATAGCTTGTCGAAATATAGCTAGAGACACCTTTATCCCAAAAGGAAGTCGGTTGACGATTGTGCCTATTTATAGTTGTTAAATGTGCGCATTCATCTACGACTTGTATGTCTAAATACACTTCAGAAAGACACAGCTACTAAAGTTTTTTTATTTCACGGTTTAACTTTAGAAAAGTTTGCTCTCGACTTGATAATGGATGGTTATGAAACACTTCTTTAACACAGTCGAAAAATCAGCACAATCACTCATTTTGTTTCCGTGATCGCCTATGTTCTGAAGGGACACAACACATCAAGAAGAAGAATTATACTGTTTCTATGGTGATATGCATTATCATTGTTTCCTTGAAGTGCTATTGCCTTAGAATAATGATCTTTATACTAAAAAAAAAGTAAGTTTTTCACTTGGATTAGGAAAAATTAGTCATCGTATATGTATCTCCTTCCTTTTCCTATAAATGTGAAAATAATAATTATGTATCGAATATGTTATTAATTTGATCACTTTGATCTTTTCGATAAAGGCATAAGATATACTACGGCAGGAATAGATACGCTTTTGAATTCATAGTTGTCCTTCACCTTCGCCTGGATTTGTTGCCAACCACGAATATTTGTCTGATTTTTAGCCTGTAACTATAGAGAAGAGATGAATTCATTCATTTCTAAAATCCATTCGCAGGAAAGAGAATGTAATGAATTCTCTATATTACTTTCACGCACACAGACGCAAAATAAAAAAGAGCTGACACACGCATCAGTCAGTCAGTTAATTGCCATATTTTCTGCGGTAGACTGGTTGCCAGCTAAGGCTATAGAACCAATCTGTTGTGTTATTTAACACATACCTGCCGAAAAGAGACGTATACACATTCGCATACACAAACAAACAAATAAACAAACATACACTATCACACACAAGAGTAGATAGGTTTACCTATTAACCGGTTCCCATTCTTATCCGTCTTTCGAATATGAGTAGATTCAAACTTTGTATTGATTGTTTCCTGCTTACGATTGGGTTTCCGGTTCCTTGTAAAGGTTTTTCAATCTCTTACAGTAACTCCTTCAATCCAAGAAACATTTTCGCCTTTCTCTCTCTCTCTCTCTCTCTATATATATATATATATGTGTGTGTGTGTGTGTGTGTGTGTGTGTTTGTTTGTGTGTACATATATATATATATATATATATATAGCACTGATGATGGAAATCATCGTAAGGGTGTACCCTCGAAACCTCGAAGTCAGTATGAATCTGCTATATTAAAGTGACAAACTACCCATCTTTTGAATATAAGTAGATTCATCCTTTGTATTGCTTGATTCCTGTTTAGAATTGTGTGTCCGAATTCTTCTATAAGTATGTCAATATTTTCCAGTAATTCCTTAAATCCTAGTAAGATTTTCTTCTCTCTCTCTCTCTATATATATATATATATATATATATATATATATATCCCTGACGATGGAAATTATCATAACGGTGTTCTTACAAATCATCGAAGTCGGCATGAATCTGCTCTATTAAAGAATTAAGGAGACAGACTCTTTGTACATAACGCATTTTCGGTTTTTCCGGAATCTTCTTCGGTAGAAGTAGGTTTGTATTCTTTCTTTACTGTTTAGAATTGTTTTTCTGGTTTCTTTCAAAGTCTACTTCAAATCTATATGTCAAATATTTACATGTACATTGTCAAATTTTATATTTCCTTTATAAGTTAAGACATGTTATCGTTCGGTTCATACTACTTTCCAATTCTTTTGAAAACAATCTGTATGTTATCATTTGTTTCCAGTTTAGAATTGGGTTCCTGGAATTTTCATGTTTTTTTCGTTCTTCTTCCTTCCTATTTACCCCTTGTGTTTTAGTGGCAATATCAAAACTTGTTAGAGGTGAACTTTTAATCAATAGTTTTAATGAATACTTGCTGCCTAAATATAAATATATTCACACGCGCACATACGGACACAGACACAGAGATAGATAGATAGATAGATAGATAGATAGATAGATAGATAGATAGACAGACAGACAGATTTTGAGAAACTTTTATGAGATTATTTGTCATTTCTGATCAAATCTACGTTTTCTTTCAAATGACAAAAATATAGCAAAATTTTGTAGCAAGGTAATTATCTTGTATTTGTTTCGACCATCTGTTTTTGTGTCAAATATAGATTCACCAGCAATTACAAAGAATAATACCATCTTCAAGACTCTCACTTCAAGATGATATAAATTTGTTCAATATCGTTGCAAAACATGTTAGTAACGTGAGGTATCACCAAAGTAATATATCAGATTAGTCCCAAGAAAGCTCACACAATGCATAAATACCACCTAATGCAAATGTGTCAAAATCCTTTTAACTAACATCAGGATTTGGGTATGATTCGAGAAATAGGAAACACTTTTTAAAAATATTTTATTTGTTCATTAATACTTAATGTTCAAAGATGCTGTAACAAAAACCTAATCGTTTAAAATAAATGGATGAAATATTATATCATTATTAAACGATATCAATTTATCAATTTGTTTAAGTTAAACCTTCTAATTATTTCTGCTACAGGCATTAAAATCAACATGCCAAATAGCAAGATTTTGAAGTCTTTTACTGGTTATCATTTTTTTAAATTCTACAATTTATAAGCTTTAAAGAAAGCGACCGTGAGGTGTCGCATTTTAGTAAATTACTAAATTAGTAATAAAACGAAATTTTATGCTGTGCAACACTTTCTTACTTTCTCTACCTCCCTCTCCTTCTCTCTCTCTCTCTCTCTCTCTATATATATATATATATATATATATATATATATTATGAAATGGATTAACTCAGGGATATTTTTTATTTATTTGTTTAAACATTATTTTTAATGGATACTTTTAAATTTTAAGTAAAATTTCCTTCGTAGTCAGTTGGTCAGATCAATTGACGGTTTCAACTAGGCCTAGCGGACGCAAGTTCGAATCCTAAAGGAAGACGCATATTTTCCTAACAAGATTTCTCGTTTATTCAGTCTGATAGATATATAAACATGCTGTTTAATTACAAAAAAATACAGTGTATCTACTTAAATACGAATATCCATTTATATATATATATATAGAAATAACTATTTTATTCAATTTTCATTAAAGACGACTGGCAAGATCAGTCAGTCAGTTAATTGCCATATTTTCTGCGGTAGACTGGTTGCCAGCTAAGGCTATAGAACCAATCTGTTGTGTTATTTAACACATACCTGCCGAAAAGAGACGGATTAATACTTTTTCTAAGGGTATCTGTCAAGGTACTTAGATTAAAATTTTATTTAATTTTTATTTCATTCAGGGTTTCTGTAATTAAAATATGTCAAACTTATTCCAGTCGACATTTTCATGGATATTTTATAAACTATCTGCAGATTTTTTGTTATATATATATAAATTTAAAGAGTAAAACATCTAAATCTATCGATATAAATAGCGGCTAACCTGCAAGATATTAATTACCGAGAACCAGAAATGATTTAAAAAATCTAACACAAGTTTCTCAATATCTATCTATCTATCTGTCTATCTGTCTGTCTGTCTATCTATCTATCTCAGTCTGTTCTTTATTATTTATGAATTCACATATCGTTGTTTTACGACATTCCTTGTCAAAGTATATTAATGAATAAGGTTACTGAACATACCACTACATGCATATCAAGAATATTTCGTTACACTTCACTGATCATATTTAAATTAGCACTAACATTAAGCAGACACGAGAACCTATCAAACTCCATCCGCATTATAATTGTAGAAAATACTATGAGAATGGCATCATCCACAAGTTAAAAAAAAGCATAAAAATAATGGATCACTAATGATAAAAAAAGAAAAGCCTAACACTCACTAACATCAATTGTGAACACGGATACAATTTGATGACCGTGTTTTGAAAATAGAAAAATATACTCATCACTCTACACGCAGATAAATAAACAAAATCATACATTGTTTTATAAAAATTGATAATCGTTAACAGAACTGGCGAAAGCTTTTAGATATATCCTGACACACTTTTTGTTCAGAAAATAAATAACTTATACAAGCACAAGTAAAATTAAATAAATTTATAGTATTTAAACATTATGCATTATGTCTACCGGCTTGAGCACTCGAAAGAAAAACTTAAAGAAAATGTGCCCATATAGGAATTGAACCTGCGGCTCTTTTTAGGACTTTGGCTTACATTATGAAATTCTTATAAAAATATTTCCTAACTAGCTTCACAAATTTTCGTTTTGGATACACTAAAACGTCACTGAGTTCTGGCCTTGTATCCGGCTAATCGTTTCTTCTACGAATAGCTTGGTGTGTTTGCTGAATCTACATAAGCTATCACATTCCATGGCCGTATATTTCTGTCGCAGTGTTGAAACATGAGGTGCACAGCGATGTTAAACATAACATGCAACAGACGCAAGTGACATAAAATAGTGTTTGCCTCTGGACGTTGCTGCATTATTTGTATTGGAAGTAAAACAAAAGCTGCCTTTATATTATTTATTTATTTTTCTAACTTGAGTGGAGACTGGAACAATGATAATAAGACCGCTTTCTTGTTCGCAATGAACCATTTATTTGTGATGAATGTAAGCAGCAATCACGCCAGCAAAAATGAGAAACTACAAGCAAAGATTATATCATTATATGTATAAAATCTTCATAAGCTTGAATAGTTTAGATATAGCAATTTAAGTATATATATATATATATTTCCTAACTAGCTATATATAATATATAAAACAAGCCATTATTTTTAGTAGAAACACATGTTTGAATAGACGTTCGCTTTATTTATTAATCACTATATATATATATATATATATCAATTCATTTTTTGTCTGCAAACCTGAATATTCAAAAAATCTTATTAATGAAATAAGTGCGGCCAAACCAAGATTAAAACTTACCTTCCCCCTTGCAGGTAAGACGTTCGGAAGATCCAAAGTTATTAAAACCTGTCGGCAACAAGGTGTTTCACGTTTATGGGTTTTTTTATGAGCTTCTTATTACACCATATGAGCAAACTGTAATATGAAGATTACGCACACTTATGGGCATATAAGACACGGAGCATATAAACTTTAATCAGTCTCTTGAATGCACAAGCCGTTAGATATAATTCATATTGTAAATAAAAAACTTTCTATTCCTAATATGTTGTCAAAAGTATGGTTTAGAGTAATATTATGTTCCATTAAAAACCAATTAAATTAATTCCTTTATATATATATATATATATATATATATATATATACATTCCCTCTAATCTTGAATAGTAAAATAGGTCTTGCTCTCTTTAGTTTTTAATAAAATTATGTACTACTCAGAAAATTATGAAATATATATATATATATATATATATATATATATATATATATATATATAATGTTAAATTGTAATTATGTTTAAAGCTAAAATTGCTTTTTTGGAATCGTTTGGAAACACATTTAGACAAGCAGATTTTTGTCATAAGGTGCTCGATATTGCGTTAGGGATATAGACTTAATAGAATATGGAAAAAATCAAATGACCTTTAACAGTGAATAAATCGAAGTGAGCATGACTGAAATAGCACTGACAAGTTTCTTTACATTAATTTTATATATATATATATATATATATATATATATATATATATATATATATATATATGCATGTGTGTGTGTATTCACCATCATTTTTTACATCTGCTTCGGTACATAGATCGGACAAGGAATATATGCTTTAAATTTTGTTAAGAGATTCACATAGTCTTTCTTGAAAGCTTGTAATTCAGTGTTATGCAATGTACAGAGTGCTTTTGATTTCGTTTCGCCATATTTTATGCAAGAAAATACATAATTTTGTTTTATTATAAAAGTAAACATGTAAACAAATAATATATTCTTTTTCTGTCAAACAGCAGAATGAACCATTACGTTGTAAGGATACAAAAGGCGATTATCTCCCATTGGTCAAGATAAGCCGCATGGTCACATGACAACCGCTTCGTGACGTCACTCAAGCGCTAGTCATCAGACAATACTCGAACATCAACCAAACGAGAAGCTTGTTTCTTCTACCTTGACCTTTGGCCTATGCGGACCATGCTAAGTCTGCTTACACCAGAATCTTGCAGGGATATAAAGGAATCGTTCCACATCCCGTTGAGACAGATGGCTTACAAGCAACATCCATTTTCAAATTTAAAACTTTCCAAAATATATTGGTATACAGGGTGCCCTGAAGTCGCGCACAATATACTAGTTTTTATTTTTTTCTATGTTTCTGATTTGATCTGATATGGGTGAGAAACTAACAGTACAAGAAAGAGTTTGGTTTTTATGTTTGGAAGAGACAGGGTAACATCCCGCTCTGTAGCTCAAGAACTCAACCGCAATCATCCTGAGTGAGAAAAACCATTAAACCATACCACTGTCTGTCGTTTTATAAAAAATACTTCCAAAAAACTTGATTGGTTGCTGACCGTGAGAGATATGTGCAACTGATGAATAAACATACATCATAGTTCAAGCGAATGTTGCTAGAAGCCCCGTGAAATCAGTCAGAAAAATAAGCCAGGAGTTAACGATTAGCAAATCATCAATTCATCGTATTCTTAAAAACACAGAAATTTTATCCGTACAAAGTGCGTCTGTTATGATTATAATCAATAAAATTGATGTTCCTATGTATTTTTTTAAAATCAGGATTGTTCGCGACTTTTGAGACACCCTGTATAGTAAACTTTTTGAAAATTTACATGATATATATTACAATTAAAAAAAAAACAACAACTATACGTATTCGAGTTCAGTATGGGTTTTCGATGCAGGTCAATTCACATAGTCCTTGATAACAAGTACATTTATTTTCCCCCTTTATTTCGGGTAAAATTGAATCAGTTAACTGTCATATGTCATACATCCTTGGGCGATCGTGTCCATTTAGAGACATGACTGACTAGGTAGAAGTTTTTCTGGCCGTAAGTTGCCGTTACTTTTTGCTGTATACTGGTTACCTACGAAGGCTATAGAACCCAATCTGTCCTGCTATTCTCTCCGTAGGTAGAGGACGAAGTGATGAATTACTACCTTTCTCAAGGTTATTTGTGGATAAGTGAATGCAATGTTTGCAGTTGAAATTCGAACCCGGCTCTCCGATTTCTAAATCCGAGACTATATCCATTACACAACAACATCAGTGTATTAGTGTAAAGTGAACGATGCACACAATACTAGTATTATGACTCAGCTATCTAACTCTATTTTTCATGTACGTAACTCTTGCGATCTCAACACACCCTATGCCTTTCATAAGAAAGAAAAAGAATCTATGTATTTCTAATAAATATATTTACAATTCAAATCTATATAAAACAGCACAATAGATTGTATACGGCGTTTCACATCTTACGTCCCTGCATTGTTCTATGAAGGCAAAGTTTGTTAAGCTGGCCATTGGCGTTATCATAATAGTTCCCTTCTAAAGTTACGATCCAGATGTCCTTCAATCATTATTCACTAACAGAGAGTATGACGGGAACTTGGAAAAATTACTCCATTGTTCAGCAACGAATGATTCAAAAAAGCAAAAGTCGAGAAGTGTCCATATGTGCCCTGGGAAAAATGTTATTTCTACTCATGATCCAAGTAGTCCGCTAAAAGCGGAACTGTTCTGCCTGCCATCAACATTGCGCATGCTAAACGCTAGATAATCAAAACTTTACGCCTTCTCAGTTTTACGCTTTACACTGACGTCAGTGTTGTGCGTTGTGATGCAGTGGATATCGACTCGGAACGACAAATCGGGAAGCTGAGTTCCTTACATTCACTTACGTATAAATCCGTCTCTTTCCTCCAGTTATTAGTTAAATAATAAGACAGATTGGGTTCTATAGACTTGGCTGGCAACCAGTCTACCACAGAAAGCAATGGCAACCTGCTGCGGGATAATCTTCTGCCCAGTCAGTCATCTCTCTTTTGAGACATGATCACCCAAACCGTGTATCACGTATGGCACTTAACTGACTGAAGTCGAATCATCATATTGAATCACTTGATCCGTCTGTTGCAAATAAATAGGTTTCACTATTTCATGTTAGAAATTATTTCTCATCAGAATCAATCTTCTACATTTAAAAATATTTTATTCGTCCATGCATTAAATAGTGTTGCAATATATGATCGATTACTCCAGATGAATTCAATGCAATTTGTTCGGTTACTCCAGTGAATGCAATGAATTCAACTGGAGTTCGAATTCCAGTTGAATTCATTGCATTCACTTATGCACAAATACCCTTGGGAAAGGTATTAATCCGTCTCTTCCCTCCAGTTATGGGTTAAATAACAGGACATATTGGGTTCTATAGCCTTGGCTGGCAACCAGTCTTGCGTAGAAAGCAATGGCAACCAACTGCGGGATAATCTTCTGCGCAGTCAGTCCTGTCTCTTTCGAGACATGATCGCCCATGCGTGTTTCACGTATGGCACTTAACAGACTGACTCCAGATGTACATCTCAAGATTTTGGAAGAAATCCAAAGAAAGATCTGTAATGTAATCGACCCTGACCAAATAACTCGATGCAGTCATTCTCTCACCGACATGACGTGGTTTTCCTCTGTTTTTTTTTTTAATATACATTTTTATGGCAGCTGTTCTAACGACTTTTTTTCTTTGTGTCCTGAGTTCATGAATTTAAGTTTGTCACTATATTGGCAACTAGGTCCCATCCATTTGCTGCTGAACAAACGGTCGTTTCTACTCCAACAGTTTATTTTCTTGCAATTCTCGTGTATGTAAATATCATTCGTTTACTTGCTTCACTGATAATTAAAAAATTAAAAAATTTAAACGCAACGACAATCACCAACCCCTATCTTTTTTAACCCTGTATATTTTTCTCCTATCGTTAATTCCCCATATTCTCATATTTTTTCACTTTATGTAACCCCCTACGTTCTTGTGGCATTGCTGTTTTGCTTAGGGTAAAATGATTAAGAAATTCAAAATTCGCGCACAAATACATAAAAACCCACAGAGACATATATATATATATATATATATATATATATATATATACAACTGAATAAGGAACGAAAAAATGTTTACAAGGTTCAAAACATTAATTTTAAACAGAAATAGAACAATGAATATTTATCATAAATTATACTTTAGAACATGTACAAACTATAATCTACTACAAAAGTGTATATTTTGTTTCGACATTGAAAGAAAAATTATCATCAGGTAGATAGTAATGATGGTTCTTTCAATATTGAAACAAAATCTACCCTTTTGTAGTAGATTGTACTTTGTACATGTTTTAAGTATAATTTGTATATATATATATATATATATATATATATATATATATATATATATAATGTACTAAACATATGCTGTTAAATATAAGAGACAATGAATGTCTATTATGTTTAACCATGAATTATTTATTGGTTTTCTTCAAAGCTTTCCCGCGGTGTGACGTCATAAAACCCCATCGCAAACTTAAGAACTGATTTTATTATTTTTGGTAACTATTGCAGTTGCCAAGCGTAGTTTTATGTCAGCACAAAATAAAATGATGGTGAATTTTATAATATTTCAGTTTAAACAACCTCTCTGAAGATGGCTCATGTGAGCCGAAAGCTTAGAAGAAAACCAATAAATAATTATCCAAATGTTGGAGAATTTTTGTCTTTATTTTCAACTGAAATTAAAGCAAAAATACGACGTTTAGAACGGCTCATCGTTAAACATAATAGACATTCATTGTCTCTTATATTTAACAGCATATGTTTAGAAAATTACTTGCTGCCTCGATATACTATATATATATATATATATATATATATATATAAAAGTTAACTTTTGGTCGAAAATACAAAACTACTCGCTATAAAGGAGGCACTACATCAAATAATTTTCTCTTAGCATTAACCCGACATTATTTAACAATTTTGAAAGATTTTTTTAAATTGACAGACGCACACGCGATGCCCAGTTGCGCGCGTCACGTGATAGCTTTTAAAGATGCTCCTTTTCAATAGCACAAAATAACTTTGCAGCCAAAAGATGAGAATAAAATAACAATATCAGAAAAACAACTTCCTTGGAATTTGCCAGTAAATTGGCTGACAGCGCTTGGAAAGTAAACGAAACTTTTCGAGCATTTTAACATTTCTTATCTCCAACAAAACGAATCATGTAAAAATACTAGAAAAATTAAATAAAATTAATAAAACCTTCCTTGTCGGCTGTTTTTAACGATATATGTTTAAAATAAGATTGAAATCCAAATATACGTTAATATATGGAATCTTAGTCACATTTTTTATTTATACAACACCGTGATTTAGTGTGACGACGGATTATTAATCCTTCGCAAAACTAATCCACATAAAGCGGATAAATTCAGAAAAGATTTGATAATATTTTTTAAAAACCACGCTCTGAATATTACCACCATAACTAACGCTAAAGTCGTAAATTTCTAAAATATTACCTTCGACCTGGGCAATGATCTGTAAGGATCGTACAATAACGACGCAAATAACCATATATACACCAAAAGGGAATCAAATCATCCCCATAATATGACCAACAACATGCACAATTTTAATTTCATTTAGGTGCCATCTCTAGCAATAAGAACATTTTGACAATTCTAAAATTAAATAAATTAATGCTTTAGAAAAAGAACGTTCAACGCTAGTTTAAAATACTCAGTTAAAAAGAGGTAGGCAGAAATAAGCGGAATTCACGCAACATTATTTAGTTTAACCTAACCTTCAGCCGTAATGTCCAAACTATAAAAAATTATTCAATAAAAACAATGTTAAATTCAGTTACATAATCATTAAAAATATTGATGAATATATTTCACTACATAATACAATGATATCAAATAAATATTTGGCCCACATTAACAACATCCGTCACACAACTAATAGCAAAATTGACCCTTCGGAAACTAATTGCAATTGCTGAAAAAGGCCAGTGTATGTCAGAAAGTATTGTTTATAGAACTTGAATTTATTCGAATGATAATGATGTTAACTTTTACTTTGGAAGTACTTCTAACAGGTAGAAGATAAGATTTAACAACCACATGTTGTCCTTAGCAACAGTAAATACAGCAAAAGTGCTGAATTTTTTTTTGCATCATTGGAAATTAAAAAACTACAAGAACCCAAATATTACTTGGAATATTTTAGCTAAATCCAAACATTACAATGGAAAATAAAATAAATGTAATTTATGTCATTTAAAAAAAAAATTCATCTTAAACCTTATCAATAATCCTAATTTGCTTAATAAAAAAGTGATATAACGACCACATGATCTCATAAAAAAATTGCATAAGCTCTTAGACTCAGATTGATTTAGATTCCTCTACATTTTTTCTTTCTTTCTTTCCCCCACAATATTTCTTTCAACAATTATGTATTAAATCTATTTTATTTTGGCTCCCTACGTTTTTAACTTTTAATTTTAATTCTAAATTTTACTCTTTATGTTTTATTTTTATTTTAGTTTAATTTCATATTATGTAAAATTTAAAAATTTAAATTTTTTTCTACATGTAATATTTAAATATTAAAATTTTTACGTTTCATGATTTACGAAACTTTGTTTTCTTTTTCCTGCTTTTTTATTTTTAATAATTTTAATTTTAAATTTATTGTTAATTTTCTCATTTAAATTTTACATTTTATCTACATATAACCTTAGAATAAGTAAATTTTTAATCTTATTAAAAAAGCAGTAACGTAACTTTATATGATTTAATTCCCATGAACATCGAGTGAATTTACATTCAAATACATTAAACTGTCTATTTTAAATATGCTCCTGATGATTGCATAACGCATAAAACTCCGAGTCGTACCATATACGTAGGATAATATATATATTTAGCAATATATATATATATATATATATATATATGTGTGTGTGTGTGTGTGTGTGTGTGTGTGTATAATTTAGCTTTGTTCATATATTGAGCAATGTTTTATTAAACCTGAATAACACTGTACATACATTCACCATCATAAGTATATTTATTAATTTGTGTCGCTATATATATATATATATATATATATATATATTAATGTATAATAATAATAATAATAATAATAATGTATTATTATTATATTTTTAAATGATTCTTTTGATGCCTTCCCACTGATAGTACTGATTTTTTTCTGATATTCAGTTCACTATATTCAGAGTTCTAAGAATGTTGTTTCAAATGTAAGACCATCTTACGCAATTTAGTGCAAATAAATCTTTCACTTGATACCACGACAATGTCACAATTATCATGGGCACAACACGCATCTACACATACCACACCATTAAGTACTTAGACAAATCATTGTATTTGTCTGTCGCGCGTTCTAGCATATATATATATATATATATATATATATATATATATATATAAACTGCTTTACGCGAATTTTATAAATGCGACAAAAGCTTCTGAAAAGTCTCAGAAGAGGAAGCAAATCGGTCGACGCTAGAAAAAAGATAAAACAAATGTCCGGAAGAGCATCGTTTGCTATACTTTATTCTTATTTGCCCGTCAGTCTGGGGAAAAGGCGTGTGGAGAAAATTCGGTTTCCTCGTCGCTCTTCAAGTTAACGTCTCCTCCCTCGTTCTCCGCCAGTAAGAGTCAGATGCTGATATCTTTTTTCTGGCCGACGATTAGAACTGTCACCGGCAAGCGTACCCCTGAGATATCGACCGTAGACCAAGTCGGCTTTATAAAACATTAAACAGATAATCGCCCCTGACAGGCTGGACTTTGGGAAGATAAGTTTTGTATCTACAGGCCATCTTGTGTGAGCCAGCCATCATGGCTACCTTTTCGCTTTTTGTTGCGAAAAATAAAGAAATAAAAAGAAAGAATGCTTGTTGGTAGTAAAAAGAAAGAAAGTGAGAAGGATAGAGTATTGCTAGAAGAAATAAATATATAGATAAATAAATATCTAATGTTTATTCATAAAAAAAAAAGAAAGAAAGTGAGAAAGAATAAGTACTTCTCAAAGAAAGGAACAAGAAAAAAGAAAAACTTGAAAGGAAGTTTATTGAAATAAAACGGAATAATGAAATAAAACCGAAAGAAAGAAGATGGTAAAAAATCGAAATAAAAACATAAAAAGTAAATGAGGATTGGTAGATGAAAGAAAGAATTAAGCAAACACACCAAACCAAAAAAGTATATATATATATATATATATATATATGAACAGGAAAGAAAGTAATATAAAATTAAGTGGAAAATGACGAGTGGGAATTTGTAAATTTGGAAAGAAAAACGATAAAGCAAAAAAATAAATAAATAAATAAATAAATAAATTGAAAGCGAAAGAAGATTGAAATATGAGAGAACCCATGAAATTTAAAGTTAAAAGGTAAGAAGGATAGTTGTTTGAGGATAAAAACGAGAAAAGATAGATAGATAGATAGATAGATAGATAGATAGATAGATAGATGGTGCCTTGAAGTAAAAATAAGACACACAGAAAAAATGAAATAACTATTGTAGCTTTTAAAGAAAATAAGAGAAATGCAACGAAAATAAGAAAGAAAGTTGCTCGGTTGAAAAGAAAAACGATAAAAATATAACAAAATAGAAAAAGAAAGAAAAAAAGAAAGAAAGAAGGTCATGTGTTGAAGAGAAAATAAGAAAAATACAAAGAAAAAAGAAACATGGTGCGTAAAGAAAAAAAGGGAAATACAACGAAAGAAAGTAGCTTCATGGCAGAAGGTAATGGAAAACGTAGTTTAGCATTGGTCTAGTTGTCTCGTTGTTGGCGAAGGAAATGAAAAGTTAGAAGGTCCAGAGGAAGAGGGTCAGGATTGGAGGAATTATGGACATGGCCATCGTATCCGGGGAAAAACGAACTGGCCATTTATGATCGGAGATCTGTTATTATCTCTGCAGTACTTATGCATCAACCTTGTAGCGAGGTTATATGCATTTCTAGAGTTGAGCGGAAAAAGACGAAAAAGCGAAAAGAAAAAGGAAAACACCGGTTCTGGTCAGCATAGAAAGAATATTAAAAGCTGTGTGGACATATGGCAATAGACAAGCTCTAACCAGGAATGCGGCTAGTCAGTATTCGGTACAAAGCGAGTGTTGGCATGAAATCTGAGCAATGTGAAACGGGGGAAGATTGTCAGAGAATTGAGGGAGAAATAGATCTCATCAGACAAAAAAATTGGGACTTACATACACAATCAACCGCCCCCACACAAAAGAGACCATTGTTGAAATTCTTGATGTGATTGCACGGCCAATGATGTGAGAGATGGCAATGCAATGCTGAAGGACTTAGACACGATTTTTTCCTATTTCTTTTTATCTTTCTTTTTTTTTAGTGAATATTGGACTTCTATATTTGTTCTTATCTCATCGGGCTGTTTTTGGAAGGGAATTTTATACAAATACATGTAGACCCTTGCAGTCAAAAATTACGGCAAAATATTTGTATCGAGATGCCGTCTAAAATGAGCGTAATATTGTGATGTACATACAGTTGGCTATCTTACATTAAGTCATAAGAAAAAAGATAACCAGAATAAAACACCTGTGGGTCACAAGAAGGAAATAGTATATATATATATATATATATATATATATATATATATAGTGATCCGCAGACAGATCTGTTACGCTGTAAGACAATTCATCAGTACGGTTAGACATCCGATTGCTTTTACCCAGGACCCAGGATTGAAACCCGACAGAATTAGCGTCAGTCGGCAATTATACTTCTGAGCTACGGGTGCTCGGTAGAAAGAGGTAGGCTTCTTTTTTTTTTCTTTTAATCATATCACCCCGGGAAAGGCAGTAAGGGCACTGGTGTGCAGGGGGTTACGTAAGAGTGAAAAGATTGGAAAAGAGAAAGACGGAAACCACATCCTAAACAGCGAACAAGGGATGATCCTCTACACCTGTTCAACAGACGTGGGTGGAGTGTGAACCGGGCGATAGTTCAGTCTACGCAAGTAGTTAGAGTGCTCTAATACATTACTGAATGAGCGATATATATATATATATATATATATATATATATATATATATATATATATAGGCACAAGTTTATTCGCCTGAAGAGAGTCAACTTTAGACGCGAAACACGTGTAGCGTTACAAATACCATGATCGAGACATTATGTATCGTAACATGTATAACAACAACAGCAATAAATATACACTTTAAACAAAACATTCACGGCCTCTCACACATTTTATTCAATAGCAATTTCTCTCGTTGGAACAACCCTATTTCTGTTTTTAATATACATGTAGATATATACATATATACAGCGCTCTGTATAATAAGAGAAATCATTATTTTTTCAGTAAATAATGTCTGCTGTTAGAATAAAACGTTAGCGTTCTGATATTATTTTATTAGCTATATGTTATTATTTTATTAATTGAACAAGATATATTACTCATTATTTATGATTTAAATTACCGCTTTTTTAATGTTATATCAATCTCTTTCAGTATTTACATTAAAAGATTAAATGCCCCTAATTTTGTTCATGAAAAAAAAGAGAAGTTTTTAAATACCAACATGGTCACAATGCTCCTCAAACTGCTACCAATATTAACAGGACATGAGGTAAAGGGTCCACCAATAATCTAGCGGTAATCTCTCGGTAGGGACACGAGTCTCAAACATCTATTTGGTAGAGGACATCCATCTAAAGTTAGCAATCAGCATCTGGAATCTCACCAACATCAACAGAGCATGAGGTGGCGGGTCAACTTATGATCTGGCTGTAAGATGCTAGATTTTGAAGTTCCACAGTGTGAATATGAGTCTCAAAAATCAATGTGGTAGATAACGTCAATCGATATTTGACAATCAACATCTGAAAACAGTGCTCCTCAAACTGCTGGCAATATTAACAGTTCATGGATTGAAGCAATCAATTTTGGGCGAAGTGTACGGTTCTGGTTTCTGAAATATTGCAGTGAAGATACATGTCTTAAGGATCAAGATGATAGATGAAATCCATCTGTATTTGGCAATTAATATCTGAAAAAAAAAGTCTATTAAAAAAAAACTGATGTCAATGTTTAAGAGAAATGCCTCGAATAATGCCTGAATTGAAACACGATGATTAACCAGTGTCGGTCGTATTTTACGTAAGTGAATGTGCATTTCATCCAGTTGCTTGCCGTAAAACTTTGGCAGTGGTGCTCTGGCTAAATTCAGTTGGTGTAATTTCAGTTTTGTAATGTGTTTGAGCTTTTCATCATGATGAAGCCACTAGGCTGATCATTTATGATTGTTACAAATAATCCATTTCTCTTCAGAGATAAATATTTGATCGAAACATGGTTCATTCGAATTTCACAGATGCAACATGGCGCACACTTCAAAATATCTATTTATTTGACTTTCACTGTGTTCATTTACTGAGTGTCTTCACTTCGTTAATTCTCGATATTTATAAAAGCTGTCACCCATTATTAGCTTAAAAAAAATTGAACCGCTTCTAACTTTTACGATGCATCTTGTCATCCAGATTACACATTCTCTCCAACTGTACCACCTTTTTCAATCTTTTATTAGGGCATAAACTCAATCCAAAACTCGAGTGGGACTCAAACATACTATCTATGAGTAAAAATGATGAAAAAAATGGTATGTTCCTTGTACTATTCCAGACTTAGTTTTCCTCTATCTTTACAAGAGAAAGATCCAGCTGGAAATGAGGGATCACTGCCATAAAAGTGCAGGAGTGGCTCACTCTTCACCTTCCTGCCTTGATAGATTCAAAATTTTCTATGCAGTTGATTTAATTATTTTTCAGCCTCCAACTCCTTTTTACAGACAGATCTTTACAAGGAGCTTGCTACTCTATCACTATTTCCATGTAAAAGGTTCGGAGGAACTACGTCTTTTATTTGCATTTTTTCTAAACATAACGGTTAAGATCCTGCCTCTGCCACGAATGATTACCTTTATATTTCATTAGTGAGATGTAAGTTTCAGTTTCTTCCAATGAACCGCTGCCCATCGATTTCGCGTACTCGTGCGATAATGTTCTGAAACGGATGGTGTTTCTTATGCTGCCGGACGTAGTTCGAATGGTGATCTGGACGACGCGACAGGAGGGAATCTTGCGATATGAGCGTTATTCTTATCAGCATCTGATTAGATTCTTTGAGCATCAGTCCAGATGAGATCTTATAGAAAGCGCTTGACATTGCGAAATTTCAGCGAAAGAGGGGGGTAAAAAGGACAAGTCAGGCGGTTTTCTTTGAAACCCTACCTGGTTAAGTTAGACTTCTTTTGTGTACCTAGTTAATGTGAATGCATTTCTAGTCTGTTCCCTGCATTTTCTTTTGTTATGATAAAAGTCAAGTTTCTCAAGCTCCGCAATTTGTTTTTGGTCCCATTTTTCATCTTGACTTGGTCAGTATGTGTTTTTCCCATTCCATTATTTATTTTATCCTCTCCCACTCTTTAGTGAATGTGCTACTTGATTTCGTCGTTTGTTTTACTTTGAATATTTTCTTTAAATTTTTGTTTGTTTTCTGAGTTATTCATCCTTTCCCCACCTCTCATTTTAGTATCATTGCAATTTATTAATATTTTATAAAATTATTATATGTAAATAAATTTTTATCTCATGGTTGTTGCTTTATTTTATGCTCTCCAGTGAATTTTTGTTATTATGGTGTTTTTTTTTTTAATCGTATCACCCCGAGCCAAGCGGTAACGCCACTGCATAAGAGTAAAAAGATTAGATAGGAAGAGAGAAAGAGAAAGACGAACCAGTTAGAAAGGAGCAAGAGAAGAATGAAAATACAATTGTGAAGACAGTTGCAAAGGAAAGTATATACCGAGTGGTGTAGAAAGAACTGGAGTCAAGTGGTTGAAAGACTATTATTGACATTGCATTTAAATTCCTGGAGGTTGTAGCCGTCAGGAGAGTAAGAATACGGAAGTGAGTTACACAGGCGGGAAGTGCGAGAAAAGAAGCTACAGGAATAGAATTGTCATCTGCATTTGGTTGATCTAACTGTAAATGGGTGGGACCCAGTTGCCAGTCTGATTGCACGAGTGGGATTGTAAGACGATGAAAGAGTTCTTGTGGTAAATGGAGAAATTGTTAAGAATCAAGGGTCATGAAAGTATTTAGCTAGTTATAGGATAGTAAATAAGTTCCAAACTCTAACAAACCCACACCCTTTTGGGTGATGTGCCACATTTATTGTATTTTTACAATAATAAGTGTATTCTTCCAATGAACCGACGGGTTTTGCAATCGACTTCCAAAAAGATGCTTCCCCGATCAGTACAATCTTAAACTATTCACGTTTACTGCTATCTACTCATCATACTCCCTACCTCGAGTGGCTTTCAGGCTTTATACAGGGTGAACATCATTGTAAAAAATAAAAATAAAAATACCGCCGTCTGTTAACCAGATACTTGTATATTAAAGAAGTTATTTTTAAAGTTGAATATTATGAATTCACACGAGGATATATCAGCCTAATGCAGACGTGAATGTTTTATTCTGATCATATCTTTTTAATGCAATATCCTGGCTGTGTGTGCGAGCAGACAAATCTTTGCTGTTCTGGTTATAATTATTTTGAGATTCTTCTTCGCCCGAGGACGGGTATGGTTTCTAATTCGCAGTAGTGTTCAATCTATTGGACGATCTCTTTGGTTTTTATTAATCATACATGAAAATTTCATAATACAAGCAAAAAAATATTAGCCATTTTTTTTTTTACTGATTTTCCTGCGCAAAATAGATTATCATTTCTCCCAAGTTGTAGTCTGCCAAAATTAGGATAGAAGTTGATACGTTTGGACCAGAGCACTGTTTTCAGACGATTGTTGTCGGTTAGTCTTGCTAACGGAATTCACCATTAAAGCCACACGTTAAAAAGAAATAGCGCACAGAGACACGCCCCTCTTTTTAACTAATGGGTCTTTAATATTTAAACAACAAAGAACAGTAAATGTCTACAAAAATAGGCTCTCTTAATCGAAAAAAAATTTCAAATCATTAATATCGTATAAACATAAAACTACTAAAAACTACTCAATCAACTAAAAACAAATACTGTTTTTGTCAAGAACTACAGTCTAATATTCACGGTTTACGGCCATATAACGTCGAAACACCGATTCCTGTAGGAATACCGAAATTAAGTAACATCGAACCTGGTCAGTGCCGTTTGCAAATACTAGGTACTGTAAGCTTGGATATATGCTGGTGTAATGAATACTGGCTCGGAACTGATAATCAGAGAACGAGTTTCAATTCCAGTTGGATTCGTGACATTCCCTTGGATAAAATTATCTTTGGAAAAGTTATGTAGCCATCTTTTTCCTTCATTCTATGAATTAATAAGTAAGAGTTACAAACTTCTAAATTCATTAAATTTATATAAACATAGAGATACTCCTTCAACGAAAAGAAAAGTATTTTTGTCAATAACTACAGTGTACCATTTACAGTTTACGGTCATATCATATTGAAAGGCCGGTTCCAGTACGACCACTGAAATCAAGCAATGTTAAACCTGAGCAGTACCGCTTGGGAATACCACGTATAAGCTTGGACGTAATCGCTAATGACTAGGAACTGTTAATCGGACAACCGCGTTCCAATTCCAGTTGAATTCTTTATTTCAACTTGCATGCAAAGACACTTGGGAAAGTTATGAAGTTATCTCTTTTTCTCCCAGGTATGGATTAATTAGTAAGACTTATATCTCGAAAACCATTATTATCCAAAAATAGATAAAACTGCGTGCAGATTATTTACATTTCAGCATTAAATAAACCAAAGAGATCGATATACCGCAAAGCAACACCAACAGACCAAATACGGAATTAAAATGAATCTTACATATTTTATTCTAAACTATTAAATGTGTGTGATATCAATGGTCCTAAGAGACATTTTAAACTCTGTAATCAAAAGAATTCTTAACCAACTGCAAAGCCCAAGAGACACTCAGATTAAAATTATAATAATGAGGGTGCTGTAAAGGTTCTTGAAATGTCAGTCAGTCAGTTAAGTGTCATACATGATAAACGCTTGGGTGATTATGTCTCGAAAGAGACATGAATTACCGGGAAGAAGATTATTCCGTAGTAGATTGCCATTAATTGTCGCGGTTAATTATTTGGCAACCAAAGCTATAGAACTCAATCTGTCCTGTTATTTAACTCATAACTGGAGGGAAGAGACGGATTAATACCTTCCCCAAGGGGATTTCGCGTAAGTGAATGTAAGCAATTCAAGTGGAATACGAACTCAGCTTTCCGATTTCTCCTTCCGAACCGATATCCACATGAATGTTGAATGTAAGGAGTGAATATTTTGTGTAGATGTAGAATAGATTAAATTTGACCCTGGATATGTAGTGGTTAAAATCGTGGTATTTGGAAAGCATCTTATTGGGAGTTTGAGATAACAGTTCAAAGTAAGCTGTCTCACTAAAATTAATTCTAAGTAAATATGAAGGGAATGAGTATTAGTCCATTCTGTCCACAGAGAATAACGACTTCTACCTCTGAAAGTGTGAAATAATGAAACTAGGTAATGTTGGTATAAAATTTGCCCCTAAATAACGATAGAGTAGCGTGAGGTGAGCAACGTTTTGTTTGTTAGAATGAAATTTTAGTGTGGTAAAGAATTAATCATCAACATACCTGCGTCATACCAAAATGAAGCCAAGTACTTGCTATTTTTGAGAATTCATTCTTGCTTATTGTGCGAGTATTTTGACACCACCCCGATATGTAAATAACGTAATTCAGAAAATTATAACAAAATTCAATTTATTATAGTTCGGATTTCAGTTAATGGTCATAATATGCTGTAGCACTAGTTCTCATTCTATTTGGCTGCAATGATATAACACCACCGAAATTCAAGGAATGACTGAAAAAAAAAAAACAGAATGTTTTTTAGAAGACAGTTTTAAAAAAGGAGCATACGATTAAAATCCTCATATTTGTCTTTCATACTTAGCTTTTTTATGGCTTCTGACGTTGTGGTGCAATGGATATTGACTCGTAACGACAAATCAGGAGCCGAGATCAAATTCCAGTTGAAATCCTTACATTCACTTATGAAAAAATACCCTTGGGAAACGAATTAATCCGTCTCTTCTCCCCAATTATGGGTTAAATAATAGGACTGATTTGCTTCTATAGCCTTGGCTGGCAACCAGTCTACTGCAGAATGCAATGGCAATCTAGTGCGGGATAATCTTCTGCCCAGTCAGTCATCTCTTTCGAAACATGATCGCTCAAAGCGTGTATCACGTATGACATTTAACAAAATTTGTTTTGCATTAGAATACAAAATTATGGCACACAAGTATATGGCGTGTGTTTACATTGTATATAACTCGCTATAGTCTGCCTGCCTCTACTTCGCGCCCATACCTCAGAGGTTGAAGCGCTGACTGATATTAATTCTCATCGGGTTTTAATTCTGGCTAGAAGCAATCGGATGTCTAAATGCAGTGATTAGTTGTGATACAACAAAACAGGAATATCTGCAGATGACATATATATATATATATATATATATATATATAGTAAAGTTCTCTATACGAAAATAGATAAAAAAAATGCTGAGATTTAGTGTACTGCATTTTTTGCTCCACTTTCGTACTTTCGTATAGAGCACTTTACTGTTAAGGTTTTCGTCTTGGGTTTTTTTCTTCTTTCAAACAAGCTCTTTACGCATTGTTCTTATGCTTGGTTTATTTCTCTTTTTTTTTCTTCACCTTTATTTAACCTACGAGGTAGTCCCCGTTGGGTTAGTGACGATTTAATTTACTGAAAGGTTAGCATTGTTTTTTCGGACATTAGTCTATAATAATTAGTGCTGCTTTATTGTAATTACGTATAAATATATATATATATATATATATAATTGCATTGAACACTTAATACAAATGTATACTGGTCTAATTTAGTTAGGACTAGCTCTCTCTCTCCCTCTCTCTCACTCTCTCTCTATATATATATGTATTATAACTCATTTTTACTGTTTTTCACACGTTCACGTAACCGTGACCTTTTATGAACACGCAATTTTCAAAATTAGGAGAATTTATTTAAAGGTCTTAGAACACCACCATCCATGATTGTATGATCATAGGTATTTATTGATATGGTTATACTTGGAAATAATTTGTCTTCTTTCGTTGAGTAATTCATTTGTGTTTAGGAACAACATAATCGCCAATTTTTCCTCCTCACATAAGCCGTATATTTTACCATCGTTGTAAAGTTTGGCTGTTTTACTATGCTCCAAGTTATATAGGGGTCTTTTTCATACTTTAATTTTAGTTTCCACACGTGGCTAGCGTGTTTTGTACAATTTTTTAGGCTTTCCAGTTGAAATAAAGATTAATGGTTATTCCATCTAAATTTGAAACTAGTTGATAGATCCTAAATATGTCATGTACTTTGGCTTTATAAATACTCCCTTTTGTATTACAAAGTCCATTAACTGGGCATTTATTTTTTTGCCTAAAGTTGCATTCCTTGTTAATGATGTTGTTTTGTACGTTCTTATTAAGTTTCTTGGGTTTTTTCATGCAATTTTCTAAATTGCTAGTACAGCTAGAACTCAGATTAAATTTCTGTTAAAAATTATGTTTAATTCTGAGTGTTTTGAAAATTGTTTATTGCTTAGTATGAAAAATGTTTGTTCTATTTCTATTATTGTTTTTATTGTTTTATTCTTATATTGAAAATATCAACAAGGAAGCTAAAGTTATTACACAATATCTGAGTTTATGCAACAAGACAGAAATTTTCCTAACAACAAAAGGACACAAAGAAGATTGACCCAATAGTCCTTCACATTGGCTCATATACCTAATAAAAACCGAAGTGGGTAAAATAAGCCATTAAATATTAAAAAATGTTTGTGACTAACTGAGAGTTGCCAATCAAGTCAACAAGAAAAAATGACACAGGTGATTATATTTCCTGGTAACAAAATATTCAAACAAAAACAAATATACTCTCATAAAATATCTCATTAAAGACTTTTAACCATCAGAATCTGAAAAAGGTTTAATCCTCGCGTTAAATTTCTCTAAACGGTACATAGCTTTACCACCCGAACATATAGATATAATTCTACATTGCCGAAAATCGATACTATTTTACAATGTTGAAACATGGATTAAAAAATCAATTAACGGAATATTTGATGTACCACAAGGCTTGTTTCACGGAGCCGAAATTTTAGAATTGATGGGAATGAACATTCAAAGTAAAATCAACGAAACAATCCGCATAGACATCTACTGATTATACAGAGATGACGTATAAATGATAGCACCGGGGAACAAAAAAGAGGATGATAGAATAAGGAAAATGCTGTACAAACTTTTTAAAGAGCTAAATACTGAAATAGTAGTTTAAACAACTAACAAGGCTCTCCTGTATTTAGATGTAGAATTTAATTTATAAAGTGGCAGTGTCTCTCCATACATGAAAGCAAAAGCAACTTTAAAATGCATAAACACAAGATCTAACCATCCTACAAGCATAATCAAACACATCCATAAAGAAATAGAGCAGAAACTATCAAAATATTCATCAAAGGAATCAATATTTGATGAAAAGACAAAAAATTAGGAAGATGCCCTAAAAACATCTGGCCATAAGAGCATTTTAGAATACAAATCCGAACCAAACAGACAAATAAAAACAATAATAGTAATCGAAATATTATCTACTTCAACCTATCATTTAACTTAGAAGTAAAAGTCAAAATAGGAAAAAATATTTTTTAGAATAAAAATTTCCAAAAAAGGTCAGAATTAAAGAAAATTTTCAACAGGAATGAAATCAAAGTTATAACTATACTAGTAATTTAGAAAATTACATAAAAAGAGAAAATTACAGAAACACAAATAACAACGTAAAAAACATCATTAACAAGGAATGTAAAGGCAAAAACATAAATGCCCACTTAACAGACTTTGTAATACAAAAGGATTATTTACAAAGCAAAATTACTTGACAAATGGTCAAAGCAAAACATGTTTAGTATATGCCAAAGACAGTGTTACATTTAAATGGAATAACCATAATTCTACATTTAAAATGGAAAACCTAAAAAATTATACAAAACTAGCTAGCCACGTGTGGAAATTAAGATTAAAGTATAAAAAAAAACCCCGCTATAACTTGGAGCCTAGTAAAAAAAAAAAAAAGCTAAAACACACAACGGTGGGAAAATATGCAGATTATGCGAGGAGGAAATATTGGCTATTATGTTGTTCCCAGACAAAAATTAATTAATAAAAGAAAGAACATAATATTGTTCAAATGTAACTATAGTAATAACTACCTACTAAGAACATACAATCGTTGATGAGAGTGGTCTAAGGCCTTACTTAGCTTCTAATTTTGCAAATAGTGCATTCATAAGGGATCCCTGTTACCTGAGCGATTGAAAAACGATAAAAACAGTTGCTGTAAATCACCTGAAGACACCGAAAGTTAGGAACATAGGTCGCAAATAATTGGTTTCCGAATGAATATATATATATATATATATATATATATATATATATATATATATATATATAAAGGAGCTAATCACCTACATCTCCGCGTGATCACAAAGAATTGGACCGAATAACGAAACATGTTTTCTTTTTCTTAGAAATCCTTTTGCTTATTTTGAAGATTCTGTGAAAATATCCCCCTTCCGTAAATATCAGAATTTCGTAAAAATATTAGGAACATTCTCAAAAGTTATTTCAGTTCGTGCCTTGACTATCGATCATATCGAGTTACCAGACCATTTCTCATTCGATCATCGAAGTTAAGCAACATCAAATTTGGTCCGTATCTAGCTGGGTGATCGCAGATTCTGTAAGTTTTTATGTGATGTAATGTTGGTGTATTGGTAAACAATTGCAAAATACAGAGTTCGAATTCAAGTCGGTTTCGTTATATCAACTTACCCTTGACTGATCGGGAATCAAAAACAGACATGATGGACCAAGCGTGACACTACAACATTTATTGGGCCAACGTGGTACGGTAATGTTATGGTTCCTTCTTGTGAATTTCGGTGGAGCCTTTGACAAAGATTTTGACACAGGGAAAATAATAGAAAATTCAGGTTTATACTGGACGTGCCATTATCCTGTTATCGTTGTGAAAACAGGAATTAATGAACTGTGTTAAACAAAAACGAGCTCTCTGTTTCATCTACGTTCGAATAAATGCACTTGGGGAGGGCATAAAACTACCTCTCTGTCTAGTTGTAGATTAAATAGCAGGATAAATTCCCTATGAAATCTCTGAGTTCCCTCGAGGCTCTAATGAGCTTCAAATTGCTTAAGGGACATGGCATCCAAAAATGTTTAATCTAGAAAGAAATTAGAATTTGAAAATTACTCATGATTGCAGGATTGGTGCTGTTGCAATGACACATCCAAAAATCTGACCAAACGATGAAAAAGCAAATTTACTTTGGAATCCATTCTTGGTCACGGCGAAACCATTTCAGCACATTTCTCGTTAATTTAGCATAAATTCAAATAAGCGGTAAGTAATACACAACTTATGATCGCCATAACTAAATATTGTGTAACCTATCGCAAATGATAGGAATGTGTAAGTTTTTGCGCCTTCTGTGTCGCTAAATACTTTACCAAATTACTTCTTTCTATCTCAAAAAATTGGGATTAGAAAAACGTAATTATGGAATCTCTAAAGAATGAATTTTAATAAAAATAATCCGACATTATTCATTATTACTTTAAACATCATGTTATCTTTGTTAAAGCACATATCTTCAGGCTTACGGTCTGTCACGTTGAATAAACCGGTTCTCGCTCGATCACCGAAGTTAAAGCAATTTTGAGCCTGGTCAGTACTTAGATGGGTGACCGCTTGGGAATACTAGGAGCTGTGACGTATGTGCGTTGTGGTGCAATGGATATCGGCTCGAAAAGAGAAATCGGTGAGCCGAGTTCGAATTCCAGTTGAATACCCTGCATTCCACTTAAGCACTGGTACCATTGAGAAAAGTATTAATCCGTCTATTCCCTCCAGTTATGAGTTAAATAACAAGGGTAGGACTTGGGGACCCTGCTCTTAAAAACAAATCCCAATGAATTGTGAAAAGAAAAATTTTGTAAAAATAAAATAACCTTACCCAAAATCATTTGTTATGACCTTAAATGATCCCATAAGGATTGATAGGTCGTTCACCCTCAAAAACAAACAAACATATCTTCAAGGCGGTTTTTATCAAAGATGATATAATCTCAAATTCAATCCCTGCTGATATTTTATTGCCCGCTCAATCATGCTTCAATTTTCCTTTTTAAAATAAAATGCTGTCACATGATTTTTTATTTTTTATTTTTTATACTTGTTAGAAGTTTCTTTTACAGTCATTCTTTAACCTTGTTCAAATTTAATAAATCTTTCGTTTTTTATTCATTTCATTTTCTTTTCTTTTAATTTAATTTTTTTTCAAATAGAGTAAATAGACTCTAATATCGTCCGGTTCAAAACCCTCCCACCTCTACTGAACAGGAATAGAGGCCCATCCCTTGTTCCCTGTTTAGGAAGTAGTTTCTAGCTCTCTTCCTCTTCTCAGACCTCAATATTTGGGCTTCCGCGATTTTTATTTTGTGTGCGTGGTCGGTGTCAACGTCTCTTCATTGTGAGGGTATCGAGTTGGCAGTTTTCTATTTGATGCTTTCTACTGGTATTTAGGAGCCCTAAATCTTGCGTAGCGTCAAGAACGGCGGCTCTGATCAAGTTGCGTAATATATGGGCTCATGACGCGCATGGTTATGTGTCCGTGCAAGCAATTCCGGTGGGCAACCCCGAGGACACACGTAGCTGCAGCCCGCTCTAATTCCCTTCTAGAACATGTAGCAGTCAATAACCGTCTGCCTCTACTCGAGGTCTCTCCTCATCAACAACAAATATGAACAACTGTATCTGAATAAAAAAACTAAACCAAGCAAAGTAAAACCACCTAACCCTCTTAACATTTCCTTCGCGAACATCCGGTGTATTAGTATCAACTTTTGTAGCATGAAAACTTTCCTCTGATATCTCCGCTCTCTGTGAGACTAATTTTAATCCCTCAATTCCCTCCTGTGACATCTCGATTCCTGGCTACTTTCCACTCTTAAGGAAGTACTCCACTGTCCATATGCATGGTTTAGGAGTTAACATCACTGAACACCTCCCTTTAGCTAGTGTGACATCTCTAGAATCCCCTGACTACCCATACATATCTCTTCTTAAATTGGTAAGCTAGTACCGTTCAACCTCCTGTCTCGACTACTCCCTTCTAGACAGTATCTCTGACAATATACAAAATGCAACTTCTGCCCCCTATTTGCTAACATATTTGTACTCGGATATCTTAAATCCAACCAAGTGGCTAGAAGGCTCTTTCACTGATTCTGATGGCATTTACGCCATGAACTTTGCTATTTTAAAATCTCTTACAGAAGTGGTGTATTTTCCTACGCGCTTTCCCAGTATCTATTCAGGACACGCTTCTCTACTCAATCTCTCCTTCACCTCTGTACCTGACTCTTGCCAAGTCTAACATCTTTAATTCCAGTCATGGTGTCGTTTCTATTATTATCTCTCACCACTCTCTCTCTCTCTCTCTCTCTCTCTCTCTCCCAGGAGCCTTCTATCAACAGAACTTCTTACTGCCAAAAAAGCGCTGACTGAGATGCGTTTCGCGATTTCCTATGCGAGCTTCTTTGGGAAAAATGTTCAGTCTCCCAGTAGAGAATTGCACCCCTGAGGTCTCTTTCTGGGTGAAAGCTGACATTGATGCCTTCATACACATCAGGAAGTTACATCTCAAACCTCATTCCCCCCACAGGTTCCCTCCTGCCTTTTCGGCCGCCATTGTCTACAAAAACCGCTTCTTCCGGCTATTTCGGAGTCAGATCTAAGAATTCCTGTCATTTTCCTGCAGAAATGTGCTCAAAACTCTAAAATTACTGCTTATCAGTTTCCTGTTTTTCTGCTTTTATAAACTAAGAGAAACCCTTCAGACGCATCCAATTATCGCCTTATCATCCTCCTACCTATTTTCGGAAAAAGTGTTTGAGGCTCTTATCAATGCTAAAACAGTCCAACAGCTTATTATTCTCAGTCCGTATGGCTTCCGTTTTGCTAGATCTACTGCCGACATGCTAACGACCGTCACCGAATACATATACCAGGCTCTCGATATCTCCAAAGCATTTGATAGGGTTTGACACACTGGCCTTCTGCGTAAGCTACAGGGTAATGATATCAAGGGATGCTTGATTGATTTGATCAAAACTTTCCTATTAAACCGCATAATGAATGTTGTCTTGAACGAGCATGACTCCACATCCTACTGCAAGAACGCTGGTGGCCCCCAGGGCTCTCTATCCTTGGTCCGATGCTCTTTCTGAACTTCATAAACGACCTCATTGACGTGATCAAATCCCAAGTAGGTATCTACGCTGATGACACTAACATTTGCTCCCGCCTGCAAGAAATCTGGCAAGGCGGCAAAGGATAACATACCTGCTTTTCTCAAGAAGGACCTCCACTCTGTAGTAGACTGGAGTAAGAAATGGGTTGTTAATTTTAATGCATCTAAAACGACGCTTATATCTGCTCAACTACAGCCACTTTCTCACCGGTGGATGTGGATTCTCTCTGTCTATTCTACAAATGATTTCATGGCTCCTGCTCTGAGGAGCTTAGCTCACTGATACCCCCTCTACAAGAATTTACTAGAGCAACCAGATTGGCAAGAAGGTCCCCCATTTTACAGTTAAATCAACTAAATGCAGCCGCTACTTCTACTCCACCAGCCTCCTTTCACGCACTTTTCGCCGGTGGAACTCACTCCTGTATACTTGTTTCCCCGACGGCTAAAATCTCCAAGAATTTAAATGCAACGTCAATTTCCACCTCATCCACTTGACTTCAGTTCTTCTCTAGTCTTTTCTCCTTCACCTCGTGTATCTTTTTCTTTTCTTTTCTCACTCTACCCTCGCAACTCTCATCACATCTGTATTCCCATCCTTCTCTTGCTCTTTCTCCGACATCCCCTGTAACTGGTTCGTCTTTCTCTTTGCTGTCCTCCTACTTCAACTTCCACGCTTCTCTTATGTAGCCCCCATGCGCACCAGTGGCGGTACTGCCTTGCTTGAGGTGAAACGATAAAAAATTAAAATATCGATTCTATTTAAATATATCTAAACTTATTTATAAATGAAACTTTGTGTTTGTGTCTGTGTGTGTGTGTGTCCGTTACCTATAGACTCCGAAACGGCTGAACCGATTTTCTTGAAAATTTACACAGTTGTACTATAAGAGTCTGCGAGTGTTCTTAGCTAGGTTTTGTGTCGAGGTATCCCCGATAAATATCGATAATCGATAATCGAAAAAATCGGGTTATAGAAGGATTTGGTCCGATCTTAGTCAAATTTGATACACTCATATACAAAGACATAGGAAACAATATTCAGAGGTTTCAAGGTTGCAGTTCTTACAATAGTGCAGAAAATCGATAATATATATATAAAAGGCAAGATGTTTGTGTGTGTGTGTCTGTTTATCTGTTTGTATGTCTTTTATACAAATCCACAATATTTATCTGATTCTCACCAAACTTCGCACAAATATTCTTTAGGCAGAGTTTGAGCTCCAGAACCATGGATTAGTTTTAAAGCTTTCATTACACCCGAGCAACGCCGGGTTATACTGCTAGTACTCGATAAATTTAACGTTTATGGTAAGTAGATATATAAAATCTTGCAATATTTGAACTCTCAGTCTATATGATATTCATTAGAAATCAGAAAAAGATGGTTTGTCAGTAGAAATCAATTAGATTATTACATACTGATTACGAGTAGTGCACTTATTAATGTCTTGCCTGTGATTTTCTTGTACTGAAAATTTAAGTTATTTGTGAAAAATACAAAGACAATAATTTTAGTATAGACTTATATGAAAAATCGGGAACAAATGTATATTTATTAATCAAGTATTAAATCATTCTGATACATAGAAAATCATTATCGTACACGTTTTAAATAACTGATGATTTTACAATAGCAAGGATTTGAAATTTAACTACAAAAATCTAAAGGAGTATAATCCAAATGTGTTCACATAAGAAGAAAACGAATTGTCATTTGTTAGAAACTGACATAAATCTTATTTTTAGAACAGACCAAGTGTACATATCCTATCAATAAATGATTAAGTATTTACTACAATAGATCCACTTATAAACTTTATTGTCAAAACATTTGTTAGAACACACTTTTATATACTGTCTTTAATTATCTTTCTTGACCTTTCATCGATTAACCCCTAAGGGGTATCCATTGCTGTTTTTATAAAATACAGCCATCTTGTTTCTTCGTTACAGCTTGCGAAAATGTCCGACCTTAGCCTTATCAAGTCATAAAATATAACAAACAGATTTATATTTCAACTTTTGTATCAGAAAAAATGTTTTATTTCTATTATTCGCATATATTTACTTCCAAATATCCCCGTCACAATTCAGAAGTATATTCGTAATTAAGATATATTAATTTGTTTGATCTTACATAATGTAAACGCTTCTTAGACTTTTAATGTCTTACTGTCGGGAACAGATAGTTTGATTGCGTCTTCTAGTCGTGGTCATCATTATGCAGGGATAATAAGGTTTGTTTTCGTGTTCTGACCGCGTTGTAGTCACCATTATGTAGGGAGCATCGGCTGTGTCTGCGAAATGACATTGTGCAAAACATAACCATTTTCAGCACATTTGAAAGAATCAGGTGGTTAAAAAATAAATAAAAGGGTCTCGTTTGTATTAATAAGTGGGAATTTATTTAACGAAAAGAATGACATCAGTGTTGTTGTTTTGAAATCGCATATATGTTTGAAAGTTCTGCATAAAGTTTTTCTTTTGAAGGTGTGTTTAAGAGATCAGGTTTCTTTAAATCAGATGAAATGGATTAGTAAAGAAACTTGAAATATGATGTCACTATGAGTGTGTACAATTTTAGTAGTCGAACAGAAATTATGTATTTGTTTCTCTTTCTTTTTTCTTGTTACCGAGAAGTAAATGAGGAAAGAGGAGAAGCAATTAATGCAGTGTAAAAGACAGTGTGAGAGAGTGTCAAAAATGCCAGTTATCTAGACTTACTGTCAATCAGACGACTGGTGGCTTTCTGTGATGTTCTTTTATTTTTTCTTAGCAGTTCATGAGGAAGAAGAAGAAAGTTAGAGAGTAAGAAAGTGTATGTCGCCTAGACTTGACATCTGGTAGACAACTGTGTCTCATTGTAATTTCCTTTATTTTTTTTTATTGCAGAAGGTGAATCAAAAGAAGTGAGAGAGTAAGATAAATGCAGGTCACCTGGACTTGGCGTCCAGTATACGACCCGTAGCACTCAGAAGTGAAAGGGGGAAATTCCCGCGATTTTTACGCTTGTGAAGAATAGAACTGGATAGAATTTTAAGATTTTTCCTTACTCCTGATTGGCCAATAAATAAGATATTGTATCTATTATGATTTTGCAGATATCAAGACGTTGTAAAATTTAGTGAACCAAAATTATTATGAAAGGTGTGTGTAAGCTCGGATTTTCTGTCCAATCAAATCTTACGAAATCCAAAATCCTCTTCCACATGAGACTGAAGAAGCATTGAAAACGTTTATGAAAATCTTATAAAATTTTCTGGTCACCTCCTGTGAGTTTGAAACGTAACAAGTGGTGTATTTGGTAGGTAACCAATTTTTCGATGCCACGTGTTTGAAAGAGATTGTTGAAAGCATCTGATGATTGTGTTACGTCCATTTGGAGTAGATCACAAGGTCTAATTCCTTCTCTTTGTTTCTATCAATATGTTCTTTTACGTTCGTACGTATCTAAGTTATTACGATATTGTAATGCATTAAAACAGTGTAAATTTGCTCTTGTTGTTATGATCAGGTTTGTGTATATGAAAAAATTTCTTCCCTGAAATCGACATTGTTTTACGGCTGAAAATATGTCTTGTTGAATATTCTGAATTTTCGATTATTAGGAGGTTTATAGATATTTGGTAGTCGCAGGTTAGCATTTTGTTTGTTAGTCGCGGGCTGTTCAGAGCGGATCACTTTTTGTGTTTAGGCTTGTGTATGGCGTACGGAGTCATTAATTGTAAACGTTTGTTGAATGTTGTGGTTCAGATATGAGTGATTGAACATGCTGACAAAAATATACTTGTTAGAAGGATTGCCTCATCAGTGGGCTATATCTTTCTTAGTGAGAATTCAGCACGTTTTGAAAAATATTTCGGTAATATTTTCTTTGTTTTGTTTTGCAATTCCAGCGGTTGATATGACTGTTAATAAACTGTGGCTGCTTTCAGGTGCACCAGGTTGAGTTGATTTTTGTTTAGAAGACCCGTTTAGAGAATCTGATACTCACAGGTCAAATAGTGGGAAAGACAGATAGGGGAAAGCAGCGGATAACATATTTGACGGGCCTAAGGAGGTGGATGTCAGAGCGGGGTTTAGTTGGGATAACCAGAGAAACCGGGCTAGGAGCTACCAGGGAGAGGGAAACGTGGAGGGCCATGATTGTGTAGATCTTGAAGGCACATGGCACATAGAAGAAGTTGATATCTATTTTCAAGGCTGTTTATGTCTCTGTTGTTAATAAAAAAAAGAGGTAAGACTATTATAAGCCAACGCGATTCGTCCTCTGACAGATTTTAATTCTCAATACTGGAATAAAAAGATAAAGTACCTACAACTTTTCACAAATTATACATAGTAAGAAGTGCTCCTCCCAACACGACTTTATGGATTTTCTCAAATTTAAAAATTGATAAATTTATTACATACTTGCTTTTGTATATAACACGTGCAACAAAGGAAATCATAATTTTGCTTTGATAATGTCCATCAGATGACAAAAGGAGTCCGCTCAAATTAGATATTATCTCTTGTTTTTTATTCATTTTGTTTCTTTACAAATACACACTATCTGAAAATAATTCACACACACATATAATGTGGCTTCCCTTTGTCTCTTTTACAAATATCTTTACGGCTTCTGCTCCGATGAACTTAGCTCACTGGTGCCCCCTTGAATTTACTCGAGCCACAAGATTAGCAACTAGGTCTCAACCTTTTACTGTAAAATCAGTAAAACATAAACGCAAATTCTACTTGTTCAGCTTCTTTTTTCGCACTTCTCACCTATAGAATTCCATTCCGTTTACTTTATTTCCTGACAGCTACAATCTACAAGAAAATCAATAATCATCTTCTATCACACTAACCTTCATCTACTCTCTCATTCTTCTTTCTTCGTCCACTCCACTGTCATCAGTATTCTCATGCTTCTCTTACCCACTTACTGTCACTCTTTCTCATAACTTTCTTCCTATGTAACACGCTGCAAAATAGTGGGAGTAAAATGCTTTGCTTGGGGCTATACGAATATATATATATATATATATATATATATATTGTATCAATTTACCTGCCCGTTCAGAGATTGTATCTCTGGTACTAATATTATACCCACTACACATATTGATTTTACTACAACCATGTAAGTCTACTATTACGGAGACTTACATGCCACCTTTTTGATCATAATTCAATTAAACAACATTTCTTAGAAGTACATAGCCATATGTATAATATTACACAGATTTTCGTCGATAACACAATAATACTCAAACATACACACAGTAATAAGAATCTCCAAATATTGGAAGCCCTCTACATTAAATCAACGCAAACAACAGTCAATAAAATCACATTCCAATGTAGTCACAACATGTTATGATGTATTTACACATGTTTCTGTTAACATTTCGGCCTCTCACGAGGTGTGACGTCATAGAACCACTTTACAAATTTACGACTTGCGTCTGTATTCGATGACTTTTATCGTCGCATTGCAAAGTTTTATGTCAACAAAAAATAATATCATCTTTGCGGGTTAATGTCTTTATGTTAACGTTCCTGTAACCTCGCTGAAGATGGCTCATGTTAGCCGAAAGCGTAGAACCCGCAAAATAAAAAAATATCCAAATGTTGGACAATTTTTGTCTTTATTTTCACCTGAAATTAATCCCAAAATACTATTTTTAGAACAGCTCAAGATTAAACATAATAGATATTCATTGTTTGTTATATTTAACAATATTTGTTTAGAATATATATATATATACATATATATATATATATATATATATATATATATATAGGGCCTGCAACAGTAGCTACACAGAAAATATTATATTGTGTGTGTGTCTGTATTGGTTTATCCGCTTGCAATGAGAATGAGAATAAGATCTACAATATTTAGGCAGAAAACTGAATTAAGAAATTAATGGATATATACGTATAGAAATATTTCAAAGTTTTCGCTCAGCGTAAAAGTCAGATTTTACGTGATAAGTCAAAGAAAACGTATAATTGTTCAAAGTTAATGCACTAATCGTAATCTTTAAATACTTTATTGAAAATCAAAAATTAAAATTTATGAATTAACATTCTCCTAACCCGTAAAAAAATATTGGAATACGTATATATATTTGCTTCTATTTGTAAAATAGAATTGGAAATAAAAAAAAGAACCCAATATTTTCAATAGTGACCCGTACTCTGAAAATCAATTCTATATTTTCTATGTAACTTTCTGTTAAATGGGACAGTATACACTTTTGTATCAAATATTCGGAATCTTTTATAAGTTTACCTTTGCATTGACTTAATCTCAGCCATAATCTCGCGAAAAGGCGAAGCTCTCGAATGAAACGAGACTTCTAAAAGAAGTCGCGTAGAGAGATATCGACAAAATCTGCCTTGATCATTTTAATTACCGTAATCTTCGAAGGAGAAAAATAAAGAAAACAAATTGTGCACTTTATATCTGGTTTGTTTTTCTAGTTTGCCTTTTTGGAAGGATATTGGCTTACCGTTTGCACAAATCTTCGTCTTTGGAAATAGGAATTATTCAAAGCTTTCTGCCAGAATCCGAACCTGACTACTGTTTGATCTTTCTTTAGAATTGCATGAAGAATTCTTTTGATTCCGAAGTATATTGAGCGGATAAATATATTTATCAAAGAACTGCCGGCTCACTCTCTTCTTCACTTTTACGTTATCTATCTATCTATCTATCTATCTATCTATCTATCTATCTATTTTCATATTTATCAGTTTCATTCTCATTATACAATGGTCTCTCTCTCTCTCTCTCTCTCTCTCTCTCATGCATACACACACAGACACATATATGGTTGTTTATATACAAACACGCATATATCTATATATATATATATATATATATATATATAGAGAGAGAGAGAGAGAGAGATAGATAGATAGATAGATAGATAGATAGATAGATAGATAGATAGATAGATAGATAAAATCATGGACACATATACACATATGCGTGCACTAACACACACACAAGGGACACATATATCTGCGTTGAAAATAAATTGATGCTAAAGTTGGCGCTCTTTCAAATGTAGTGCAATTGGGATGTACCATAAGAATAATGTTTCCTCGAGTGGAAATTTGGAATCGGTGAGACGAGTTCAAGATCTGACCGATTTCATATATACTCTTACGTAGCCCCCTGCGCATCAGTGGCGTTTTTCGCCTTGCTTGGGGTGATATGATTAATATATATATATATATATATATATATATATATATATATATATATATATATATATATATCTTGTCACACTCACAGAAAGGGAGACAATAACTTGGAAGCGTTAGCTCAGTTCATTAGAGAGACGAAAGTGAAACAGAGTCGTCTCAGTTTATTCTCTTTACTACCAGTGGGGAAAAACTTGCCGCGTGTTTGCTCTTTAACAACGCCCCATAATTTTGTTTTTCACAATAATTTTGCTGTCGAGTAATGACGAATATATATATTTATCCTCTCTATTATAATAAAGGCCTTTGTGTATTTATTTGTACATTTATATAACATATTTCCCTCTTGTCACGCTCAAGGATTTGGATTATTTTTTTGTTTTTTCTTATGTCTTAATCTAAGACACTCAATGGCAATACAGCAATATAAATATTGCTATCACTTTAGACGGCATATCGATATAAATATTTTGTCTTTCTTTTCGACGCACTGATCATTTGTATATATGTGTGTGTGTTGTCAATGAAGAAAACTTCAAGTAGCTATTTAGTTAACCGATTCAAGTGTTTCTCGTTGATAATTTTATCAGGTCTAGATATTGAATTTATCAAAGTTCTGTTTTTTTTTGTTTTGTCAGACATTTAATTTTAATGAGTGTTTTAACTCAAAAATGTTAATTAGAAATGTCACTCGAAGTGTCACTTATTGAAAATTGGAGCCCTTTTTTGGAGAATATCGACTCGCCTGAAAAAAAACCTAAATTTCTAAAAGTGAAATGTATTTTTTACTTACATTATTAACACACACACACACACACACACACACACACACACACACACACACACACACACACACTCTCTCTCACACACAAACACACACACACACACACATTTATATATATATAAAGATATATATATATATATACATACACATAATATATATTCTTTTTTATTAATTTTTCTAGCTACTCTCATTGTCCTAGCCTGTTCTGAATTTTGAACAGTCCCATCATGTAATTTTAAGTGTCCCCCGTAATACACGATTAAGCGATGATTATTCTTTCAATCCTTGACTGACTAGACAGAATATTTTGCCGTTTTTATTTGCGGTAGACTGGTTGCCAACAAGGGCTACTGAATACAATATGTTCTGCTATTCAAACTCCCTGAAGGAAGACGAGTTATATTAATATTTAAAGTGTATCGAGCTTCTCTTTTTATGTAATTTTTCTGGACCAGTGTAAAGTTTAACTTTGACCGAAAAGAACTGTCCGCAATTGTGTAAGAGAACAGAAACAATGATTAAATGTTTCAGGCAAAGAATATTTGATATGGATAATGGATGTCACTCACACTCAAGCAAAAAAAAAAATTAAATAAATAGATAATTAAATATGCGTTCTCCATATTTAAGTCGCAAACAGTGAGTCTTCTATTTCTTCTTCTATGTGCCGTTTCCTTTCAGGACGTAGCCGTTCATGGCCTTCCACTTTTCCTCATCAATTTTTACTCTTAATACTTTTTCTCTTGATATTTCAGTCTATAGCTGCACCAGTTGCACTATTACTCTCCACCCTGTTATCGAGCAGTTTATAATGAAAACCCTGCTTGCCAAACATGCATATATTTTATCAGTGAAAGTATTAAAACACTTGGCCTTAAATATTATCATAAAAAATCTTGGCCTTAAATATTATCATAACGCAACACACACACAGAGACGCATATATATATATATATATATATATATATATATATATATATGTGTGTGTGTGTGTGTGTGTGTGTGTGTGTGTGTGTGTGTGTGTGTAGCGCTATATATGACTTTCCTCCAGCCAGAAGATTTGCAACCAAGTCCCATTCTTTTACTGTGAAACTGATAATTTTTAAACACAAATTCTACTCCAACAGCTTCTTTTCTCGCACTTCCCGCCTGTGGAATTCCCTTGCTTCACCGACAGCTAAAATCTCCAAGAATTTAAATGTAATTTCAGTAGTCATCTTCTGTCGCACTAACTTACATCCTCTCTCTAATGCTTTTTTCTCCGTCCACCCTACTCTCATCAGTATTCTCTTCCTTCTCATACTCTCTTTTTGACACCCCCTGTAACCTGTCACACTTTGTCATAACATTCCTCCTATGTAATCCCCTGCACAACAGTGGCATTAAAATGCCTTGCTTGGGGCCACACGATTATAAAAAAGAAATGTTTGTAATAACTTGGTCTTTTTTTTTTCTAGAAGTAAAGTTTTTATATGTGTTTTCTCTTAAAAAAAAAGTTTAATGAATTAGTGTATTATATATACATGGGTGAACAAACACGATGTTTAATATATTGATCATGGGCAAAAATAATTTTGCGTTTCTAGGCCGGCGAATATAGTTTTTAATGAATGCAACGTTAAAGTCAGTCAGTCAGTCAGTTAAGTGTCATACGTGATACATGCTTGGGCGATCAAATCTCGAAAGATACATGACTGACTGTGCAGAAGATTTTCCTGCAGTAGGTTGTCATTGCTTTCTGCGGTAGACTGGTCGATAACCAAGGCTATATAAACCTATCTGTCCTGCTATTTAACTCATAACTGGAAGCAGAAGAGAGGGACTAATGCCTTTCCCAACGTATTCAACTGAAACTCGAACACGGTTCTCTGATTTCTCATTCCGAGCAAATATCCACTGCACCCCAAAGCACATCCAAAGCTGAAGTACCTGATCAATTTGGAAGACCAAAAGACGTTTTTCAGCGTTAGGACATTTATCGCCGACCACCAAGAACTTCAATTTTCAAACGAAATCATCGTAAATCTCAGTTCTAATTAGGCATTTAACTGGGAAAATTCAACTCTGCCATTCCTCTTTACTCTGCTTAAGCGTAAGAAGCGAATATCTTTTGATCCGATTTCTTAGGATCTTTAATCAGCGTAGTCTGAATTGGATCTTCTATCAGCAGGGAGCGGTCCAATTGTCGGTGGCTGGCGCTAATCAGACAAATCTCTTGTAATTATTCATCAATACAAAAGTGCATTAATAAGCTGAGTTTAAAGTCAGTCATATTACTGTGCGTTGTTGTGCAGTAGATATCGGCTCGGAACGAGAAATCGAAGAGTCGAGTTCAAATTACATTTGAAATTTGTTGCATCCATTTACGAGCAAATAATTTCGTGAAAGTGGTTTATCCATTTCTTGTCTCTCTAGCTATGGGTTAAGTTACAAGTCATATTGGGCTGTACAGTCTTGGAAGGCAACCAGTCTATCACAGAAAGTAATAGCAACCTACTGCGTGAAATTATTCTGCCCAGTCAGTCAAGTCACTTTCGGATGACACTTAACTGACTGACATATTCTAAATATTGATGGATTCATTTACAGTTGCATTGAGGTTATGTGATGAGGTAGTGGGAAGAGAGCCCTAGATTAGTCACGAAATTCCAAATTTGAGTCGTTGGCAAACAAGAATAACATAATTATTCCGTGTTTTAAGACTCCCAAATATAACGCAAATGTTATCAAAGTTTTATACATGAATCTCTCTATAAATAAACTTTCGGTTAATACATTTTCAATAGATACGTTAAATTTTTTATATGCAAAAATTCGATTAGTGCATACATAATACTCGATTCTTGCGATAAAACGTCCTTCAAATTAACCATCACGTGATGTTCCTAGTGGTGCAGTGGATATCGGCAAGGAATGAGAATTCGGCAGAGACGAGTTCGAATTCCAGTTGACTTCGATGCATTCACTAACGCGCAAATCTCACTGGAAAAGGTATTAATCTGTCGCTTGCTCCTCTAGCTAGGAATTAAATAGCAAGACACATTGAATTCAATAGCTTTGGTTAGCGAGCAGTCTTTCATAGAAAGTAATCGCATCCTACTGCAGGAATATCTTCTGCACAGTTAGCCACGTCTACAAAGAAATATAATCGCCCAAGTGCGTATCACGTATGGAACTTAACTGAATTAATTGAAAATTGATTTTATATAGTTATGATTAATTAAAAATTTCATAAAATTTAAGAACAAAAATGAGTAACTATTTGTTGTTAATTTTTACACTAATTAAGTAATTAAAGTAGAATTAAAACGGATAATTATAAATAGATAATTTTCATAATAGGAGCCAATAATAAAAATACATATTTAAATATTTGCCTCAATTAAAATTTTTTGAATACATTTTTTCATACTTATTTTGATGTTCTTAATATGAAATTCTGATATTTTTGTTAAAAATATAGGAGATTTAATTAGAGACAAAAAATTATATTTATTATAAAATATCGAAATATAAAAAATGCATGCATTTACTATGGAAAGATTATAAATTATTTTTGAGGTTAAAATACTAATAATTATCATATTTTTTAAAATTTTGAATGGAAAATTTCTCAGTACCTCCAATTTTATGAAGAACAGAAGAATACCATATGTTATGTGATACTGTTTCTTGTACATTTCTTCATGATTCTGTATTGACAGCCCATAAAGTTCACGGAAAGGTATGTTTCTCATGGTTCAATAGCTCGAAGCTAGTTTTAACCATCGATCTGAGAAAGTGCAGTCGATATTTTCGAACGAAATTTGGATCCATATTAAAATCTTGATTTGACGTGTTGTTTAATTCTTAATACGTTATTCTTCTATAATGCTTGTGAACCATTTTCCTTTAGTCAATCTAAAATCCTTCGCATTGCTCTTGTAGTCTTTCTTCTAAATATTGATCTTTTTTTCCGCTTATTCGAACAACTCGCATTTGAAGAGGAATTATTCAACAGAACATTCTATATCACTGGTGATTTATTAGTAGTAATAAATAGATATTGAATTTTTCATGTAAAAATAGAAAGACATGTAATTGTATCTGAATCTTTTTCACAAGGCTTGTTGTGTAGACATGTGTTATAGTTTCTCAGCGTGTGATAAATGTAAGTATGTGTACATAGTTTTGTGTATGATGTAGCGATATAAAACTCCCTCTGTTAACACAGCATAATTGTCATTTCTTTCGTTTCGTATATTCAGTCCCTTTCGTGAAATAAGATGGCAATTTATCATGGATATAATGAGGTTCCTAATGGGAAAAATGAGCATTTGGGAATATTCACATTCTTTCATAGCTCATCCATTATCCGGTGACTTACCCGACATGATATGATCTTATCAACATCTATTAGATTGTGATATACCCGACGCGATATGATAATTTTAAACCCATTAAGTGGTCAACACAAGGTATTATTATTATTATTATTATTATTATTATTATTATTATTATTATTATCAGACCCGTTTACTTCATCGGTTCTTTGCCTATGGATATGTGAGAAAGAAGATATCGACATGAAAACTGAAATATGTAAATCGAGTTCAATTTCTTGATTTTTCACTTTTGCACAAAAGAAGGAAGCTAGGAATACATCTATTTTTCCACAACTATGGGTTAAATAGAATAAATAACAAACAGCGTTCCTTAGACTGGGATGAAGGCCAGAGTATAATTATTTATTAATTAGTTGCTAAATATTTATCTAGTACAAGAGCTACGAACTACACAATATAAAGGAATGGTATCCTGGTATAAGTGCAGGACAGAGAAGTGCAGATTAAGAGAATAGACAACTATTGAGCGTAGAAGTGAATATTGAAGTTATCATTCAAGCACATAAAGTGATTCTTGAAAAGGAACTGTCTGAATAGAACTTCATTCTGACCGATGGAATGCAAAGTGAATGAATATAATTCGCAACGCTGTATATGGTATGGCGTATTTTAGCTCTAAATGTTTGAACTTGTTTAACGAGGGTTGTATTTCGTCAGAACATTTACCATGAAAATAGCGATAGCTTGGGAGGGGTAGGTAAGTTGTTTTTGTGGGTATGTAGTTGTAGGGTAGAGAATGATAGCCTTAAAACTCCCTTGAACCGTTTAAAGGCAGGAGAGAGAGAGAGAGAGAGAGAGAGAGAGAGAGAGGTTTGGGCGGTTCTAACTGATATGGGCAGCAATAATCCATTTTTGATCAGACCAAATTCTTGTCAAAATAGAGCATATCAGAAGGAGTCATGTACTTTCTGGGAAGGACCAAACTAAAAATTATCCCAGAATGTTTAGTGGTGTATCATATATATATGCCGCATGAGATAAACTACAGTCCCACAAACGGTCAAAACATTTGTTTCAGTGGCTGCTGAGAATTTAGGATCAGCTCGGGAAGAGTTAAAAAGTTAGTGACTTCATTGTTAAAGTAATGAAAGCTACAAACCAGTGTCTTTCCTATAGGACTTCTAGAAGAAGATCCAAGGAGTCATCAGTTGCATTCTTACGACCAAATCCCATTGAAACACCGGTTACTGTACGTTCATCGCGAATCAGCAACGTCGAGATTGGTCAGTACCTAGAATGAATACTGCTTGAGAACAGAAAGTGTTGCAGGGTTAGATATGCTGCCGTTGCAATGAGTAACGACTCTGAAATGGAAATCACAGAACAAAGTTCCAATTAAAATCGGGTTTGCTATATTCACAAATACGCAAATGTTGTTGGAAACGGTATGGTTTACATTTTCTTCAAAAGCTATTGGTTAATTATTATCTCAAATCTAAATCTTAAATTCTCAAAATATTGATGGTTTTAAATAGCTTGTAAAAGTAATAAAATTCAATCAATTTATCAGATTAAATACGGGGCTCAGTTTGTCAAGTGTGGGTACGATACATTAAACATTGGTTGAAGTCAAAGTGTAATCACACCACTAGCTTTCCAAAAAAAATCATGGTAACGACAAAAATATGGGGAGCAGTAATCTCATACGTCATGATAGAACAAGATGATTAAAAAATAATATTTATTTGGTTACTTCAATAGGGATCAACTGATTATTCGATTATTTTTGTAAAGCTTTTCGGAAAATTAAAACGAGAAGTTATGGCTAGGTGCAGTCGTCATTTCCTTATTTACTTTTCTTATTTCTCTGGACGAGTCTAAATAATTTTTCAGATTTTCATTTCCTTTTGATTTTTTTCCTCTTTGTGATCTAGTGGAACTGATGGAACCGCTGTCTTACAGATAGTTTATAGAATTATTTCAAAGTTTTGCTTTCATCTTGATTGTTACCATTGGTAAAAAAAACACAGTTGGCTTATCGTCTCCCTCATTACAATGACAATATCCATTCTCATGAACTTAACTGTGCGACCCGTTAATATTTCGGGGTTCAAAAAATGTTATATTTTACAATGTATTGTAGAGCTAGTTTTTGTTCATAAAATATTGTTTTCATACTCCAGTCACTGTTGCTTGTACAATTCTCTCTGTATTGCCAACAACGCAATATTACACATTTTAAGATAAGGTGATGTATTCAATCACTAATGTTTTTTATTTATTCAATATCCTTGCATACATACAGATATTAGGTAGAGAATTTTCTTCTGCTTGGATATATTTGCCGTTTTGATAACCGCATTATTCCAACTCGCAACACATAAAATACGGACCATTTATATCGGCGACATAATGTCTGCATTATGGGCGCACCTCGATCTAGAGCCGCCCTCTATTCTCTTGCAAAATCATAATTCTGCCAAAGCGGATATTCCCATTTTTATTCATGTGTCTGATTTATACATCAAACGTGAGTGCATATCTATCTATCTATCTATCTATCTATCTATCTATCTATCTATCTATCTATCTATCTATCTATCTGCATTTGTGGGTGTTGTACTGGGTAATGATACATGGATGAAAAATTGAAAGACTGAGGATGAATTCCAGTCATTTTTACTGCATTTACATACGTGCAAAAACATAACCAAATTAAAAAAAAAACATTGCAAAAAGGATGAATCTATTCCTGTCCCAAAGTACAGTTTAAAGTCTAAAAATTTATTTAGATAAATCATTCTTCTCTCCGGAAAACGGTTACTGAAATGTTGACTAGCAAAAAAGATATTTATTCGTAAAATCCCCAAAATATATTTTTAGCTTGAAATAACCGACAAATGGTTGATAATCTTTAGAAAGCAAATCAAGCATCTCTGTCTGTTTTTTTTTTTACGTATATACGTTAATTTGTTACTATCTAAGTATTTATGATACTGTACTGATATATATATATATATATATATATATATATATATATATATATATATATATATATATCACCCCGAACAAGGCGGTAACGCCACTGATGTGATGTGCAGGGGGCTACATAAAAGTGAAAAGATTGGAAAAAAGAAAGCCAGAAACCACATCCTAAACAGGGAACAAGGGATGAGCCTCTACACCTGTTCAATAGACATGGGTGGAGTGTGAATCGGGCGATAATTTAGTCTATCTGCTCCCATTGTAAAAAAATAAAAAATAAATAAATAAGAAAACAGTGAAAAGATTGGAGAAAAAGCCGGAAACCACATCATAAACAGGGAGCAAGGGATGAGCCTCTACACCTGTTCAATAGACATGGGTGGAGTGTGAACCGGGCGATAGTTGAGTATAAGGATCGGAAAAAAACTAATTTGAAAAACGTATCTCAGTTTGACACGTTTCAATTTTATTTAAACTTCTTCAAAAATCCTGGTAAAAATGAAACATTTACAGAGACAATATACTGGCATGTTGAGAATTGGGGTTAATTCTTATTGGTCTGATATATGCTAGAAAGTAATGGAAGCCTACTAAGGGAAAATCTGCCTAGTCAGTTATGTCTATATATTATAAACAAAATTAATGAAGTAAATACACATAGACATCCACGGATTATACAGAGATGATGGATTAATGATAACAACGTCTAACAAATGAGAAAATAACGTAAACACAAGATCTTATCATTCAACAAGCTTGATCATACAAAACGATAAGGGAATAGAACAAAGGCTATCAAAAATTCTTTCAACAACACAAACTTTGATGAAAAGAAAAAAGATTAGGAAAATATCTTAAAGGAATCTGGCCTTTAGAACAAATTATCATACAACCCTTCAGTCAGACACATGATAAATGATAATAGAAATTGAATCAATATTCTGTTCAACTCACCGTTTAAATTAGTTGTATAATCCAAAACAGAGCTTTTGTCTAAAATTTATTCATAAACACTTCTCAAAAATATCAGAATTAAACGACATAGGAATTCATCAAATAAAGTTATAGCTGTACTAGTTATTTAGAAAATTACATAAAAGAACAACACATCAGAAACCTAAATAATAACGTACAAGATAGCATCAATAAAAAGAATTAAACTGTAGGCACCAAAACAAATGTTCACTTAACGGACGTTTCAAAACAGGTGTTATTTAAAAATCAGTTACATGGCATAGAAAAACATATTTAGGTTTTAAAAATGTATATTCAAAAGAAGATGGAATAACCACAAATCTGCATTTAAACTGGAAAACCTGAAAACTGTACCAAACTGGCGAGCCACGCGTGGAAATTAAAATTAAAAACAGAAAAGATCTGATATAACTTAGATATAAAATATCCAAGCCATATAACGGTGGCGATGTTTGTAGATTGTGACAGGAGTAAAATTTAGCCATTACGTAATTTGCGGAATAAATAAAAGTAACTAAATGACTGATCAGAAATAATGTCCAGTTGTAATCAAACCTATTATTAGGATAATACAAACTGGGATAAAAGTTTAATAAGATCCTTAAGTAACTCCTAGCTAATTTTTTTAAAAAAATATTCTATTGTTTAAAAATTCCAGGCGAGCGAACGTAAAAAAATCAGTTTTTACGTTTGAAAAACGGAAAATCAGTTAGTATAAATCGCCTGAATATACCGAAAGGTTGAAAACTATTTTGCTGAAATAATTCATTTCTAAATGAAAATATTCAAAAGTTTCCACAATATAACTGTATGAATACATTTTGATACAACTATATAATTAACTAATTTAATTATGACGAAGAACTAGCTAATATATGTATATATGCATATCGTTTTATGAAATAAATTAACTCAGACATATTTTTAATTTAATTGCCTAAACATTATTTTTTATGGATATTTGTATTTGAGTAGATAAACATTTTCCTTATTTTATTTTATTTTATTTTATTTTTTCAATTAAGCGTAAAATTATTTATATCTACCGGAATGAAAAATGAGTTGTCAAGCGTTCTAAGACACGTCAGATCAATTGATGGTCTCCTCTAGATGATAAAGCCAAACTAAAATTGTATTATTATGAATATTTACTCGAGACACAAGATTCGCAACTAGGTCCCACACTTTTACTGTGGAACCAATAATTTGTAAACACAGATTTTACTCAAGCAGCTTCTTTTCTTGCACTTCCCTCCTGTGGAATTCCCTTCCATTTACTTGCTTTCCCGACAGCTATAATCTGCAAGAATTTAAATGTAAAGTCAATAGTCTTCTTCCATTCTCACTAACCTGCATCCTCTCTGTCATGCTCCGTTCTCCGTCCACTCCACTCTCATCAGTATTCTCATCCTTCTCTTACCCACTTCCAGACATCCCCTATAATCTGTCACTCTTTATCAAAACTTTCCTCCTGTGTAACAACCAGCACTACAGTGGCGGTAACATGCCTTGCTTGGGGCGAAATTATTATAAAAATATCATTATAATCTTTTTTGTATCTGAAGAATATGTTTATCTTACGAGCTAAAAAGCTTGCCTTCTTCTACCGAACGCCGACTGGTAGAATCGCTGACTGACGCCAGTTCGGTCGGGTTTCAATCATGGGTTAAAAAGCAATGGGGTCTAACCGTACTAATGAGTTGTGATACAGCGAAACAGATCTGTCTGCGGATGACTATATATATATATATATATTGGATTTGTTTCTTAGCAGAAATTCCTTCAAGTGGACTTTAACTAAGTTAAAAGTTAGCATGTCAGCAAGAATTTTTTCTCCCCCTCCCTTCGACTGGAGTAGATAGACTAAACTATCACCCGGTTTACACTCCACCCATGTCTATTGAACCGGTGAAGAGGCTCATCTCTTGTTTGCTGTTTATGATATGGTTTCCGGCTTTCTCTTTTCCAAACTTTTACTCATTTCCATTCTTTTCCTCTTTTCTTTTTCAATTGGAGTAGATAGACTAAACTATCGCCCGGTTAACACTCCAGCCACGTCTGTTGAACGGGTGAAGAGACTCATCCCTTTTTTCTTGTTTTGGATGTGGTTTCCGGCTTTCTCTTTTCCAATCTTTTTCTCATTTCCATTCTTTTCCTTTTTTTTTTCAATTGGAGTAGATAGACTAAACTATCGCCCGGTTCACACTCCACCCACGTCTGTTAACGGGTGAAGAGGCTTATCCCTTGTTTCCTGTTTAGGATGTGGTTTCCAGCTTTCTCTTTTCCAATCTTTTCACTCTGACATAGCCCCCTGCACATAAGTGGCGTTACCGCCGTGCTCGGTGTGATATAATTAATATATATATATATATATATATATATATACGCACACACACACACACACACATATATATACACATATACAGACACACACACACACACACACACACACACACACATATATATATATATATATATATATATATACACACACGCATATATATATGTGTGTGTGTGTGTGTGTGTGTGTGTTTAATTTATTTGTTTAAAAATTATTTCTAATAAATATTCGCGTTAGAGTGCATATTCTGCAAATACAAACATATTTGTAGCCATATAATTCACTAATAAAACTAATTATTCAGCCGGTATATATATATATATATATATATATGCCGGCATGAATAATTGAGAAATCTTCTTAGGAAAGAACATATTTTTCTAACAGGATTTCCTGATTATTGATGCGCGTATATATTTGGTGTTTAATTTTAAGAAAAGAAAGAAAAAACATTATCTACTCAAATACGTGTATCACTTTAAAATAATCTTTAAACAAATAATTATATAAGTATATTATTCGTACCAGAGATACAATCTCTTAACGGGTATGTAAATTGATACACTGTATATATATATATATATGTGTGTGTGTGTGTGTGCCTGTGTGTGTGCGTGTGTATGCGTATAACAGTTACCTTCCCTAGAGTTTTGCGTTTCTATATTTGTATTACATTATCCTTAAAATATGAACAGTAAGCTTAGACTGAGTGCTAATAATGACTGTATATCGGTTATTACTGCTTAAGTTGTTCGAGGATATCTATTATGCAAAATCTGAGTCTATCTATCTATCTATCTATCTATCTATCTATCTATCTATCTATCTATATATATATATATATATATATATATATATATATTATATTATATTATATCATATTATATTTGTAGAACTATTGCTACTGCACCCTACTGTGTGATTCAGTTTTTAAACATCTATTTCCATCCAGAAACACCTGTCGACTGATTTTTAAAAAATCTACCCTGTCTCTTACGGTCAGTATTCCAATGCCAATAAAATTCTTTAATTTCAATAATACTTGTCAAAATAGAATATCTCTTCTTACCCAATTCAAACAATAGACTTTCACTATACAACATCATTGCAGACTAATCTATATATTTTTCTCTCTCTACATATATATATGTATATAAAATTTCCAACACGTGAACTAATGCCCAAACATTAGAAATTTTCGAATAATTTCTTCTGAGACACGATGATTTCAGTTCGTGCTATGTTTGAGATAGTTTATGTTTTCTTATATTTTGCAAAGACTTTTGTTTTATTTTAATATTTTATCTCTTCTCTTCAACCAATTGTTAATTTAAAACATATTTTACGGTCTAGTCTTCATTTGCTACATCTGTTTTTGAATTTTTTAAAATTTATTGTATGAATTATACAACATTTTTTTCACATTTTTTTTTACATTTCCCTGTTTCTTTTTTGTTTTTATTTTGAGAAACTTTCTTCCTTATAGTCTAAATTCTTTTATTTCAGGTACCTTCACTTATTTTCGATAACTAACTTTTAAATTGAATTTTTAAAAATAATAAAACCTTTTCATGAATTATTTATTTTAGTTTTAATTCGAAGGTAAATGATTAAATTTTCTATTGCTAGTAAGCAAAATATTCTTGTGCGTTTCAAGCGGAAAATAATATTAATTGGAATCTAAAATGTTAGATATTTTTTTGTTAACAAAAATTAATTCTCGGATTTAAAAATCTTGCGAAAATAAATATACATCAGCCACAATATTTTTTAAAATTATCAAATTTAATATTCAGTTTTTCTGATTTACAGAGGTGTTATTTCTTTAACCCTCTAGGGCCATTCGTATCATATTTGATACAGTATTTCCCTATAAAACATTTGGTATTTCCCTATAAGGAAACATTTGGTATTCATTGACTGAGCAGTCAGTACTGCTTTCATTTGAAATTTATAAAATATTTCTCTTAAAAAATTTTTCAGGAAAATATTTCTTTCAAGGCTTGTTTTCATACTGTATCAAATATGATACGAATGGCCCTAGAGGGTTAAAGCATAAAGCCATTTCTGAAATACTGAGTTACACATTTTTTAACCTTTCCACTATAATTGAAATGTGTCGCCAGGTTTATAGATGAGATAAGATAAGTATATAATGATCACAAATGATATAATTGTACAAATTTGTTTTCCTATAAAATGATTTTAATGCCCACATAGAAATTACCACCCAAAAAATCTTCAAATACACAAAAAAATATTTTTAGAAATACGAAAGCATTAAACTTTTTAATTTTCGATTAGTAAATGAAATCGTCATTTAATAAGTTCATAAACTAACCCCAACAAATCATTGAAGTATTTTAACAATGTTCTTGAAACTTTATAAATTTTTATAATTAAAAGAAACATTCAAACATTACTTTAAAAATTTCATTCTTTGTTTGAAACCTCTTTTGGTAGACATGAGTTATCTCTCTCTAATCCGACTCTCTAAGTTACTTGTTCATCACTGCTGTATCAACGTCTATATCCACTGTGCCATGTGTCTTTGAGTACAACAGCAACTAAATTTCTCGGACTTATAAACCTAATGTTCAGTAACATATTTTTACCAGACGTCATATTGCAATTTTTGATGCTAATTGTTTCCCTAGTATTTTTTATGTTAACGTTTCTCTTGTATTTTTTACCAGATCTCATACGGCGATTTTTAACACTAATTATTTTCTCTGGTATTTCGTATTACTGGTTCTCATATTGTATTCATTCTATGCTTGGTTGGCTTAGGAGATTTTTGTAACCCAGCATATGTGTTGATTGCTTGGAATTAAGTCAGTGTAATAGAGAGAGAACGCCACAGGAATCTACGTAAACTTAAGGAATCAGTATATATGCTAGGCTAGCTTAAGTGTTGTGAGTTCAATACCAGGCTACAACAGTGGTGAACAAGTAATTTAGAGATTCGAGTTAGAGGCGGATAACTTATAGCGGGTATCTCTTATTCCTTTTCTAGTTGTTGTAGGATTTCGTAGCAGGTTAACGGAATTTGGCATTGTGGGAAGACAGCCCACTATAATTCATAAAATGATTATAAATTTAAGAAAGGCAATTAGAGTATAGAATAACATTTATACATTTCAATTAATGTTTTACAAAATAAGTAATGCTTGAAATAAAGTTCCAACGGAAGTTAGAGAAAGCCATAGCAAAATAATAATGAGCTGAAAGAGATAAAAGGCTTAAGAATGTGGAAGCGGAGGTATATGAGTGTATGTTCATTCTGAAGTTGCCGATTCTCCGGGTCAGTGAGTCAGCAAGTTGGTATATGGAATGTCTTTGAAAAGGTCGATTAGTACTTTTGAGACCTGAAGGTGGAAGAGGCCAGCATAGTACTTATGAGACAAGGAAGGAAGAAAGAGGCAAGCATAGTAGCCGCTCGACTTTGGTCAAGGGAGAAATTATTTACACTCTTCTCTTTTCGTCCTTCTGTCTGACCAAGCGTTTTTGTCTTCGCTTTTTATATTGGAATTTTGGATTAAACGCAGTTAGTTTCGAATTTCATCCTTGTATTTGGTTTCGGGCTTCCCATTGGCTGGTAAATAAAATTGGTAATTTGATCTTTGAGTAATTTTGATTTTTCAACTGGAACATCTGCGCGAACTCGGATGCGCACGACGATTTTTATTCATTTGCTTTTTAGTTATGAGAGAGCACACATCCGGTTCATCGCTTTTGTTCGATCGGTATCACCACAAACTCACGACCCCCAAAGCAGGCTTCGCACAAGGAATGAAAATGGTATAACGTGGGGATCACAATAAAGGGTTCAATTCGAAATTTCTAGCACCTGAAGAATGCCGGAGCTATAACGGTCGAAATGTCGTAAAAATTACGATAAAGATGAAGACAATTAACCGAATAATGTAAATAGTATAATGTCCTTAATTTATATTATTTATTAAAGCAATCAAATTAAATAATGTCATCGGTAATTTATATTTTTATTTCACTATTCTGAGCAGATTTTCGGAAATAAAGAAAAACTGTTTCAGAAAAAGGGTAGATGATTTACATTCCCCAATGTGTCCTGTGTTTAACTAGTAAAACCAATTTTTGCAACAAACTATGATTTATTAATGTTTCATGAATTTACATGGAGGTGGAAGAACATATTTTTAAAAAATATTTTTAATATTTTTAAAATACTTATTTGAAAAATAATTTAATTCATTTGTAAATAATTTCATTACAATACGAAAAGTATTTCACTTTTACAAGAATTTACAAATTAATGTTTTTTTCAGTCAAAAAAATGAGTTATGTAATATGACATTTTCCATTGTAAACTCTCGTAACCATTTGATTACCTACTATCTAAAATCAAAACAAGAGTTTTATCAAAATTTTAAACGTGTTACAAGTGATTAGAAATTCTAAAAAATAATTAAACGATACTTTAATCTTTCCTTTAAAGAATAACAAATATTTTGACAAGATAAGTTTGTTTTTATTAAATTTATGGACTTTTATTCAGCGATTTATTGAAGGTACGTTTTGTTTTTAATCATATCACACCGAGCAAGGTGGTAATGCCACTGATGTGCATGGGGCTACGTAAGAGTGAAAAGATTGAAAAAGAGAAAGCCGGAAACCACATCCTAAACAGGGAACAAGGGATGAGCCTCTACACCTGTTCAATAGACGTGGGTGGAGTGTGAACCGGGCGATATCTTCTTTGATTTCTTTCTATTTTATTATTTTTTATATTTCTGTGCATTGTTTTCTTTCTTTATTACTTTCTTTCTGTCATGACTGTGTTCAATTTTATTATTTTCGCGTTTTTTTCTTTTTTCTGTTGTTTCCTCTTTTGTATATTATCATTCTGTTAAACTAATTTTTCTTTGCTTATCCATCTCTTTCACCCTTTTTTATTCCTTGAACTTCCTTTACTTTCTTAATTTTTCTCTTCTTCTAAAGTCGACTCTCTTGAATTTTCTTTCATTCTTTCTTTTAATGCTATTTGCGATTTCTATTTACTTCTTAGTTTCAGTAATTCTATCTAATTTTCAATCAGTTTTCCTTCATTCTCTTCTATTTATTTTGCCCTTCTCATTTTTAGCTTCCTTCTTTCTTTCATTTCTTTTTTTGTACTGTGACTCTCTCTCTCTCTCTCTCTCTCTCTCTCTCTCTCTCCTAATCTCTTTTTTATCTTCATTCCCTAACCTACATCTTGTCGTAGATATAATCATTCGCTATACACTGGTCATATAGTGTCGCCATAAAAGCTCCGTCGTTTTCTTCCAATTGCGAGAAAGAAAAGACGGTGTTGAGATCAAGTTTCAGAAACTCTATAGTTCTGAACGATTGGGGGCCAGTAAGGTTACATTCCACGGACGCAACGTCGCGCCAGATGTCTATGATATTTCATGGGTTTGGAGAGGGACCACGGCGTGTAGTGGGGAAGCACAAAACGCACATTCGTCACAGGAGAAGCCAGAAGATATTTCCTGGATACAAAATCCGTATTATTTGTTCTTTACTGTTTTATGGGAAGATGTCTGCTACCTAGACTATTCATTGATCGCTGATTTTTTTTTTAAGCATCTTCATACGCGCGTCCAGGAAGTGCGACTTGGTAGACCTAGTTACTAAGCGGAAATGCACCAGTGAACCATGTTCGAGTCTAGGTATGACTTGCGGAAATATCTTTCGCTATGAACAGTAAAAAAAGACGTGTATTCGATTCTTACTATAAATGAAATTCTGAATGTTTAAAGGTATGAGCCAATACATTTTCTAGCGCGAATAGATTACTATAATGGAGACGAAATTAAATCGAATCTATGGCGATGTAAATTATTCTGAGGTGGAAACTAAAGCCTTCATTTATTTTTTAATGAGAATTAGAAACAAACTTACTCGTCTTCAAATTGCCGCGTCACTTCAGGACATAGGCAAATATGGCTTTCCAAAACTATATATTTCTTTTAGCGGTTAGCAGCTTTCTTCCGTTTGCTAAAATTACTGTCCCCACGAGACGTTCCAACATCAAGATAGGTGGCACACTACCCGCCTTTTAATTCTTTTGCCCATATTATTCTACGTAACATTTACGTTTCCTGATTCTCCTTCATTATTATGTATCCAAGAAATTTCTTTGTTTACTCCAGATTCTGAGTGCAAGTGTTCTTGTTATCGCCATTTTCTTTTTTGACATCCTCGGTGCTTACTCATGCTTCAGTCTCCTTCTGGAGAACAACATTTATGTTTCATTCAATTTTTCTGTGGGAACAATGTCCAGAATTCACAGACATGTAAAAGGATGGCTGCCCTCTTGTCTAAAAATATTTAACTGAGCTGTGACAATTGTTATGTATTTCAAATAGCCACATGTAACCGTAAATTCTACTCTAATAGTTTCTTCACTCGGGCGTATAATCTGTGGGTCCCTTTTCCGATTCCCTGCTTCCCTGCAACCTACAATATCCACAAATTGAAATTCAAGGCAAATCGCAATCTTCTGTCTTCTTTAAAAATGTTTTATATTGTGCTTTCTCATGATTAAATCTTCATCTTTTTTACTTCCAACAACCCCTAGCATCATAGTGACATTATCAACTTGTTTGGGCGAAAATTATATATATATATATATATATATATATATATAAATATATATATATATATATATATATATGTATATATATATATACTTTAAATCCAAAAAGAATGATCAGATAGGTAAATCCAAAAAAGACCGACCCTAATTAATATTAATTTCATTAATATTAAAGTTGCTCAAGATGGAGGGCTCGATTCAATATTTTATATTCTATTTACAGAGACAAATATAAAAAATAAAACAAAAATTTTGATATTTAAATCCGTTGAATTGCCATTTCTACGAGGAAATTCTCGCTTCTTCAGTGACGACGAAACGAAAATTTTATTTACTAAAATTCAAATGTGTTAAAAGATTTTATACCGGTGAAATACCCCCGCCAAAGAAAAACTTCATCCATACACAGCAAAGTAAAATGGGGTGGGATTAACAATTTTTGAATTTAAGGAAGTAAAAAGGGTAAAGCAGACAGATACCTATGTCTCATATTAGAAGACAAACCCCTCCTCCATACAAGAGTCAAGAGTTCAAAAGTTACAATTTAGCCATGTCAGAGAGATAGAAGTGGTAGCGGGAACGAAAAGAAAAAAAGGAAAAAAAGGTGAAGGATTGATCGACTGGGAAGTAACAAAAAAAAATTATTGCAATAGAAACAAAAGAAAATTGCTACCATTAATGTTGAAAAAACATTGAAAAATTTACTTTTAGTTTAAATAAACCGGTATAAAATCTTTTAAAACATTTGAATTTGAGTAAATAAAAGTTTTTAATTTTCGTTTCGCCGAGGATTTCTTCGTAGAAATGACTATTCAACGGATTTAAATATCGAAATCTTTGTTTTCTATATATATATATATATATATATATATATATATATATATGATCAGTTGCTTGTGCGGCACAATGCACACTCTCTCTATAAAAACAACATAGCACATGCAGGTGTACTTTGTGAAAGGCGTTAGTTGTTTTTGATGCTCGCATGTTATAATATCATGGATTTTAACCTTCCCGGGACGTTAATTATATTAGTTAGTGCATAGTGGACCTGAAAATAAACATAAGAGATTTTGATGTCAGAGATTGCCATCTATAGTACGAGGAATGGTGGCTTAGGAGCACCCATTATTACTTTGCTCATGTTTCGAAAAGCGCCCACACATCCACACATTTATTTGCATTTATTCGCAAATATATCACCATTTCCTTTCTGTTTTTGAACATCTGTAACGACAAAATTCGAAATAACTGCTTCCTCATTGACGCGGAAAAAAAGTTCTTCCCATGGTGTTCACTAATGATAAATTCTTTTCAAATAGGATTTTAAAATTTCTCTATTGTGGTTTCAAAGTTTCCTTTAACGTGCCCAAATCTTTTCGCCTTTTTACTCTAGGAAGTCATAAAAATAAAGAAATACAGTCAAAAGGCTAATTTATCCTTTCTTTATACACTTGTGAGAAAAGCATATCAAATGCAGTTTTTCAAAACTGAAATTCTGAAAGTTTTTAATAACTGTTTATATTTTTTATTTATTAATGATTTCTTCAAGCCAAAGATCGTATTTGTAAGCAGTAAATTTTGGAATTTATGTAGAACCATCGGTTTGTCTTCCATATTACAACATCCCGAAATAAATCTTGTTCCAATGATTAGGAACAACGATAACATTTAGAACATTTTTAATAATTTCTAAAACTTTTTCGTACATATACTCAGACGTTTAAAGTTCGGTAATTTAATTGGAGAGTGGATACAAAAGTTTCTTGATCCGTTCCTCCAAATTAATATTTCAATCGCTGACACATCTTTGTGGCAGAGAGAAATAGATTGTAGCATAGTTACTTTTCTTTTTGTAACCAATTATTACCAGTGTATTACCATATATATATATATATATATATATATATATATATATATATATATATATATATATATATATATATATATACATGGTAATAGGATGTCAGAGAATGCGTGTAATGATTGTATTGTTATTACATGTATTCTTGAACAGGACATAAGAATTTTAAAAACTGACAATATTGTAGAATTAGCAATAACTCTAGAGTAATAAGTTATAGATGTAATTTCAAGAAAAGCACATCAGAAGAATTGACAAAGTTTTCAATACACAATAACAAAAATAAAGACGAAACGAACATAGTAAAAATCATATTGTGCTGACAATATGTGCAATTCAAACGTTGGAAAACTAAATCAGCAAAATAAGAAAGGTGATACAGATCACTGGGTTCTGACTTCAAGACAAGAAATAAAAAAATCTGGCGGGTGAGACCGAGAAGTGGTCTATCTTATTTGCTAGAAAGTAATCTCAACATGCATCTGTATGGTTTGTCTATAAATTTGGAGAGATGACATTTTTGACGTTATTCTACCCCTACTAAACCGCGAATAAACTGCAGAGTTATTTTTAAACTGAATTTTTAAAAACGAAGAAAGTTTACTTGAAACTTTTATTTTAGTTTTAATTGAAAGCCAAATGATTAAATTTACTATTTCAAGAAACCATAATACTCTCTGGTTTATTTCAAACAAAAATCATATTGATTAGAAAAAATAAAGTTTGAGATTTGTTTTCAATTTTTGAATTTTTTAACCATTTTTGGGCAATCAACACATTTGTAAACAAAAGTTATTTAACTGTTCTAAAAATCTTGCATAAATAAAATATACGTCTGTGATACATTATTTTTGAAAAATTAGCAAATCTTATGTTAAATTAATCTGATTTATACAAGTATTACTTATTTATAGCGTGAAATGTAAAATAAACCTATTTACTTAATCACAGATTTGAACTGTCGGCACCGTCAATCAAGAACTTGTTGACAACTTCTTGATTAGAGATTAGTTTACACTTCAGAGAAGATTTTCGGATACAGAGGCAAACTTTTAAAAAATAGATGATTTATATTTGCCAATGAAACCTGCGTATAACTAATCAAATTATAGACCGCAACAGTTTAAAATTTATTATAATTTCATGGATTTATGTTTAGGAGGGGTTACAGAGGGGTTATTTTTAATAAGATTTTGAAAAATAATAATTTCAAAAATAATTTCATTTATTTTGAATAAGTACTAAAATTTTCATTAAAATCCCACAATTATTTTATTTTTCCGACAATTTCCAAATTAATGTGAGTGTCACCGGAAAAAAAAGGTTATGTCATCATTACGTTTTCATTGTAAACAGTTGTAACGTTTTGGTTACCCGCTAACTCAAATCAAAACAAGATTTTCTGCCAAAATTTCGAACATTTTCGAAGGCATTAATTTTTTTTTAAACAATTAAAACTTACTGTGATCTTTCCTCTTAATAATAATAAAAACATTATTTTTTATCTGTTTTGAATGACTCTTAGACCTTGTTTTGGATAAACATTCTATGTACCTTGTTTTTTCAAGGCGTTGGCAACTATGGTTTTTCACAAATTCCTGTAGCTTTTAGTAAATTTTCACATTTTATCATCTATCCTAAAACCTGTTCTATTACCATTTACATCTATGCCCTTATATGCTATTTTGAGTTCCCCAATGTCACTTACTTTTGTAAGCCGTGATGCAAAATAATCTTAATAGTAGTTCAAAGGCAAAACAGTCGTTTTTATATTCATCTATAAATTACTGACCTGGTATATTTAATTCATTCATATTTGTTCAGAACAATAACTTCATACATATATACCGGTGTCTGCAAGTCTCTGCGAAATCATCAAGGCGTTCTGTGAAGTTGTTACCACTTCCCTTGCTGACACTGCAATAAATGTACTTTGACAAGCGTAGCTTGTGTCTTGCAGAGTTATATCCCTTGTGTCCCAGATCAGCTTTGTTGACAACATTTTCCTCGAGGCAATGTCCAGTCAACTCTCATCTGGTATGCTTGTGGACCATGTAACTCTCTTCAACGACACCATCTTCTCAGATTCAATCTCCTTTAGGCAAACGAGATAATATTTGACTGCTTGCTCCTGATCAATTGTTAAGAGCTTGTGAAAGTGACGTTTCCCAGCTAGAGACTTAGATACACACTGCATGCTCAGCTAACTGACCAACAACTATGACTGTCAATAAAAAGCGAATTATAAATTCACAGTTATCAAAGCAGCCATCTTTATATATATATATATAATCGTGTGGCCAAAAGCAAGTTATATTACCGTCACTGTTGTGCAGGGGATCACATAGGATGAACGTTATGAGAAAGAGTGACAGGCTACAGGGGGTGTCAAGAAGAGAGTATGAGAAGGAAGAGAGTACTGATGAGTGGGGTGGACGGAGAAAAAACAGTGAGGATGTAAGTTAGTGAGACAGGAGATGACTATTGACTTTACATTTGAATACTGGCCTTACTACAATGACATGCACACACAAACATGTATACATACATACGCACACACACATATATTTAATGTGGAAAGGTTTGTCTGCGTTGGGTTTAAAAATAGCAGTAAAATAAAAAAAAACCGAAGAGTAAAGATATTAGAATAATGCTTTCTCGAAACTTCAAAGAAAGCACGACTAAAATAGTATTGCTCAGCTAAGTGACAGACATCTCCACATTAATTCTTTTAACGTTTATTTTTATCTTGATATCGAGCACTTTATGACAAAATATCAGCTTGAGTTATTGTCAGTCAGTCAGTTAAGTGCCATACCTGATACACACTTGGGCGATCATGTCTCGACAGAGACATGACTGACTGGCTAGCACATTAATCCGCAGTTGGTTGCCATTAATTTCTTCAGTAGACTGGTTGCCAGCCAAACCTATAGAACCCAATCTGTTCTGTCATTTAACCCGTAACTGGAGAGAAGAGATGGATTAATAACTTTCCCAAGTGTATTTGCGCTTAACTGAATGCAAGGAATTCAACTAGAATTCGTACTCGGATCCCCGATTTCTCGTTCCGAGACGATATCCACCGCATCACTGCTGGAAGCTACTAAAAAACAGCCTTTTTGCCTGAAACGACATTACATTTAACACTATATATATATATATATATATATATATATATACTGTTTTATCCTTTAAAGAGGTTACAAAAAGATAAGGTGGTACTCTAGTGAAAGAACAGCAACATGTGCATAGATGAAAGAAAATAGATTTATTGTAAAGAGAATACACTACGGCAAGACAGGGAATCTGATAGCAGCCTAGTAATTGCCGAAGCATGTTACAGGTATCTCCTGCGCTCAGTGTAAGTTACTAATATAGTCAGTTCACATAGGCGATAGGGAGTGTGAGCCTTTCCATTACAACATGTGTGTGTGTGTGTGTGTTGTAGTAATATTCTTACTATTAGAGTTTATAATAAAAATGGTACACAAAAGCAGTCGTGTTTTAATACTATATTCAAGCGACATACCCGTATCTGTATATCACCTGATGAGGTGCTAAGCAAATCACCGAAGCACGACCGTTGTTGTGTAGCGAAAAATTTTTTTTTATTATAAACTCCAATAATAAGAATGTTAGTACAAAATTTGTTCTACTACGTAAGAAGACCTGTTAAAAAGTACATACTACGTACTGTGGAAAGTCCTTCCACTATTTCTTACTACTACTAAGATATATATATATATATATGCGGTTGGTTGAAAATTGTTCATAGACGCACTACTAACTATTTCGAACGCCTAAACTGAATCCTTTTGACATATTACGTAATATCTTTTATGCCATTCTGAGAAGAATAGGTACAGGTTGGGGATATTTATATAATTTTGATATAACATGTTTGTTTTAGTTTACAAGGTACTTGTAGTTAAGTATAATTTCTAATCCGTCTATTCGTATGAATTTACACCCGATATTTATTATTGAAATATTTACGTATGAGAACGAGTATCTAAATACATTTTCCCGATAGGTATTAAAGAAAATAATATAATACATACATTGATTTAAAAATATTTAGCTACAAACACTTTATGTTTATAACAATGATTATAAGAAAACATCTGCAGATGATTTCCATAGAAAAAAAACATTAACGTCTGCTTTCTTACAATTATGTACGGAAGCAAAAGAAAAGGAAAAACGAGGAAGAAAGAAATAACCAAATGCTGATTAGTTTTTATTTCCAATGTACAAGGACAAAAGAAAATCGGTTTTTGTTTTGACATGGTGTTGTCTCTGTCTCTATTCTGGGTGAATGAATGCATATATTTCTGTGGGGCGTGAAGCTGAACTTAGTCTTTTCCCGGGCAAAATCCCTAAAGTTAGATACAAAAGAGAATCTTTGCTATGGTACCTGAAAAAATAATTTAAGCGTCCTATTTGATTGGAATATAGTTCTCACTCGTTTACTGTTGAAATAGTTAAATACAACAACCATTTTAACTTGATTACCTGATAAATACAACCTTCAAAAATTTAAATGCTACGTCAATCGCTGGCTTCTGTCTTCTTGAATCCCGTTAATAATTTGTCCTTTCCCCAATTCTACCAGTACTCAATTTTTCTCTCACTCTAACTCCCGGTTACCCCCTGCACACAAGGGGCATTTCCACCTTGTTTGAGATGAAATTATTAAAAAAATACAAGTTTCCTTTCTTCAAGCTAGCTGAATACAAGAAGACAGCAATTTCAAATCAGCTGTAGCCATTGAACCGAAAAAGAATATTTTTCTCTCTAGAAGAACCGAAATCTGTTTCTACAGGGAGGAATTGTTCATGCGAAAATATATTCGTCTTATTGAGAATGTTCCTTATAAATGTGAATAATTTAGATTACACATTTCTTTGTAGGGTGTATCGGCTCTTCTAAAATCAGAATATATGCACTAATTCTGGTGTATATACCAACTATTTGAAAGGAATATCTGAATCGGCTAAGTATATCCTTTCATACAGTTTTTCTTCCAGATCAGTAATATTGCTTTGGTTTCTTTACGTCAACTGCTGATGTGGCAACATTTATTATTGAATTCCTTTATCAAGATTTAGTAAGAACTAGCATCAAAGCTCGGCGTTGCCCGTGCAACTCAGAACATTTTACTTGTATGAGAAGATGCCATTTTTTTTTAGCATATTTTGTTTTTGTTTGAAAAAAAATTTCCTTTTTTAAAATAAATATTACTTTTGTTTCAAACTTTCAGGAAAAAATATTGACATTTTTTGTTGACCAAGTGAATTTTTAAAACGTCGGAATAAAAATTAAAATAAAAAAATATTTTATTCGCATTTGACACGTGTGATTTGATTTCTGTGACGTAAAACGTCGGAATAAAAATTAAATATAGAGGCTCATGTTTTTAATAAAAAATATTTTAGTCGCGTTTGACACGTGTGATTTGATTTCTGTGACGTAATTCAGCAACCATCTTAGATCTTAGATGTTTTACAGAGCAAAGATAAACAATTGTGTCCATTGGCCAAAAAGTTCGAAAGGGAAAAGTTGCTGAACTTAAACCCAAAGAGTATGTATTGACCTGACTTCCCTGTAGATATGTGTCCCTAGAAAGTTTGAATTGCGTAGCTTAACAAATGTAGGCGTGCAAATGGTACAGTCACACACATTATATATAGATAGCAAAGACTTGGGTGTGGTTTTAGATATCTCGTAAGCAATTGACAGTTTTGACATACTGTTTTTTTTTTTACATACACTGGAGGGCTATGGTTGCTCTGGCTGTATCTGAGATTTAAAGCAATCGTTGTTAAAATATCGTGTAATGAACGTCGTATGAACAACTACAGATGTAGTTTTCTTTCAGCTTAATGCAGTTGTTTCCTCGGACTATGTCCTGGAACATGTTTGTTCATTAAGCAATTCGCTTCGTGATGTCATTCACAGCTAGATATTATACAAATATTTACTCCTGTAAGTCTGATCAGTCTAACACATAAGAACTGGCAGAGGCACCTCGAGGTGGTGTAATGGTTAACATGCTTGTCTCGCTAAAATCATTACAATTGAGTTGTGAGTTCGATCCTCCCTGGGTGTCCTTTAATTTCGACCTTGTGCCACATATACGCTACGCTTAGACAAAAAAGAGCACATCGAGGTGGTGCAATGGTTAGCAAGCTTGTCTGGCTAGAATCATTATACTTCATTAATGAGTTCGATCCACCCTCGGTGCCCCGCACTTTCGGCCTTGTGCCACATCTAAGCTGTGCTTAGAAAATCACTATAAGAACTGGCAGCTGATCACGAAAATGACATTTGCTCTATTGTTACTTAGGGCAAAAAATAGCTGATAAATTGTAACGTCGTCCAAATGTCTAGTCCAGGGTATGAGGATAAAATACACTCGATAGCAAGGCCTCTAATCGGTAGATTGGAGATTTTTAGGAGCATGGAACCACCTCAATTGCTGTTGTTCCCAGGTCCACCATCACTCATTTTAGTAACAGCTTTTTGGGTCCCGTTTATGGGCTAATAGTTAATCCCTAGGCAAAAACAAAAGCCTTTGAAAGTATAAAAACGGAATCAAAGTATTACTAACAATGAACATTTATCGTAGAGTCACCAAAAATACATTCGATCTTTAGTTGATGGAATACAACTGGGTTTGAAGCATATTGAAGCCATAAAATTCTGCTAAAATATTTAGATTTCAGTATTTAAAAATCCACAGAGTTTGATATGTCAAAAAAAAAATCAACAGTCATACCAACCCAACATCTGACATGAATGGACATTTTTATGACATAATCCTACATTTACATTATACGTAATATAATATCCTATATTTTCTTAAATCAAACAGAATTCCAACATATAACTTTAACACAACTACTAAATAAAAGACACCGCTGCTTATAAAAATTAAGTTCGCACAATCACGTATATGCACAAAAGCTGAGTATAATTTTCCAAGTAAAAGCCGAAAAAAACATATTTTATTATTTTGAAGTTGCCAAGAAAATTACATTTGGTATTAAATGACCCATAAGGAGTTGATATGCCGTTAAACAATCAATCAATTTCAAATGTACCTGTTATCTTTTAATCAATGTGGATAATCAATTTCCTTGTCACATGTTTGGTTGATTCTAATTTCAAGGGGAGCAAGACATTGCGACGCCTTGCGTACATATTTTTTACTGAAAAGAAGTGTACGGATTATATCCAATCAATTACTGGGTTGCTTGAAATGTTGGTAAACTGTGTTGTGACATGGAATATTTCCTGTCAGAAACCATGTAGCACATTAACAAATATACCATTCGTAGGTGTTGGGGATTTCTGTAACCGCTCTCTCTTTCTCTCTCTCAGTTAATGAACATTTGTAAATATTTTACATACATACAACATACATACATATAAGCCGGGTAATACTGGCGCTATCAAATCTATTCCGCATATATAAGATAGAAAATGCAGAGCATCAACAGTGAACGTGATGAGTTTGTAACATATATATATATATGTGTGTAAACAGGTTTACACACACACACACACACACACACACACACATATATATATATATATATATACGTGTATGTTAAGTCTTTAAACTCCTATTTTGGTTACACGATTACGAACTCATTATGTTCAGTGTTGATGCTTATATATGCGGAGTAGATTTGATAGCGCCAGGATTACTCGGTTTCGAATTCAAATTAATCCTCTCTTAAACTGCCTATTAATAGGCGCTATAAAACGCAACCGAATGCATTAATGAGTAATTGTAGATTCGTCGTTTGGTATGATGATATAATATCCACCAGGCAAAGACTAATTCACGAGATTCAAAGAGAAGAAGCAACACCGTGAGTCAGGAACTTCTACCGATCACCACACCATTCCTGGCTGCTGATATGGCAATTCTTACCCTCTTCAGCTTGGTCCTCATTGCAAAAATAAAAAATAAAACAAATAAGAAAAGAATTCGTAATTCTTCATTCGAGAGTTCTTGAGTTATATAAATAATGCGGAAGTCTTTCCTCGTATTTTGAATATTTCACCCTCTTTTTCTCTTTCACAGACACATCCACTCTCTCTTCTTGACCTTTCATATGTTCACTGTTTTAGTTGTATAAATACCGGATCGGCCAAAGATAGCTTCATTTATTTGCTTTGGTTCAAAATTAGCGGATAAAAACGCCCGGTATCTAAACAATCTGAAAGAAAACCTATCTAATGGACTTTTAATGAGACAATAAGACTCAAATTATGTGATTATGTGAGACCAGAGAACACGAATTATCCCTGGAAATATACACAGAAAAACAAACGCACATAAATACGCACAAACATTTATGTCTGTGCTGAAGATAAACGTAACTTTTTGTACTTTGAGTAGGCAGAGGCGAAATCAATGATTCGCAGGTCTCGAAATGTTACGCCCAATTCTGAACTCATGGTCAGTCTGGTATACTTTGACTACCCTTTCTGAAGAGAATTTTATACGTTCTGTTGAAATATTAATAGGGTTAATTTAAAAAAAATCGAAACAAAACAAAAATAAACAAGCAAACATAAAACTCACAATTAAAAGAAGGCTGGCCGAGCTTTTTTTTCAATCAATTGATGGTAAGTAGAATAAAATCATATGTATATTGGTAATTTATACACTTGTGAGGGCTAGGTGCAGCTAGCATGAATTTTAGTCGGAGTTTAGTTTGTACACACACTTGCGGGCGCATGCAAACATACACACACACACGCAAACACACACACACACACACACACACATATATATATATATATATATATATATATATATATATCCATGACGCTCCGTTTAGGTGAAAGCTAGGTAGGTTCGTCTGGCTCATTAGGAGTTATCTATTTATTTCATTCCACCTCCGTACTGAACGCTTTTTGTTAAATGATTGCTCGTATCGGAGTTTTTTCTTTAGCAATCTCTGAATGGGCATGTAAATTGGTACACTATTAGTACAGTTATTATAAACTATGAGGTCAATTGACCTCATAGTTTATAATAACCCAACAGGCACTAAACTAAATTCTTTACAAAAAACCAATGTAGTGTACCAATTTACATGCCCATTCAGAGATTGCATCTCTGATACTACTCAAAAACCTAGTACATATATTGGTTTTACCACAACCAACGCTCTCCCGTAGACTTACATATCATCTTTCTGATCAGAGTACTATTAAACAACATTTCTCTGAAAAACATAAACATGTAGGTAATATCAGACAGATTTTGGTCAACAATACGGTGATCCTTACTCATACACACAGTAAGAGGAACCTGCAGATATTGGAGGCCATGTACATCAAATCAAAACAACCAACACTCAATAAAATCAACTATAAAACAGGAAATAACATATTACATTGCATTTGACTAGATGGTTTTGTTGTCATTTCGCGCTATCCCGCGGTGTGACGTCATAAAACCGCATCGCAAACTTAAGAACTGCGTTTATAATTTTTGGTAACTATTGCCGTTGCCAAGCGGAGTTTTATGTCAACACAAAATAAAATCGTCGGTGATGGTGGATTTTATAATATTTCAGTTTAAACTACCTCTCTGAAGATGGCTCATGTGAGCCGAAAGCTTAGAAGAAAACCAATAAATAATTATCCAAATGTTGGAGAATTTTTGTCTTTATTTTCAACTGAAATTAAAGCAAAAATACGACGTTTAGAACGGCTCATGATTAAACATAATAGACATTCATTGTCTCTTATATTTAATAGAATATGTCTAGAAAATTACTTGCTGCCTCGATATACTAAATATATATATATATATATATATATATATATATATATATATACATATATATATATATATTGATTGATCAGTTACTATATATATATATATATATATATATATATATATATATATATAACAAACACTATTTACAGATTAGTGGCACAGCAATGGGCACGGAAATGGCACCTAGTTATGCCAATATCTTTATGCATATTTTAGAAAAAAAGATACTAGACAGTTCACAATACAAACCATCATATTATTTTAGATACATTGATGATATTTTCTTAATATGGACTCATGGATTAGAAAAATTAAAAAACTTCTTTACTTTCTGCAACAACTTCCACAATACAATCAAATTTACCATGTAGTACTCATACACATCCGTCCCTTTCTTAGACGTCATGGTAAAATTAAATCAACATACACTTTCCACCAGTCTATACAACAAACCCACAAACCAACATAAATTCCTACACTTTAACAGCTGTCATCCCCTCAAATTAAAAAAATCTATCGTATACAGCTCATTTATTAGAATAAAACGCATTTGCTCAGACCATCCAGATTTTCTAAACAACATTAACAACCTAACAAAACAGTTTCTAAAATGTAAATATCCAATAAAAATAATAAAGGAAGCACTACATAAAACCATCCACATAGATCGTAGCACACTTCTTCTCACATACAAAAAACGAAAAGATAACAACCGAATTCCCATGGTTTTAACCATAATCAATATTCCTACACACTTATCAAAAATTTAAAAAATGATTACAGGAACCTCCAATCAAACAAAAACATCAAAGACATTTTCGATAAACCACTCATAAATGAAAGAAACAAACACCCAACCTATCAACTATCCTCACTTCTAACAAATATTTAAATAATACAAACCTATCAGGGAATTTAAAATGTGGAAAGCCTCGCTGTTTAATTTGTAAACATTTAATAACAGACAAAAAATTATCTGTACCCAACACCAAAATAAAATTACACCCACCAAACCTTACTTGTGACAGCAAAAACATCATCTACTTTCTCTTCTGCTCAATTTGCCCCAACAGTGGATATATCGGCGAATCCGGTAATAGCATTAGATTTCCCTTCAATAATCACAAACTAAATATACGACAAAAAAATGTATACTCCTCAATTGCAGCCCATTTTAATCAACCTGATCATACTTTAGAAAATTGCAAATGTTTACTAATAGACTTCAATTTTAGTTCTACATACACACGCAGAAAGAAAGAAAAATACTGGATTTTAAAATTAAATACACACAAGCTAGGGTTAAATAGGGACTTAGGTGTATTGAATCTTTACAAATATTTCAATAGGTAAAATTTTTTTTTTTCAGATATTCCAAGAAATTTTTATCTAAAACAAACAGACTTTCTCTACGGACATGCCGCATGTTGTGAACAAACAAACCACGTGATGTAAACAAAAAATATTCGGACGCTATCGCGAAATACGTTTCTAATTCAAATTTAGAAATCACTTGTTTCTGATGAAGGACCGAGGGCGGTCTGAAATATAAAATATAATAAAAATAAACAAATACTGTTAAAAAAAGTACATTTTTAAACTCAAAACTTTTTATTAATATTCTTTCCTATATATATATATATATATATATATATATATATATATATATATATATATTATATTGGCCAGAAAGCTCTGACTCTCGGGAATCGGAAAAAAAATGTTTGCACCACCAAATTTTATTCTTCAAAATAAAATCTCTCATTCTCACATATCTTCTTCTAGCGATCATATAGAATGCGAATCTGTACCTAATGCAGATACACTAGCTTAGAATATAACCGCTGTAACCATTCTTCTTTGACTTCATCAAAAGTATTGAACCGCTGGTCGCAGAGGAAGTGTGCCATTGAGCAGAACAGGCCAAAGATAGGGACTGAATGGCGGATATTGAAGAATCTCCACACCGTTTGTCTGTTTTAACTTCTTCTTAGTCAATCTGGCAGTCTGTGAACTCGCATTCTCTTGCCCAAAACAAAGTCCGCCCTTGTTTGATCAGAGAAAGATTCTCCTTCTTCAGATTATCGTACATGTGGTCTAGCTGCTGGCAATTTGGTTTTCCGTTCATGGCACGACTGTGTAGAACAATCTCAATGTACACTGCTCCGTCACCAGACAGAGTTAAATATTTTTTTGTTTCCTTTCAGCTAAGTGATTTTCAGACCAAACTAGAATATATATAGATTTTGAAAAAACAGTAGTTACTCTTGCACTTACGCATCGCTCATTCAGTAATGAATTAGAGCACTCCGACTACTGGCGTATGATACATCATACGCTAAAAGTCTGCCTCCTTCTATCGAGTGCCCATAACTCAGGGGTAGAATCGCCCACCTGCGCCAATTCGGTTGGGTTTCAATTCTGGGTAAAAGCAATCGGATGTCTAAACATACTGATGAGATATGATACAGCGAAACATATCTGTCAACGGATGACCCTCTCTCTCTCTCTCTCTCTCTCTCTCTCTATATATATATATATATATATATATATATATATACAAGATGATTAAAAGCAATTCCGTATTTTAATCATGAGTGGCCAGCCAGGAGACCTAAATTAACACCCTGTGTTTTCTTTTTTGGGGGGAGTGGGGAAAAGGACCAAGTCTACCAAATCAAGACTTTAGAAGAACGGTCAATGCGAATGCAAGAAACAATGTCTTCCATACCACACATACCAGTTGAAGCATTTCCTGGGCAGCTTGAAAAGCTGGTAACGAAATCTTGTGCCCATATCGAATTTTAAATAACCGCTTTCATTTTATATCAATTTCTTTTAAAAATTATAGTTAACAAATAAATAAATTGGAATTTTTTTAGATTGGAGAGTTACTTTTCAATTCCCATAATAATTGTATATATATATATATATAGTCATCCGCAGACAGATAAGTTTCGCTGTATCACAGCTCATCCGTACGGTTAGACTCCGATTGCTTTTAACCCAAGAATTGAAACCCGACCGCATTGGCGTCAGTCGGTGATTTTACCTCTGGGCTATGGGCGTTCGGTAGAAGGCAGACTTTTAGCGTGTATATTATCACTATACCCGCCGAATAGCCAGTATGCTCTAATCCATTACTGAATGAGCGATAGGTACATGCTAGAGTAGCTACTGTTTTTTCAAAGACTACCATTCCTCCAGAGTCTACCATTCCTCAGGGTGTGAGAGCGTAAATAGTATAGAGCCCACATATATATATATGGCCAGATGATTGCGCTTAGCATGAAACAGTCTGTCGCCCCTTAGAGTTGGTTTCAATGTTCACTCTTTTATATTTATATACGCTCTATCACCGAGCACTTTATATAGCACATCTTAAAACTATATCTATTCATATATATATATATAATATTATCCCAAGCACTTTGGTCATTTCTTCTCAATTAGTATTTCCTGATTAATATGTGTTTTGTGTTATTTTATATTCTGAAAGAAGAGTTTATTATACGCTTCACTTGTTGTGTGCTGCTTGAATTTAAGTAAACATTTTTCTTTTAAAAAAAACCTTCAACACCACATTCCCACTGGTGAATAATGTTAGATTGATAGTGAGAGCGCGATGTTTTATATAGAGTGCCTCTCTGACAATGAGATCGTTTCGGTAATGCGATTTATATAAAACTTCAATATTTTCCAGAAGAATTATGTTGAATTACAGCGTGCTCATGACAAGAAACTCACAATAAACACTTCTATTATTACACAAAATAGCATAAAAATACATTTTAAATAAAGTAAATTTAACAAAACCAAAAATGAAACCCCTTGAAAATAGCTAAAGATATGACGGAAAGCACTTGGGACAAATACGGCGTTTTCGTATTTCTTTACACTCAAAGACTTGAAAAAATAAATAAATATCATGTAATGAAAATCAGTTTCAAATGTTATCGAAAAAGTTTTCTCATAAAAACTTGCGGATTTGTACTGTGGTTATAACGAACTGCTGCATAATAACTGCCGATACCTCCCTGCAAATTATGGCGAATTCATGATTGGAAAAATATATAATTGTAAATTCTTCATAAAAAAAATAGTCGCTAATGAAAACTGACCTCACTTATTTGAGTATCATTATATTCTAGGGGTTAGTGAATAGTGGGCCCGTATTGTCGACGCTTGCTTAGACAGATTTGTGTTTGTTCAAAGCCCAGAGATATCACCAATTATCTCTTCTGCAACTGTACTGAACTGGCACTAGTTACAGTTTCTGTGAGAGAGCCCATTATCTAGCGTGATCTGCTGTCAGAACAATGGTAGTATTCTCAAAAGCACGTTCACACACACACACACACACACACACACACACACACATATATATATATATATATATATATATATATATATATATATATATATACATACATACAAATGAATAAGGAACGGAGAAAATATAAACAACGTACAAGATATAAATTTAAAAGAGTACCAAATATAGAAATAGAGTTATGAATATTTATTATAAATTATAATTTAGAACTTGTACAAATTACATCCCATTACAAAGGGCACATTTTGTTTCGACATTGAAAAGACTATGTCTCATCAGGAAGTAAACGCTATTTTTTAAAAGGAGATGAAAAATTCTCCTCTGTTTCTTTGAGCCTTTCATCATGTCACATTCAGTTCATTCTTTTTCTCTCTCTTTTTCATCTTTTATTCTTTTATTTTTTCTCATTTTCTCTACGCTCTCTACTTCGTACACAAAAGTTTACCAAGATCAGGAAGCGAATTTTCCATCTCTCTTCAAAAATAGTGTTTACTACCTGATGAGATATTATCTTTACAATGTTGAAACAAAATGTACACTTTGTAGTGGGTGTTAATTTGTACATGTTTTAAATTAAAATATATATATATATTTGGTGAGCGTCAAAGTCGCTAAAACATAAGCCATAGGCACATGGAATCAGAGTGTGTAGATATATATATAGTCAAATTTGGATATATATTGTCAAATTTGGATTTGTCAAAACAACTTTGGATATATATATATGTTGTCAAAACAAATATGGATATATATATATATATATATATATATAATCAAATTTGGATATATATATATATATTTGTCAAAACATATATATATATATATATATATATATATATGGATATACTGGATATATATATTTTTCAAAACAAATTTGGATATATATAGTCAAATTTGGATTTGTCAAAACTGGTGCTCTAACATAAAAATCAACTTACAGTTAAAATTATTTACCTATTTGAAGTATTATATGGTCGCACTGAAATACCTCATTCACATAAATAATTCTCTAAAAAAGTTAATTAATATCCATGTTTAATCCACAAAATAAAAAAAAACTAATGTTATCTTAATAAAATAAAATAAACCCATACAACACTAAAAAGTCATTCCAGTCCATCCACTCATTGATAGTAGTCAAATAGTGTCTACCCTTTTTAAAAAAACTTACATCCCAATATAAGAATTAACTAGATGAAACTAAAAACTGACCTGTCCAAAAAGAAACTACCTCGCACACCTCTCCTAACCCAAAGCCGTATCTCTACGATTAAAATCTGCCGACAGACCGACTTAGACATACTAAATTCCCATCCAACACATCAGTTACATATCACACTCCCAAGAATGAATCGTTTCCTCCATTTATTTCCATTTACACTAATCACCAGACGAAGGGCACTTGTGCTCTGAAACACGAGTATTTTTGTGTAGTGATACTATGCTTTATAAACCAATATAACAACTATTACTATATATATATATATAGTCATCCGTAGACAGATCTGTTTCGCTGCATCACATTACTTTTACCCAGGATTGAAACCCGACCGAATTGGCGTCAGTCTGCGATTCTAACCCTGAGCTATGGGTGCTTGGTAGAAGGAGGAAGACTTTTAGCTTATCATTACTGAATTATATATATATATATATATATATATATATATATATAATCTGGTTCCATACGCGTATGCTTTAGGGGTTAGTGAATCCGACGGTCCCCGAATTGGTTAGTTTCGATACCGGCCAGAAGCAAGTGGACGTCTATCCACACTGATGAGATATATACATGTATTACGCATTTACTTTTCTCTCTCTCTCTCTCTCTCTCTCTCACACACACACACACACACACACACACACACACATATATATATATATATATATATATATATATATGACAATTTCATTAACAATGAAAGGAAAAATTTTATAGTTAAGTTTTTATATAACTTTTGATTTGATTTTATATTTTTTCTTTTTAGGACATAAAATACGTAAAAGTTGTCTAAAAGTTTTATCTCTGCACTCGCTTATATATTCGGATAAAAATAAAATTGCTTCAATCTTTGATAATAGCAAAAATTTAACCCCAAACAAAAAACAAATATAAGATTATATGAAAAATCCTATGAAGTTAGCTATAATGCCTTGTTTTTCATTTTTTGTCAAACTTTCTTAAAAGTGAGATTGCTATATATATATATATATATATATATATATATATATGTGTGTGTGTGTGTGTGTGTGTGTGTGTGTGTGTGTGTGTGTGTGTGTGTGAAATATGATGGTTGCTTGGTGCATTCGCTGAACTTTGTCCTTTTTGTATGCATATTAACATTTGTAAACTGTATACTAACCTTTGAAATATAAAAGCACCTATTTTTAAAAAGAACACACACAAATGAAAAGATTGAAGAATAAAAACATTTCACAAAATTTAAAAAGATATATATGTAATCTTCACTCATAGCTCTACATATATTTGCTCTTTTCAATTTGAATTCTTTCAAAGTGGTCTTCTTTTCGATTGAATTGATAAAAATTGAAATTTATACATAAAAATGTAAAAAAAAAGTTCGCAGATGTCTTAACAATCTTTTTAGATAAGTTTAACTGTATTCCCTTTGATAGCCAGACAAAAGTATCATTCAAAGCAACAAGTTTTAAACTAATATTACTACACAAAATATTGAAAGCTTAACTACTGTGTTATTAATTGTAACTTCGCCTTATAAGGGAAAAGATGACGAGTTTCATCAAATGTCAAATGACGTTAGAGTTTTGTTTCATGCGAGGTGCGCATATCATGTCACAAAAATTCAAATGGAGCAGATAATCCAATCGAGCGAGACATTACATATAAAAAATATAAAGAAATTATTTGTAGTATAAAAAGGGAAGTAAAAAAGATAATTCATTTAAACAAAAAACATATTTTTTCTTTGCAGAAGCGAAACATTTAGAATATCTGCGATTAAAATAATGTTTATAACTTAAATGAAAAATTGAAATGTCGTGAAAATGTAAGTGAATCTAGATTTGGATGAAATTATGCCGTTTAAACGGTAGAATAACGAAGTTTGTCAATGACAGTTATGAAATATATTGCTTTGCATGGAGCCATCATTATGGGAAACAGAAGCGATTGGCTAAAATCCCAAGATAATGATTCCACGACAAGTAATAAAGCATAAATATTATTTTTGGAATATGTTTTCATAAATCATTTATCACCATTTTACGTAAAACACAGGTTAATCTATCTTTTTAAAATTTCTTTATAGATAAGTAATTTTCCCTGTTATATTACAACTGATTTTATATCATTTTATTTTTGCATTGTAATGTAAAGATTTGTTATAATAATAGACTATCTTTATTCGATTTTTAAAAATTTTGCATGCAGAATTTTAGATTCATATTCATAGGGACTTTATGTTAAGTTTTTCGGATTAGTAATTAAATACATTTGTAGAAAAAGCATTTTTACTATTATTAGTTGTGATACGCTATAGTCTATGCTTAAATTATCACCATTAAATGAAGCACTTCAATTAAGATTGGTATGAAACTCACACTGAAATTATTTTTTCAAATAAACAATTACACTATTATTATTATTATTATTAGTAGTAGTAGTAGTAGGAGGAGGAGGAGGAGGAGTAGTGGTAGTAGTATACATTTTTCTGATTTGCTGTTTGATGCAATACTTGAGAATCATTTACCTGTGGCCTGAATGAACGGGACCTTTTAGAATGATTTGTGCATATGTGTTTAGGTTAGGTATTTTTCTTGTTTTGTTGTTTGATATAGTATTAGCCTATTCTTTACATGAGTCTTGATGGAAAACAAATTTGTTTTTTTTTAATAATTGAGCATAAGTGTTTAGGTGAGTTATTTTATTTGGATTTGTTTGTTGCTTGATACAGTTATTGGCCATCTTTTCCCTATGACCTGAATGAAAGTAAAGCCTTTCTTAGAATGGAACATATGTTATCAGAAGTATTTTTTTCTTCAGTTGCTGTTTTATACAGTCGTTTTATCAAACGATAATTGAAGCGCTTGTTTTTTTTCTTAGAAGTTAGCGTTAATATTTTATTGAGATGGCTTTTTAATGAGTATGTTAGATTTGATCAGGAGCTTACTGTTTTTGTACTTCAGATAGTTAAGAGTTTTCTAGGGATTTCCTTCACCTGTTCACAGGGTTCCCTTTATTCATTCCTATTCATATTAATTTTTTGTTGGAATAACAACTCTCTTTAAATGACACACACTTTCAATGTCTGTTCCTAAGTTCTTATGTTTTTAAGTTTTGCCAATTTCATATACAAATATATTTTCATCTGAGGGCATTACTGTAGTGTGTTACAGAATCGGTTATAACAAAAAATGGAAGCCCAACTCTAGTTACACTTACCCGTAATCCAGTTGCCGTTAAACGTTTTTTTCGGGGCTTATATATCCATGGCTCTATTTGTTCTAATTGATGCTGACAAATAGAGCCATGGATATATAAGCCCCGCTTTACCAAATCTGCCATTAGGCATGTCGTTCTTAAGGAATCGCTTCAATTCCTTACTGCCAAATCACGGTGAAACTACTACAATCACCGACGCTAAGCAGCATCAAGCCTGGTCAGTACGTAGAAAAATGGAAAATGGTTTTTAATCAGGGAGCCGAGTTTGTATTCGGGTTGTTTTCATTATACACACGGACAAAACATCCTTAGTAAAGATAAGAACCCGCCATTTTTCCTCTAAGCCATGGGTTAATCAGTATGATTTGTATCACTATACAATTTCTATCTTTAACAAAATTATTCTTACTATGTAAAAATATTTTCTAGCTAAGCAATGATAAGCCGTAAAAGAAAAAAATTACCAAAAGATCAGCCTTTACGTTGTAGTCGTTTAGAGGCTGGTCTACAGTTAAATATATATTGATTATTTACATTAACTATAACGTTGTATTATTATCAATGCGTCATTTCAAATATGTGCAACGGTTCTCTGAATATATATGGCTTAATGAAGCCAAATTGTCTGACATATTTCAAACAGCTTTAACTCAAGAGAAATAGAATACGTGCTTTTTAAGGACATAAAACCTACTGTTGCATTGTTTTTTTTTCTTTCTATATTACTGATGGTGTCTCAACAAATCTTACAGGAGCCTCATTGTTTCAAATTATGAAAATGACGGTATACAGATATTAGTTTTATGGCAGCAGCATTTTTTAATCACTTCGTCCCAAGCAAAGTGATAATGCCACTAAGACGCAAGAAGTACTGGGCGTGAAAAATATTTGCGATAGAACTGGAAACCCGATCTTAAACAGGTTTGACGGGAGGAACTCCTAATCCTGTTAAAAAATGTCTGTAAAAAGTTTAATCAGGACGGTATAAGACTGAACTATTAACAATATATTAACAATAAGAAATGAATAACTATAATACCAAAGTAAGAATCTTAAACGCGAATACTATATTTATAACCGATCAACAAATGTCCTAAATATAAATCTAAAAATTATGAATATTCCTTTAACGACATAGATGATTGTAAACAAACAATCTTAAACAATAGCCTTCAAGAAACTCAGTAAACACACAATTATCCTTTCCGACTATAAGTATTTCTATTCAATAACTGTTGAAATAACACAATAAACCTAAAATAAAACAGCCTTCCCAGATGCATATACAAATCTGATGTATCGACCTGACCTGACGAATGCGCCTAAACCAACATTCACTTTTTATATCTAAGCCCATATTGTTTACTGCATCCGACAGCAAGGTCTCTCATTGGGATGTTGTGAGGAGCATGGAACCACCTCTTAATTGCTGATGACCCCCAAACTGGGATCAAAATGCTATAAAAGAATTCAACAACACTTTTTTTTAATTAAAAATGTTACCAACAAAACTTTTTTGAATGAAAAACGTTACCAACAAAAAAAAATATAAACAAACAAAAAATAAAACATAAACTAAATAAAGCAAATCAAAACGATTTTCAGCATTAAATGACCTAATGAAGGCTGATATGCTGGTTAAATGAACCAATCACCCAACCAACCATATTGTTTATATTTATGCGCACTTCTTTTATGACAGTCTGAGAGAATAGCTAGCTATTTCCTGTTGCAGATGCAAATACTCATAAAGCAAGATTGCAAGTCGTAAGGCGTTATGGTGGACTCACCTGTCTAAGGAATGTGAACTCTCCCTCCTAATAAAAATAACAGTGTAGCGAGTAATCAGGACAAAATACGAGTCAGCAACCTGGCAAGTTACTCTGCGTTACTACGTGATAATGCAAAGTTCCCATCAGTAGGTCGAAACTAAGGATCCGACATCTGTACTTACATACAACGCACAATTTTCTATCTTGTACTCTACAACAACTTTGCGACGAGGATTCGAACAAACTTCAAGTGACCACCACATACTGCCGCAATGCTGAACTTCGTTAGAAACAAAAAAAGGAATACTGGAGTGCTACGTGATGCCTGTTATAATATATGGCAATAAATAATGGACTATCTTCTTAAAGGTAAAGAACAGACCTGAGCAACAGAAATATGTTTCTTCAGAAAGATGCTGAGAATTTTATAATCGGAATACGTGAGCAAAGACGAGGTTTCAGAGAAAATTGAAACTAAAATGAAATACATAATTAATTTTAGGAAGACATAATTGAAATTTCTATGACATACAATGAGAAGAATGGCACTTAACTGATTGATGAAATTCTGGAGACTTCTCAAACTTTATGGAACCTACAGGAATATGTTCTTGTTTACTTGCTAATTGGTATGCCATGTTATTTTATTTCTTTTAATCGTTTCACCCCAAGTAATGCGTTACCGCCACTGAAGCGCAGGAGGCTACATAAGAGTAAATGTTTAGACAGGAGTAGATTATATTATTGCTGTAGGTGAGTATGGATACCGTGATGCTATGTCAAAACTACATAGAATGCGCATCAGGTTTACGACTTTTTGTAAAATCTAAACTTATACGTACAGGACATATTAAGGACAAGAGCAATAGAGGAAATCTACTCCTAAGTTACTAGATATCTTGAGCAAATGAATTAGAAATTATGAAAAGACGTAACTGAAAAGAAAAGACAATAAAGAAAGAATAGGATGCAAAGAGTAAGCAGTCGATAACTGACGTTAACTGAATGCAATAAAGTCACTAAGATGAAATGCAGTAATTGAGTGTAAAAGAATATGAGAAATAGAAAAAAAAACATTAATAATGAAAGAGATCAATAAATGAACAGGAAATTAAGAAGGCAGAATATAGCGTATGACATTTCGAAGGTCAAAATCAGCTGGAAAGCAGCAATCCGAAAGATAATTCAACAAGCGAGAAGAGCGAGAGAATACATTAAGACCGAACTTAGGTTTAGATATAACAATTTCAACAGAAGGATCATGAGACGTGCTTCTAATCTAGTACTTATCTTCATGAAGTAGAGTTACCACGTAGAAAATTTAATCAGAATAATTGCCTTGAAAGTATATGCAGATATGCACAAATATATTATATTATTGCTGTAGGTGAGTATGGATACCGTGATGCTATGTCAGAACTACATAGAATGCGCATTAGGATTATGATTTTTTGTAAAATCTAAACTTATTTATAAATGGAACTTTGTATGTGTGTGTGTGTGTGTGTGTGTGTCCGTTACCTATAGACACCGAAGCGGCTGAACCGATTTTCTTGAAAATTTACACAGTTGTACTATAAGCGTCGGCGAGTGTTCTTAACTAGGTTTTGTGTCGAGGTACCCCCAATAAATATCGAAAATCAATAATCGAAAAAATCGGGTTATAGAAGGAGTGGTCCGATTTTAATCAAATTTGATACACTCATAGACAAAGACATAAGAAACGATATTCAAAAGTTTCAATGTTGCAGTTCTTAGAATAGTGCAGAAAATCGAATATATATATATATATATATATATATGTGTGTGTATGTCAAGATGTTTGTGTGCGTGTCTGTTTATCTGTCTGTATGTCTTTTATACAAATCCACAATTTTTATCCGATTCTCACCAAACTTAACACAAATATTCTTTAGGCTGAGTCTGAGCACCAGGAGCATGGATTAGTTTTAAAGCCTTCATTAAACCCGAGGAATGCCGGGCTATACTGCTAGTATTTAATAGCTACAATCCAGTTTCTTAGGTAAAGTTTTGTTAAAAGAAATATATAATAAAAATGGCTTAATTCACCATATTTAAAAAAAATAACACTAACACGAAATTTCTAAAATTGTATATTATTAAAGTAGTAGTATGACATTCTGGGGATATGCGTTGTGGTGCAGTGGATATAAACTCGGAACGAAAAATGGGTGCCGAGTTCGAATTCTAGTTGGATTCCTTACATTCACTTTCGCAGAAATAGCCTTTGGAAATGTATTAATCCGTCTCTTCCCTCCACTTATAGGTTAAATAATAGGACAGATTGGTTTCAGAAATCAGTGGCAACCTACTCCGGGATAATCTTCTGCCCAGTGAGTCATGTCTTTTTCGAGATATGATCGCCCAAAGCGTGTATCACGTATGACACTTAACTGATTGATGAAATTCTGGAGACTTCTCAAACTTTATGGAACCTACATGAATATGTTCTTGTTTACTTGCTAATTGGTATGCCATGTTATTTTATTTTATTTTAATTTATTTAATCGTTTCACCCCATGCAAGGCGGTAACGCCACTGAAGCGCAGGAGGCTACATAAGAGTAAAAGTTTAGACATGAGGTGTGTAAGGGAGATGACTAATCAGTTACAGGGGGTGTCAGAGAAAGGGCAAGAGAAGGATGGGAACACAGGTGGGAATAGAGTTGCGGAGGTAAAGAGAAAGGAATAGAACAAGATATTCGGGGTGATGTTGAAAGGAATGGAGTCAAGTGGATAAGAGATGGATATTGACTTTGCATTTAAATTCCTGGAGGTTGTAGGAAAGCAAGTATAGCGTGAAATTGCTAAATGCGTTAAAGTGTAATATCCATTTGCATCATTTTTTCTTTTTTATGTGTTGTGATTTTTCAGGACGTAGGCGATAATAGACTTTACTTGCCCTTGTTCTCTTGTAGTTCTTAATATTTTTCCTCTTGGTAACTTTTCCAAACCCTGCTCTACCATCGATTTGCTCAAGCCCATCAAATACGTATTGTGCTAATTTCCTTCCCCCCACTCTCTCTCTCTCTCTCTCTCTCTATCTATCTCTTTCTCTCTCTCACTCTCTTCCCTTTTATCCGTCTTGTAAATATTAGATTTTTCAAAACCCTTTATCCTCATTACGTTTCCCAGAAACCTCAGCTGTCTTTTCCTCATGAGTTTTTTTCTCGTTTGCATCTTTTCCATCACTTTGGCGTTGCTCACGTGCTCGGTCCATGGTATCCTCAGCATACTTCTCTAGAACCATATTTCTGCTGCTTCGAGCTACTCATTCATCCTTGAAGACATTGTCCAACATTCGCTGCCATACAGAAGACATATCGCATAGCAGTCTAGCACTCATTTCTTGATGTTACTGTCACTCAGTACGTTGGTTAGCTTTGAAATGCGTTCCTGAATTTAACAAACTGAAGTTTCTGTAAGTTTTCAATTTTTGTTCATTTGCTAGGTTTTGTATCATGCTATAATTATGAACTGCTAAATGCATTACAAATATGTAAGTACTATCCAATTATATCATTAGAAAATTGAAAAATTATTGTTAGCGAAATATATATATATTTTTTTTTTTTTTACCCAGCGTATATCATAAAATTGAATTTTCGGTTTGATGGTGACCTTTTGTCAAGAAATAAAACAATGTCGTTTTTATGTTGTTGAATCCATGACACAGGAACATAGAGTGACGAATATTTCATAAACGTTATATGTATATATATATATGTATATATATATATTAGTCATCCACAAACAAGACTATTTCGCTGTATCACAGGTCATCAGTGTGGCTAGACACATCCACTTGCTTCTTGCCGGGATAGAAACTCGACCGATTTGGTGTCAGTCGGAATCGCTACCCCCTAAGACATAGGCGCATATTCGTCACTTAGCTTAGCAAAATCCCTTAGACATCGAAACTTCGAAGTCGGCACGACTTTAATCAGTTTAGTGACAAACTTCTCGACACAAACCTTATTAACGCTTTGTCTATATCTCGATATCGAATACTTGACGACAAAAAAATTGTTTACCAATATATAATTTTTATCAGTAAAATAATAAAAAAACAATCTTGGCACTAAGAATCATCGCAACCAAAGAACACACACACACACACACACACACACACACACACATATATATATATATATATATGTGGGGTGTTATATATATATATATATATATATATATTAAAAATAAAATTCCTTCTATGTAACACCCATATATATATATATATATATATATATATATATATATATATATATGGGTGTTACATAGAAGGAATTTTATTTTTTAATCATTTCACTCCAAGCAAGGCATTCCAATGCCACTATTGCGCTTGGAGCTACATAGGGGGAGGTAAATAGGAAGAGTGGTTAGATATAAGAAATATCAGAAGTGGGGGTGATAGATAGTTGGGTGGGTGGGAAGAGTGTTTGAAAGAATGGAAGTTAGTTTGTTAGGAGGTGTCTATTGACCTTACATTTAAACTCCTGGAGATTGTAGCTGTCGGGAAAGCAAGTATGTGGAAGGGAATTCCACAGGCCGGAAGTGCGCGAAAAGAAGCTGTCGGAGTAGAAATTGCGGTTACATTTCATCTGTTTCACCGTAAAAGTGGGGAGCCTAGTTGCTAATCTAGTATCTCGTGCAAATTCATTACTAGGGGGCACCAGTGATCTAAGTTCATGGGAGCAGAAGCCGTGAAAGTATTTATAGTAGAGGCACAGGGAAGCTACTTCACGCCGGCGAGAGAGTGATTGCAGCCTGTCTGTCAAGTTGGTATCGATCACATTACAGATTCTTCGTTGTATTTTGTCAAGAACCCCGAGGAGAATAGCAAAGGCACCTGACCAGATATGGCAGCGGTATTCAATTCACGGGCCGATGGTACATTTATAAATGTGCAGGATAGATTCCGACGGAAAAAACTCCCGTGCCCTGCACAGAGAGCCGACTTTCATATCAGCGAATTTAGCAATGGATTCGATAAAGTCATTCCTCTTGAGGTCTGCTGAGAGTGTGAAACCAAATAGGCGTAGTGTTTTACTCTCGGGGAGGTAAGCCTGTTCCAAGCTAATGGGAGGTAGGCACGATTGTCTATGATGGTTAATTGATAGCAGCTTCGTTTGGGAAGCATTAAAATTTACGAGCCATTTCCTACCCCAGTCCACTAAGGACTGGAGGTCTTTTTCAAGCTCGTCAGCGAGGTTCGCTTTGTCGCCCACACCAGATTTTTGATCAAGGCCAGAGTAAAGTGTGGTGTCATCGGCGTACATGCCTACTTGGGATCTTATGGTATCGGGAAGATCATTAATGTAGATCAAAAAACGTAGAACCTAAGATAGAGCCTTGAGGGACACCAGCGGTAGTTTTGTGAGGCATCTTCGTTTAATTCCACTTTCAATGTGCAGTTAGAGAGGAATGACTGGATTAGGTCAAACAAAAGTCCAGTTATACCATAGCTCCGCAGTTTGCATAAGAGGCCAGCATGCCAGACTCTCTCGAACGCTTTGGAAATATCCAAGGCAACGGTCCGAGCTTCGCTATTTTTGTTGAGAACCTGGTATATATACTCGGTGATGGTCGTTAGCATATCAGCAGTAGACCTGGTGAAGCGGAAACCATACTGTTTGTCCGAGAGAAGCCTGTGGATTGTGAAATGCTGAACAAGCTCGGCGTTGTTAATGGCTTCGAACACTTTGCCAAAGATCGGAAGAAGCTGTTACAATGGTTTATATAAGCATACTATCACTACACAAAAAAATTCCATGTTTCAGAAAAATGCCGTTCTTCTTCAGGCGATATGTTAAAATAAATGGTGAAAATGATTTATTTTAAAAATATAAGATCAATTCACGGTTGTTTAGAAAATAAGGGAGTAGTATTTGAAGAAAATGCTTTAGGTGTGTCAATATTGTTCGATCAAAAATGAGAATTATTTAACCATGGATTTTTAATATTTGGTTTATGAAAGGAGGCAGGATGGCTTGGATCTAGACGTGCCACTTTTTAATTTTGTCTGGATAAGATCATAGTAGGACCTTAGATATTTTAGATGTTAGAGTAATGTTATAAACGAAACATTGTAATTAATTCAATTTTAAAGAACATTACTTTTGCTGAGTAAAGTACATAGTGAGACCACAAAATACTTATATAGGTAAATAATTTTTGACGAAAAATTATTTTTTTTTAAACTACTTCATGAGTAAAGCCGATATATAGTGAGTCTGATCTGCTCAGAACTTTGAACAGGCTAGATTTGACGTTTCTACAAATGGATGCTGCAGATATCATAGATGAATTCCGTGAGCAATGAGGTGGTTTTGGAAAGGATGGAAACGGGAAGGAAATTAATAATGAGCATCAGGAAATAAGAGATTAAGTTCTTAGGACATGCAATAAGAAAGGAGGGCTTGGAGAAAGTTGTTCTAGTAGGCCTGATAGAGGGAATGAGAGACAGGGGAAAGCAGCATGCAACAACTTGACCGGCCTGAGCAAGCAGATGGCAGTGTGGGGGTGGCGTGGTGTAAAAGGAGAAAGCATGCTAAGAGCCACCAGGGATAAGGAGACGTCGAAGGCCAGGATTGCCTACGTCCTGAAAGTACAAGGCACATAGAAGAAGGCGATTTGACACAGTTAGAAAGGAATTGTCATTCAACGTTTTATAACATCATTACCTACTGGTGGATGTGCATTGCTGTGCAGTGGATATAGGCTCGACACGAGAAATCTTGAAGTCGAGTTCGAATTTCAGTTGAATATCTTGGGAAAGGTATTAATCCGTATCTTACCTATATTTATGGATTAAATAACAGATTTGGTTCTATAGCCTTGGTTGGCAACCAGTGTACCACTGAATTATTTGCACCCTACTGCGGGATAATCTTCTAGCCAGTCAGTCATGTCTCTTTCGAAACATGATCGTCCAAGCGTGTATCACGTATGGCACTTAACTGACAGCCTGACCTACTAGTGGAGATCATATGTTAATAACCACAAATTTTAAGCGTCAGATAAGTTTGTCTCATATTCTTTATACTTAATGTATATAACATGCTAATGTCAAGTTGGCGTTCAACTCTTTCGATCTTCTGTTATGGTCATCTTACCGCGGGTCATTTATTTCCGGTTTTAAAACTAATCAGCAACTCTCACCTTTCCAGGTGACCATTTGCTTAATTTGCATTTAGTTAGACACCATGAACCAGCCGAAGGGCAACAATATCTTTTACGTTACGTAATGTACCGTTCTTTTCGGATCCGTATTTATATCTTGGATGTTTGTGACTCTTACATACGCAGCATAGGTCGGTGTATATCAATACTACCAGCTTAATCAAGTATATGAAAATTAAAATCCATATGCCGATCGCTCTTAATGCACGGGGAAATTAATTGAGCCGTTCTGAAATGTCGTCATCCACGGGTTCAGAGACTAAACTATTTAAATGCAAATATCAGTTTCTCTGACACCATTTCTTTTGAACCTGCATTATTCTTGAAGCGAAAATTCATGTAAGCATATTTCCATGTATTTATGCAATAGAATCATAACCAAAAACAAACACCTTACGGAAGTTAAGAGACACTATCTGAGTAGACTTTAAGTGCTTAATATTTGAATAAAGTTCTCGAAGGTAATCGATCTATCAGTCAGTTAAGTGCCATACGGGATACACGTTTGGGCGATCATGTCTCGAAAGAGACATAACTGACTGGGCAGATGATTATCTCGCAGTAGGTTGCCATTTCTTTCTGCGATAGACTAGATGTCAGCCAAGACTATAGAACCCAATCTCTCCTGTTATTTAACCCATAATTGGAGGAAAGAAACGGATTGATACCTTTCACATGTGTATTTTCGCGTAAGTAAATGCAAGGAATTCAACTGGAATTCGAACTCGGCTCCCCGATTTCTCGTGTCGAGTCAATATCCACTGCACCACAACGCACATCCATAATCGATGTACTACAGAAAAACAGTAAAATGTATCTTTTTGCTTCTGACGCCGAATACATTCAAATAATCTACTCAGCTACTAGGAAAGTTAGTTTATATCGTTCGAGATACTTTTTCTATCCAGAATCTACTTTGAAAATTTGTAAGACTAAGATTCTTCCGTGTATCGGATATCGCTGCCACATCTGGCTTGGTGTTTCTGTCATATATCTCAAAGTATAATCCAAAAAAGAATTTGCAGTATTATCAGTCTTGTCCTGGCATTACGGCTTTAGTAATATTTGCAGCACTATACCGTAAATATTCTTTTGAGATTAACGTGAAATAGTTTTATGGTAATCGTTCTGATGAGCTTTCATCTTTGATTTGTTTTGTTTTGTTTGTTTAACGCTATGTTAACACATTATGTGTCTCTTAAAGCCGAAATTTTATTTTCTTGTGAAGTTTGGTAATTTATTTTCTCCAAAAAATATCGTTCGTAATTTAACATTCTTTTACTAAGAAAATAACTCGCTGGGAATTATTTATAATGTATTGTTATATGTTCATGTTTTGACACTAATGTGAACTTTCAGTATTTGCCAATAATTGAAACCCTGACAGATGCTACCACAGTTGGTCAGCGTGGACCTTGAAACAACGGCAATTAGGAAGTTGTTCCACGTTCCTCAAAACATCAAGATCAGAGACCTTGCTACCGGATATAGTTTATCGTCATACCCAGGAAAGTATAGGTCCTTATTGATGGTTTTATTTTCAGTCCCCTAATAATTAAACACTACCTTGTAAGCTTGGATGTCTCAATAGTGTAACTGATAGGGGCTTGGGATGAGTAGTCGGTATAGTGGGTTTGAATTCCTGTCAGGTTCATTACACTAACTTGGATGCAAATAAAATACCATTGGAAAGGTATAACTCCACCATTTCTCCTCCAAGCATATATCTGAAAACAGTTATTATTTTTAATAAATTGTTAATATAATATACACGAGCAAAAGAAAAAGGATTATTCTTACAAAACCAAAACATGTTTTGGCTTTAAATAACCGACAAAATTTGATAAACCATAAAACAAATAAATCAGTGTTAGGATTAGGGTTAGAATGAGTGACGTTTGTGAGTTTTTTATTTGTGTAGAGGCATATCAACTCATTATGGGTCATTTAAAACTGTTAAAACGGCCCGTTGATTAATATTTTAAAATCAGAAATAATTTCTATTAAATTTTATGACAAATATGTTTTTATATAATCAATATAAGATATCTTAAATAATTCCTGACATATATTAGCGTGAATTTTATATTTGTTTAGGAAAATTTTTCAATCAGTGTCTTATTCTAATCGAAAAAAATTGAAAAATAAATTTGCTGTTAAAGTTTTAGTGAAACTAAGTTCGTAATAAAAAAAAGAAATTAAAAACTCAAAACACTGACAATATAAAGCAATTGCATCACACTTTGAAGTGTGATGCAATTATTTCCTTTCTGACTAGTGTGAATACCTTTTATTATAATCATTCTACTCAAAGCAAGGGCGTTACAGTGAGAGAAACGAATAAAAGCAAGGTATGGGGAACATCATAGAAAGGATATGAGAAAAAATCAAGAAGATGAAGATGACAATTGAGGTGCCATTTAACTTTTAGAGTTTATACCTATCAATGAAGCAGGTAAAGTGAAGGGAGTTCCACAAATAGTTAGTGCAAGAAAATAAACAAATAAAGTAGATGAGTCGGTTATATTTAACTATTTAGACGGCAAAACAGTGAGACATTAATGTCAATCTAACAGCACGCGTAAATAGATATGGTCGGGGTACCAGAGAAAAGTTCGTCAGGGCACTTGCTATAAAATTCTTGTAAAAAAAGACAGAGAGAAACCACATCATGTCGGTGAGAAAGTGACTTAAGTTAGACTGCCATATAAAGACTGATCATATTACAAATACTTCTTAGGATTTTGTGGAAAATCCCACGGTCAATAGCAGAACCCAATCAGATATGGCAACAGTACTTAATGCACGGAAAAATGGTAGATTTAAAATTTGCAAAATGGATTTTGGAGCCAAAAATCTCCTGGCTCGGCAATGACCCAGATTTTCTAGCAATAGAAATAGCTATAGATTCGAGGTAGTCTTTTCATTTGAGTTCAGTTGACAGAGTGAGGTCAAGGAAACGCAGAGTGTTGCTCTGTAGGAGACTAGTGTTGTGCCTACTTATGTCCTATATTCTTTAAGAGATGGGTGACTAACTTTGCTCTAAAAAAAGATTCCGAAGACTATTTATTAAAAAAAAAGTTTTTAAAAATAATTATTAAAATAATAAACCACTGCAAGTAATTCTCTGTGTCACTGAAACAAAGAAAAAATGATCGAGGAGAGAGAAGATATTTAAAGATCAGAATTGAAAACTAGTTGACGATTTGCGTTGCATTTATATTATTAAAAATCGTAGTTTATATCAAAAAGCCCGGAAAATATTAGTATAGAACTTGCGGTTACAGTTAGTAATGTCAACTGATAAATAAGAAAAATAGAAAAAATTAAAAGTTTCTGATGAGAGAGGTCCGTGCAATAAAGTATGATTATAAACTAGAATAACATATATAGCAATGTTTGATAACTTGCGCAAATTGTTTGAAAATTCAAGTTAAATTTGAGTTTTCTTAAAAGACAAACATTAAAAATATAACAGAGAGATCAAGAGTATTATTTACTATAAATAAAGTTTCTAAAAATATGTTTTATTCAATTACATACACACACAAATATATTCAGAAATTATAAGATGAATATGTTATAATATCACTACAAAAGTAGCTATTTTGTCTCGACACTACTTGTGTCTTATCAAGTGATCTTGATAAAACACATGTAGTGTCGAAACAAAATAGTCTTTTTTAGGAACTTATTAAAGATTTTGTGTTTGTTAAATATTTGTTCACTGAAAGAGTTTTTACTAATTCTATATTCTATGGAGGAGGGTATATGTTTGATTATACTTGGGGGTGATTTGACTTTGGATTGATTGATAATGGGTATTCATTGGGTTTTATGTATGGTTGGTAATTATTATTAACTAAATCGAGTGTTACATCGAGGACGTTTACTACTTTTAAATTAATATTGACTATTACTGTTAGGTATAAACTTTTAAATTCTTATTTTGTCTGTTTTAAAATGTGTGGAATTTTGTACTAGTATGAAACCGTCGTCTCTGTTTATGTCATTGTGTGCAATAAGATTATATAGTGCAAATAAACCGATGAGATCGGATAACTCTGCTGAGTCTAACGCACCTATTGTAATATCAAATTGGTTAACAGAGTTATTTTTTATCCATCTTTCTTGATTATGTATGAGAACAGATGTCTTGGCGGCCATTATTATATTATATTCGTCCTTGGTTAAATTCGAGTAATATGTGGCAAATTCCAGTGCCAAAGTGAAGAGGTCTTTGGATATTGATAAGTATGTCAAATTGGATCAAAGAACAGTTGTTTTTTCTTTAATGTTGTTAAACCAATTTATGACATCAGTTGTGTTTGTCCACTGGAGTAATTCAAGTTTCAGTTTAATTTTTTATTGATCCGTTCTAGGATCATTTTGCTGATTTTACCACTTTCAGGTCTAGTTGGGTTGATGATTCTCGTAGGCAAATTTGTTTGGAAATCTGGTTTGAACTCGCTTAACGACATCTGCCCTTTATGCTTAAGCGAAAAGCTACACATTCTAAAATACCCCAACGATAGCGAACTATTGAACCGTAGAGATCAATTAGCACTATTGAAGCGTAGAGATCAATTAGCAGTATTATATAAACATCGCTAATATTTAAATAACCAAAAATACCTCATCCACACGAAACAATCCCCCCGAAAATGTAACAACTACACTTAATCAATCCTCAAAATAAAAAGAAGAAATAACGTATAAATAAAAGAAAATAAACCTCACACAACATTAACAGCAATTCCATCCACATATAAATAGTAGTAAAATAAAAACTATCTACACTTCCTTAAAAAACCATATATCCCAATATAAAAATTACGGTACCTAAACTAAACGGAAAAGTGACCTTTCCAAAACTAAGCTACCCCACACCCTTCTCCAAACCCAAAACGGTATCACTATGCCTATAAACTGACGACTACATCATACTAAATTCCCAACTCACATTCACTTATATCGTTTTCATTAACAGCGGCGTCACTCCAATCACACATAGATAGCAGTAAAATAAACAAAAAATGTCTACTCTTCTAAAAAAAAACAAAAAAACCGTAAATCTCAATATAAGAAGGACCCAGATAAAATAAATAAAGAACCTGCCTTAAACTAAGCTACCTCTCCTAACCCAAGCCAACATTCACTTAAACATAATATCACCATCAATAAACCGTTTTCACCATTTAGGTTTCATTTCAACTGATCACCCGATGAGAAGCGCAGGTAGCAGTTTCGAAACCCGAAAATTTTTGTATAGTGATACAATGAAATTATAAACCACTGTAACAACTATTACAATAGAATGCCCTATGTTGTATCGAAAACTCTTTATAAAACTAAATGCATGAAGAGTAGGTAAAAAAACCTAAGTGTTCTACAACTTTGTTGCAATATATATATATATATATATATATATATATATATATATATATATATATTAATACGCACACAAGCATATACAAATCAATTAACTAATGCCTCCGTTAAACATACACCAAAAAAAAAGAAGCGTTTCTATAGAAATATACATAAGTAGTATCATGCACTTTACATTACATCCAAAATATTTCAAAAACATTTTTTTATAATCGTGTCGCTCCAAGCAAGGCATTTTACTGCCACTGTTGTGCAGGTGGTTACATAGGAGGAATGCTATGAGAAGTGAGAGGTTGCAGGGGGTGTCTGGAAGTGAGTAGGAGAAGGAAGAGAATACTGATGAGATTGAAGAAAAAAGTATGAGAGAGAGGATGTAAGTTAGTGAGACAAGAGATAACTTTTGACATTAATTTTAAATTCTTGGAGATTATAACTGTCGGAAAAGCAAGTATGCGGAACAGAATTCCACAGGCGGGAAGTGCGAGAAAAGAAGCTGATGGAGTAGAATTTGCGTTTGCATTTTACTAGTTTCACAGTAAAAGGGTGGGAGCTGGTTGCTAATCCTGTGGTTCGAAAAAATTCATATATAGGGAGTACAAGTGAGCTAAGTTCATTGCAGCAGAGGCCGTGAAATCATTTGTAGAAGAGACACAGGGAAGCCACACTGCGTCGGTGAGAAAGCGACTGTATCCTAGTTCCCAAGTCGGGATCGATCACATTACAGATTCTCTGATGGATTCGGTCGAGGACACCTAAGTGGATAGCAGGAGCACCCGACTAGATATGCAGCAATACTCAATGCACGGGCGGATGATATACTTGTACAGGTGCAGGATTGTTTCGGACGGGAAAAACTTCCTGGGCCTACACAGAGAACCGACTTTCATATCAGCGGATATAGCTTTGTATTCTCTATTGTTATTCCACTTGAGGTCTGATGTGAGAGTTAATCTGAGGAGATGCAGTGTTTTACTTTCAGGGAGAGAAGCCTGATCCATGTTAATGGGCGTGAGGAACGATTTTCTGTGGTGGTTATTGGATAGCAGCTTCGTTTTGGAAGCATTAAATTTAACGAGTCATTTTTTATTCCAGCCCACCACGGATTAGAGTCCTTTTCCAGCTCGGCAGTGAGGTTTGCTTTGTCAGCTTCGGTAGATTTTTGATTGAGACGAGAGTAAACCGTAGTGTCGTCAGCATATATGCTCACTTGGGATCTTATTGCATCAGGGAGATCGATAATATAGGTAAGGAAAAGCGTAGGACCTAGAATAGAGCCCTGGGGGACACGCGCATTCAAGTGATAGTATTAAGAGGCTTCTCCGTTCAATACTACCCTCATTGTACGGTTTGAAAGAAAGGATTGGATTAGGTCAAACAGTTGTCCAGTTATACCATAGCCCTGCAGCTTGCATAGAAGGCCAGCATGCCAGACTCTGTGAAACACTTTGGAAATGTCAAGGGCAGCAGATCGGGCTTCGCCGTTTTTGTTGAGGGCCTGGTGTATATACTCAATGATGGTCGTGAAAAAAGTCTGTGGGCTGTGAGATGTTGTACTACCTCAGCATTGATGATGGCTTCGAACACTTTGCCAAAGATCGGTAGGAGGCTGATAGGGTGATAATTAGCGGAGTCGGAGTGTTCTCCAATATTTTTATATGAAGGAACCACGGAGGAGGATTTCCAGCAGGCAGGAAATCAGGAAGCAGAAAAGCAGTAGTTACAGAGTTTAGAGAGAACAGAGGAGAGTTCAGGAGCACATTTCTTTAGGAAAATGTTCGGTGTTCCGTCACCGCCGCTCGCCTTATTGGGGTCAAGCTTAGAAATATTTTTTGGAGACCACCGTGGGAGTAATTAGTATGTCAGTCAGTTGGGCCTGGGTTCGGAGAGGAAAGTCGGGTACAGATACTCCAGACGAGTCCAGTGTCAAGTGTCGAGCATTTAAAAATAATTATCGCTCGCTTTAATACACGTGACACATATCTGACCAATAAGAACTAATCCCCTATCATAGCATACAAGTATACTTTCTTTTTGTTAATTGTTCATTTTTTTCTTGGTGCCTTAAGAAGCCTTAATAAAAGTGAAATAATACGTTTACTACTTTGTTCTTTTAATTTATTCTGTAATATTGTCGGATTTTGATCCATATATTCAACTCACACACACACACACACACACACACACACACACACACACATATATATATATATATATATATATGTATAAAGTTTTGTAATTTTTTGAAACATTGTGTATAATAGGTATATGGTTATGTCTTGAAGGCTGTCACAATACGTTGAGTAAAATAAAGGAAGGTAAAGAAGTTTTTGGGTATTACCTATTTATTATACATTAATATTTTGAGATCAAAATCTCATCTCCAGAATGGCAGAGAAGCGTGTTTCTATCCGAGTGTGTTCCTGGCCTTTTGCTATATATATATATATATATATATATATATATATATATATACGTTATTTCAACAATACGCACGCCACTTAGCACCAATTATTTATTCATTTTCATAGTAGAATAAAGTGATTGGTTATGCAATGACACACTTTTTTGTGGATTATTTTACCTGTGGGCTTTTACTGCTGAATTATTATTTTAATTGTTTTTTTTTTACAAGGTAATGCATTTGAGAAATAGCAAAGGCATTATAAAATGTGCAGAATAGAAGCCAAACTAAATGATGAGAATTTTAAATTTAATTTAGGCCTGCTTTTCATACATTTGCCATTGTTTGACCGAACCTCTATGCTAAACTTGCTTTCTTGCTGAAGTATTCGCGAGTGTTTTAACGAAACGACCAATTGAGATTAATTGTTTGCGAAAGACTTGTTTCTTTCCCATTATTACTTGTGTTTTGATTTGGCTTTTATGAAATAGCATTTTGAAATAAAAGAAAATGAAAACTAATGAGCGGCCATATTGAAAAGCATTCCTTCATTTCGTAATTTGTCTTTTCGTAACATGTTGCTAAGTGATGTTTATAACGCTACCTCACAAATCAGACGTTCGCTTGTACACCCTTCAATCGGTCCTAAATTTTAAAATCCAAACAAAGAATCAATATATATATATATATATATATATATATATATATATATATATATATAGTCATCTGAATACAGATCTGTTTAGCAGCTCATCAGTACGGTTAGACATCCGATTGTTTCTAACCAGGATTGAAACCCGACCGAATTGACATTTATTAGTGATTATACCTCTGAGCTATGAGCGCTCCGTATAGGAAGGTGGATTTTGTGCGTTATATACAATGTAAACACACGCCAGTAGCCTAGAGTATTTAAATTCATCACTGAATGTACGATGCGTAGATGCGTGAGTAGCTACTGATTTTTCAAAGTCTGTCATTCCTCCATATATATATATATATATATATATATATATATATATATATGAATTTTTTATTAGAGAGAAAAGGTAAAAAGTAAATATAATTTGGATAAATGAGAAAATTATAAATGATACATTCATTAAAATAGGAATTAAATATTCGCTTTGTCAGGCTTCATTGATTTAGGACTAACACGCTTGAAAGCTAACGTAAAAAGAAATAGAGGTTATATAAATTTATCATTTACAATAATATATTTTTTACTCTGCGGTTTTGTATTGGAACAAACACATGTGGTCAAAACGTCATGTCTTGCGAAAAAGTTTGGTTTTCTCTAATTCTTTTCAGAGAATGTAGACCATTAACTGCTGTAAAATAGCTAATATCTCAACCAGAAATCATGACATCGGTTCACTAAAGGATCATTACACGAATATCATGTGAAAATCTATAAACTATAAAAGTGAAAATACAGGTGACTACATCAATATATGTTCCTCCAGGCTTAGGGGTTGGGCGCAGGGCTAACAACCCTACCCCGTATAAAACATTTGGTTACAGAAACAGCAACAAAAAACGTTTCTGCCCTATGCACCATTGGGTGTGATGGATAAATGATGATGACGATGATGATGATTGCTGCCCTATGCACCATTGGGTGTGATGGATAAATGATGATGACGATGATGATGATTGCTGCCCTATGCACCATTGGGTGTGATGGATAAATGATGATGACGATGATGATGATTGCTGCCCTATGCACCATTGGGTGTGATGGATAAATGATTATGATGATGACATCAATATATGTGACATTTTTATTTTATTGTTTCTATATTTTGGCACGCATTTTTTTCCAAATACGCTATCTAAAACAAAATTAAAACCGAAAATAACAATAAAATCTAATGAACTCTAAATAATAGAAAATAATTTTTACACACACTGCGGTCTGCATATCTTATAATGTTAAGATTACGCTATCAATAATACATTCTAGTACTGACTCGATATTTTTAGAATAGCCTCGCTATCGAAAAGGATAAATCTGGAGAAAAAACATCCATTTCTATTTTTTTGTTGCTACTCCTTTAATTTTCCATATGCAAGTATAAGTTTTGGATTATTTTCACCCTTTCCAAATAGATCTAGCTTTTGCAACAATTAAAATATTTACTTATCGTGTCTTTAATTCATTAACGTTTTATTTTAAAGAGTTTTAATATTAATGTTTTAGCAATTGAAATATCTGAAGTCATCCATGTAAATTTTCTTCTTTTTCATCCGCTCTGTTCAGTATTAAAGGCAGATATTTTGATGACAGTCAATGCTGGACAATATCATCAAAGATGAAGGAAAAACTTGAAGCAGTTGAAATGTGATCATACAGACGGATGCTGTGGATATCATGGATTGAACATGTGAGCAATGAGAAGGTTTTGGAGTAGATGGAAACGAAAAGGAAATTAATACTGAGCATCAGGAAGAAACTGGACATGCGATGAGGAAGGAGGGCTTGGAGAACCTGACACTACCAGACCAGATAGAAGGAAAAAGAGACAGGGGAAAGCAGTGGGTATCATATTTGAAAGGACTGATCAGGTGGATGATAGAACGAGGGTTGTGTGGTGTAACAGGAGAAAGCGTGCTGTGGGCCACCAGGGAAAGTGAGACATGGAAAGCCATGATCATCTACGTCCTGAAATGACAGAGCACATAGAAGAAGAAAAAGGAGAAGAGGAATAATAAAAAGAAAATGATTCCTCTCAATTGCTAGCCTTCCCAACGCTTTCTTTCTTCAACACTTTTTCAGTACCTCTTTCTCTCTCTCTTTCTCTCTCTTTCTCTTTCTCTCTCTCTCTCATTTATATATGCATATACATATCATAAACTCCCTTTTCATTAATCCATATCTGGCTGTTGAAAGAAACTAACTAAAGATAAACGTGACATGCCTACTTTGCTAATCGTAAAATTTAATCCTAACTTCAGTTGACTAAGTAGGTAAATTTTCAAATTTGAAGCTAGATTCTCTGCGTTGAATAGTCTGTTCGGATTTAAGATACTAATCCACATTTTTTCTTCTTACACCAACCTACTAACACACCTCATAAGTCTATCCAATAGGACTGCAGAAATGTAACACTTGACCTACACAGGTATGTATACAATACTTTTTGTCGGAATGTCAGCGACTAAACCAACTACCCCATACAGTGATGCAGGAGATAAGGACGAAAAGGAAAACATACAAAAATTTCGGAAGAATACTGAATGACTCATCGGCCATCTAACTAGACATGGTGTCTCCATAAACCACCGTGGAGAAAGTAACGGCAAACCACTCTACTATCTTTTCCAAGAACATTCATGAATTTGAAAAATTGGTATAAGAAACCAAACGGCATGAAAGGGGTTAAGTCTAAAGGAAGTAACTCCTCGTCCGGTAAGGACAGACATGTGCAAAATATGTCACCTGACCGTCATTCAGAAACTGTTATCACCAACGGCGTAAATATAACATTATTTCTCGCAACTTCTCCCTCGCCCAGAAAGAAACATCGTTAACAACAAGTGTCACCGTACCGTTATTCTGCGACTGTGTGCAACAAAATAAATTACCCTAGAGACAAGAAACGTCAGAACTCTGAACGACTGTGGTCAACTGGAGAATGTCAAGCAGGAGATGAGCTGATTGCACATCAATATTATGAGAATATGCAAATCTAGTTGACCAAATAATGGTCATTTCAGGCAACCACAGGATCATATACGCAAGTAGAAAAAACAACGGAAAGGCTGTCGGCTTAATACGAGATGAAAAAATGAAGCAATATGTTCATCTATCCGAAAGTTTGAACTTATTTTCTCCCTCGGTCACTGCAGTTTTATAGTCCAAAGTTGCTAACTGTCACCCTTTTTCTCTTACCTACTTTGGCATTCACGTCTCTTATGATGATTTTAAAAGGAAGCGCTCATATTAGCGTAAGAGAAATACTCCTGCGATGTGAAGAATTTATAAGCGATATCTTACATGTCAAAAGAGAGCAACCGGTAATACACAAAGATATTGACGAAACGGAAATATTAAATTTGAAGTGGAAGCTGCAATAGCCGAATTGAATAGAAACAAAGTAGCTGAACTAGACGGCATTGTAACAGAGATCTTAACAGCCTTAGCTGAAATAGGGCTTAAAGAAAATTACAGAAATAATAAATGTCAAGTACAACGGTGGCTAGATACCGAAAGACCTAAGAAAATCGATTTTCATAGCATTGGCTAAGAGGCCAGGTAAAAAGGAATATAAACTGCAACAAGCAATCAGCTTAATGAGCCATGGAACAAAACTCATCGTCCGAATTCTGATGAATAAAGTTCGCAGCAGAATCAGACCAGAGATAGGACAAGGACAGTGCGGTTTCATCAGGGACACTGGAACAAGGAACGTGATATTTATGCTGAGAATGTTACCAGAACAATACAAATGAATAAGTACGTGGATATGTGTTTTATTAACTACGCAAATCTATTCGACAGAATACGTCTCAAAGACTTGATAGAAATGAACAGTAACCTAGACATATTTGGTAATGACATTAGAGTAGTCAACAGTATCTATTCGAATTCAACCGCCTGTATACGGACAGGAAACGAGTTCAGCAGATATACAAATATAGAAAGGCGTGTAAGACAAGAATGCGTCTTCTCGCCGGATCTATTCAACTTACACAGAGAGATAATTCCGAGAGCCCTAAAAGTCCTGCTAGAATTCGTTGGCCGCAATCTGAATACTATAAGTTACGCAGATGACCCAGTGCAGATAACAGACACAAAAAAGAAACTACAAGATTTCCTACAGATGATAGCTGAAGAAAATGAAAGAAAGGACTAAACATAAATTACGAAAAAATGCATGAATCATCTGTAGAGGAAGGAATTTCATCTCATACGATTTCTTACCAGAATGTAATACCTTGTGATACAGATATCCGTAATTTGTGTTTAGTCCTTTCTTTCATGCTTTAATACTTATCCCAGCATTACAATCATGAAGTCTTATCTTTGAACATCTGTTAGATCTCAAATTTATCCCGGACCACAAGTAAGTCATTTTTCCTGTATCTTTGCATAATTCTTGAAATATAAATAATTTTTCATGTACCTTTGCATTTCCCTATGTATATATTTATTTTCCTTGCTTTCATGTCTCTGTTATGCTTACTTTAACGTTTGCCATCAGGGCCGTAGCTGATGCTAAAAAAAAAAAACACCGGGCACAAAGAAAATTGCTGGATTTATTAGTTGACAATGTGATGACGTCATCAGTGTCATCCGTTTCTTGAGACTATAATTTTTGCGGATTTTTTCGGTTATTCCAATGGAAATTAGGCACAGAACGTAAACGAAAGCAAGAAATCGGGTTCGGACTTTCTGAGTATAACCAGTCTTTTTATTATTCTTTTATGTACCGTGTCCGTTTGAGACATAGGCGATCATGGACCTCCACTTATTCTTATCTCTTAATAATTTTTCTTGCCATCTCTTTCGAACTAATTGCCCAAGCCCTTCAAGTATGTCTAATATTGATTTCGGCCGTCACTCTTTTCCTCTAACCCTCCTTGTGAGTATTAGTTTATCCAAGCCCCTTTCCTTCGCGTCCCAGAAACTTCAGCTGTCACTTCCTGATGTTAAGAATAAGTCTTATTTTTCTTTTCATCTTGTCCAAAATCTTGGGTTCTGGGCATGACGGTAAACAGCATCCGGAAGCAAGGCCTCTGATTGGGATATTGTGAGGAGCATGGAACCACCTCTTAATTGCTGTTGTTTTCAAGTCCACCCTGACACGGCGTAATTTTTTTGAAGAAAAAATAATTAGCATAACACATTTTTGAAGGAACGAATTATTCTCAGCAAAACATTTTTGAATACAAAACTTGAATACATTTTCAATTTTCTAAAATAAAATAAAAAAAATCATTAAAATCTAACTAACTCAACCTACTCACTATAACCGAACATAAAAAATACCTTAAAACCCACCTTTCTGGCATTAAATAACCCACAAGGGTTGATATGCTGTTAAATAAAACTCAAATTCAAACTCAAACCCAAAACCTTGTTGTTGCTCACATGTCCATGGTATCCACACTAACCTTCCATAAAACGACAATTCTGTTGCTTTGATTCTCTCTTTCATCATTGAAAACGTTGTCCATTATCTATCGCAAATATATCAATAATCCTTACTTGTCACTCCCTCCTTTTTCGTTTTTTTCCTATGCCACATTTAGTAAGTGAGGGCATTATGCTAGCATTCATTAAAAAAGGCGTTAGCTTTGCTGTACATCAAAGTGAGTAACTTCGAATAGGTTGATCTTTTTTGACGACGAACAACCGGTCGTTTCTCATGTATATCGGACCACTTCCAAACTATCTCTGAATCGTGGTTGTCGGCAGCCCGTTCCGCAAACACGTTGTCTATTCATTTTTCACACTAGGAAGCTAGTTTTGATATATTTGAAAAAGAAATAAGAATATAAAATTTTGTGCATGTCACGTATCTTCACGTCGAACTCCATTTTTTAGCCACAGAAATGTGTGTTTTCAAATTACATTGTTCCATGAAACCATAAAATTATCCCAAAGCGTAGAAAAAGAAATAATTAAATTTCATTGGTTTTCAGCCAAACCAAAAATACAACTCAAATACACGCTATCCATGATGGTTGTCGAATCATTACCCAAGTATGGCCATCACTGACAAATTTGATTCATGGTTTTATTTTTGCAATAATAACAATAGCTGTTGTAGCCAACAATGTTGTGTACTGATTGAACCTACACGGCACAAGACTCACACCAGCAACGGAAAAAATAGCCGAGAAATATAAAGACGAGATATTTACATGATCACCGCGGCAGGTCTTACATCAACGCTTTCTTTTTCCTAGACGGATGTTTGTCAAAGGCTTGGGGATAGTCACTACCAACGCAATACATAGATGCATAAAAACTAACTGTGCACCATCATCAAAAAAGAGAGAATCAAATTTAAAAACGAAATATATCTATGACAAAATGGAAAAATATTCTAAACCTAATATATATATATATATATATATATATATATATATATATATATATATATATTTGTGTGTGTGTGTGTGTGTGTGTGTATGTGAAGCAAAATGGAAACGTAAACTTGTAAGGCGTTTCATACGTTAAGACTTCATCAGATTGGGTTTGTTGGCGTCGTTAAGAGTACACCTGCGCATGGATGAGAAAAGCTGGTAGTTTCGAATCTTTTAAGAATTTTAAAAAAATATTTTTTGGGATAGAATTTCTTTAAAAAATATAGTTTTGTTTTAAAAAACATTACATAAAAATTGAAACTCCTAATGTCACTTGTTTATACGCATACGTATTCGGAACAACGTCAACAAACTCAGTTCAGTCAAGAACTAACGGATGAGACGCGTCACAATTAATCTTTTTCATTTCTGCTACAATTTCCTCAATAATGTTCTTCATATATAAATTCTATGTATCGTTATCTCACATATTTATTAAAATATATGATGTAATAGCATGATATTACACAGGATAATATGTATAGTTATTCATATACATATTATAAATAATGACTCTGTTTATACGGGTTACCTCCACTCATTTTTGATAACTAACTTTTAAGTTGAATTTAAAAAAATGAAATAAAATTTTCTTGAAACTTTTATTTTAATTTTAATTGAAAGCTAAATGATTAAACTTATTATTTCCAGTAAGCAAAATACTCTGTTTTATTTCAACCAGAAATTATATTGACTGGAATCTAAAATTTCGAAATTTTAAAAAAAATTTTTTAAAGTTTTTTGGCCATCTTTGAGCGATTTACACATTTGTAAACAAAATTTAAATATCGGTTTCAAAAATCTTGGAAAAATAAAATATAAATCTGTGACACATTATTTTTAGAAAATTAGCAAGTTTAATGGTAAACTAATCTGACTACACAAGTATTAGTTATTTATAGCATGATATTTAGAATAAAACTATTTCTTATACACAAAGGTAAAAATTTTCACCTTTTTTCGTATGTGTTGACAGATTTATGGATGCCAGATAAGATAAGATAAAAGTGTATGTCGATCACAAGTGATATAATAGTAATATTTTTCGGTAAGGGGAAGAAACTCTAATACACATGGCTTTTAATTTACACATAGAAAATACCATGCAAAAAATAACTTTACATACACACACAAAAAAAAAATTACATTATTTTAAAAATATGGAGTCCAAACGATTTGTATTGAACTTTTTGATTTTCACTTAGTAAATATAATCATTGTTTAATAATTTTATAAACAAATATTTCAAGCATTTTTAAAATATTTTTAAAAATTTATACATTATTATTATAAGAAATAAAAACAATTCTTTTAAAATTTCATTATTAATCAATTTTTTCTTCAGACTACATTGCCCTTAATTTATATTATTTATCATGAAATTAAAAGTTTACAAAATTAAATAATGTTATAGTTACATAGCATTTTTTTTATTTTAATATTGGGAAAAGATTTTTGTAAATAGAGGCAAACTTTAAAAAAATAATAGATGATTTACATTTCCCAATGAGTCCTGCGTTTAACTAATGAAACCAATTATTGCAACAAAATTAAATTTCTTAAGATTTCATGAATTTACGTGTAGCGGGTGTAACAGATATAAAAACATATTTTTACCAGGATTTCACTTATTTGTGAATAAATCCTAAAAGTTTCATTGAAATCCGACAATCTTAGTTTTTACGAGGATTTCCAATTTAATGTGTTTCTGACCGGAAGCCCCCACCCAAAACTGAGTTATGTAATATTACACTTTTGATTGTAAACATTCGTAACGATTTGGTTTACCCACTAACTCAGATCAAAACAAGATATTTTATCAACATTTCGAAAGTGTTATCAGGAATAAATTTAAAAAAAAATGATTAAAAAATACTTTCATCTTTTCTCGTAATAATATAATGGAAAAAGTTTGATGGAAAAAGTTCGTTTTTAGTTAGTTTTTTTTTTTTATTCATACGATGCTGTTTTTTAGCGATTTAGTTGAAGTACTTAGTTTATGGTATATTGGGCACTGTTTTATTAGCACATGAATAATGTATTTTATACACGTGTGTATGGCCATATATATATATATATATTTATTAATTCACACACGCACGCACGCACACACACTCACACACACACACACATGTATATATGTATGTATGTGTGTGTGTGTGTATGTGTATATGTGTGTGTGTGTCTTGGACGTTTTAACGTGGTGGATCCCTCCCTCTCCAGGTGAGATCACAGCCGATATCTTCCCAGAAGCTTCTGATGTTGTAAAAAATAGATGTAACTAGGATTGCACAAAGTTTTTCACAATCCGTCAGTAGTCATTGATGTAATTATTATGAATGTGCCTCAGCTTAAAATCATATTAAATGTTTACTACCCCTACGCTTGCGAAACAAGAATCAAGAATGGTGAAGCCTGAACTGTCGCCGTGGATATCTCTAAAGCATTCGACAGAGTATGGCATGCCGGCCTTCTACGGAAACTGCAAAGCTACGGCATTACTGGACTTTTGTTGGACTTAATCCAGTCATTCCTCTCCAATCGCACACTGAAGGTGGTTTTAAACGGACATGCCTCCCAGAACTATCCTACAAACGCGGGTGTCCCCTAAGGTCCTAGGTCCTACGCTGTTCTACTCTACATCAATGATCTCCCCGATGCCATAAGATCACAAGCATGTACGCCGATGATACCACAGTATATGCTCGCCTCGATCAAAAATCTGGTGTTGATGACAAGGCGAACCTCGCGGCTGAGCTTGAAAAGGACCTCCAATCCGAGGTGGATTGGGGTAGGAAATGGCTCGTAAAATTCAATTCTTCAAAAACGAAGCTGCTGCCAATTAACCACCACAGAGAACCGCACCTCACTCCCATTAGCATGGAACAGGCATGCTCCCCAGAAAGTAAAACACAACGCCTGCTTGGCCTGACACTCTCAGCGGACCTCAAGTGAAATGACTACGTCGAATCCATTGCTAAATCCGCTGCTATGAAAGTCGGCTCTCCGTGCAGGGCCCGGAAATTCTTTCCGTCTGAATCTATCCTGCACTTATACAAATCTACCATCCGCCCGTGTTTTGAATACTGTTGCTACATCTGGTCGGGTGCCCCTGCTATTCTCCTAGGGCTTCTTGACAAAATACAGCGAAGAATCTGTAATATGATTGATACCGACTTAGCTGACCGCCTGCAGTCACTCTCTCACCGGCGTGACGTGGCTTCCCTGTGCCTCTTCTATAAATATTTCATGGCTTCTGCTCTGATGAACTTAAATCAATGGTGCCCCCTAGATGTGACTTTGCACGAGATACTAGTTGGCAACTAGGTCCCACCCTTTTACAGTGAAACCGATGAAATGTAACCGCAATTTCTACTCCAACAGCTTCTTTTCTCGCACTTCCGCCTGTGGAATTCCCTTCCGCATACTTGCTTCCCCGACGCCTATAACCTCCAGGAGTTTAAATGTAAGGTCAATAGACACCTCCTAACACACTAACTCTCCCATTCTCTCCAACTCTCCCCCTATGTACATCTTAACTCGTCTATCGCCCTGTGTAACCTCCTGCGCTATAATGGCAGTGGAATGCCTTGCTTGGGGTGAAATGATTAAAAAAAATTCACAAATATAAATTCTATTCGAACATCTCACTTTTTCGCACTTCCGGCCTGTGGAATTCCCTTGCGCTTACTTGCTTTCACGACAGCTACAATATTCAGGAATTTAAATGTAAAGTTCATAGTCTTCTCCTGTCTCACTAATTTGCATTTTGTCTCTCATGTTAAAGATATATTAATACCCTTCCTCAAGATATTTGCGCGTAAGTAAATGCAAGAAACTCAACTGGAATTCGAACACTGCTCCAAGATTTGTCGTTTCCAAGTCGATATCTACTGCACCACAACGCACACATGTTTGGTGATCACTCAGACATAAATAGGCGGTAATAAGACAGTTTACCAAACCAATGGTGGTAATTAGTCAATGATCTACTATTCATATAACGATCCCACCTTTAAAAAGCAAATGTTTCTTCCACAAAGTTTCTATTACTATTAGTGTGGTATGCCGTCCTTCTACGGAAACTGCGAATCTCCGGCATTACTGGACTTTTGTTGGACTTAATCCCGTCATTCCTTTCCAACCGGACACTGAAGGTGGTTTTAAACGGACATGCCTCCCAGAACTACCCTACAAACGCGGGTGTCCCCTAAGGCTCTATCCTAGGTCCTACTCTGTTTCTACTCTACATCAATGATCTCATGATTTAATGTAGATGGTTACTTTTACAATCATTTTAATGAATGAGGTGCCGCCATGTTAGCTGGAGCATCAGAATACACCAACTGCACATCTGCAGATGGGTAAACTCCCCAATAAGCTCTCCTAGGAATGACGATAAACTTCTTCCAGGTCCTGGATTTGACGATAAAATACATCCGGCAGCAATGCTTCTATTTCGGAATTTTTAAGAAGCATGAACCCACCTTTTAATTCTTGTTGTTCTCAGATTCACCCTGCCCCGGGTGGTAGAACCTGTTACGATCCCAGCTCTGGGCAAATATTTGACATCCAAAGTGAGATTAAAACATTATTATATATATTTTGATAGTGAAAGTAATACTTTTTAATAGAAAAAAATTAACTAGCAATACATTTTAGAAGAAAGAATATTACCAGCAATATATATATATATATATATATATATATATATATATATATATATATATATATGTATATCGAATAAAGGAATAGGGTCCTTCCAACCAGAGTAATTAGTATAAAATAAAAAGTGTGAGAAGCCGTGAACGTTTTCTTTAAAATATATGTTTATTGTTTTGGTATTTATACAAGTTATGAAATATTACTTTTTCATATATATATATTAGCAGTATGTATTTCATATATATATTAGTAGTATACCCAGGCGTTGCTAGGGTGTAATGAAAGCTTTACAACTAATCCATGATCTTGGAGCTCAGACTCTTTAGACGTTTGCACGAAAGACTAAAAAGCAATAGTTGTTTTTAGTTAAAGCGAAACCGTAGACTGAAAGAAAAATGAATGGATATAAATCAAATTTTGATTGCCCGGTATCGATTTCAAATAAGTTTTTTCGTAAACTGAATTTTGAAGGCGAAAACAGTCCTCTGAGTAAATGATATCATGGCTGACACTAAGAACTACAATTATACCTATTTAGAGCCAAACCCGAAGCAAAACCTAAAATAAAAGGGCTGAAAAAATACAGACATAAAGGCAGATAAAGTGACACACACACAAACATCTTGCCTTTTATATATATATATATATATATATATATATATATATATATATATATATATATTATCGATTTTCTGCACTATTTTAAAAACTGCAACCTTGAAACTTCTGAATATCGTTTCTTATGTCTTTGTCTATGAGCGAATCAAATTTGATTAAAATCGGACCACTCCTTCTATAACCCGATTATTTTGATTATTGATTTTCGATATTTATCGGGGGTACCTCGACACAAAACCTAGCTAAGAACATTCGCAGACGCTTATAGTACAACTGTGTAAATTTTCAAGAAAATCAGTTCAGCCGTTTCGGAGTCTATAGGTAACGGACACACACACAGACACCCACACACACACACACATAGAGACAAAGTTCCATTTATAAATAAGTTTATATATATATATATATATATATATATATAGTTTTTCTATTAAAAAAAAGTGTTAATTACACTATCAAAAATATATATTTTTGTACTTTCATAATGTTTTAATCCCACTTTGGATGTTTAAAAATATTCAAATTCTATTGCTTTTTAATTAGCTGAAGGACACTTCTAGTGACGAACGCTTCTCGCGACGGACGCTTCTAGTTTAAATTTTAAAATCATTTGTTTCTGATGAAAGGCCGAGGCCGGTCTGAAATATCAAATATATATATATATATAATAATATAAAATAAATAAATACTGTAAAAAAATAATACATTTTTAACTTACAACTTTTTATTAGTTTTTCCTATATATATATATATATATATATATATATATACCGATTAAACTCTTTTTAAAATATACATCAATGAAATCTAATCTATAAACTAATTTCAAAAATTTTTTCGGCATTAAATGACTAATTGAAATTGTTATACCGTAAATCAAAATGAACCAAATGATTGCGATATATGATATAACTCGAAGAATTCGTGATAAGAAGCAGAGAATTCTCAAGGTTAAAGGGTTCTGAGAAATCCCCACGCAAGAGTCTGTCCTACAAGAAACATACTGCGCCTTAGCAAAAATGTTCGGGACAGGTGAGACAGAAGTAATTGATTTTTGAAATAGTGATAGATTAGTGATATGCTTGCGAAGTTGAGTCGTTGGTAATAATGAGACTTTAGTATGGAAAGTGACATCAGTCACTAGACAGCCCAATCCCGGAGAACAGAGACCGAGTAGCTTCAGCTGAATTACAGCAGCAATCTATTTTTCTTATAAGTCCCTTGATGACAGAAAACATCAGATGCATCCCGTAGAAATAAAATTTATTGATTATATCCAGCTTTTTAACATCTGATTTTGTACAGTTTGAGTTGGGTAAATTGTGGGTATTTTTTTTATTTCGAGCATTTTTGTCGACTGCACAGTATAGTAGGGTCAGGTGGGCACGTTTTTTTTAAAAACCTGAGCACATTGTCGCAGAATTTTTGAAAGGACATGCTGCACTTCTTGGCATTCGTACCGGAAGCTCTGATACGAATATTTTAGAGTATTTGGGTATCATTCTGACGACAGTGCATAGAATTCGGATAGGAGTTGGATGAGTCGAATGGTGATTACGAAGATACAGCAACTCCTAAAACTCTGATCGTTCTGATAAGAAAAAACAAACTAACATTTGTTTTGATGGCGGCCACAGATTTAACACGGATACCTACAACAATTGCTTTGAAGAGGTAGTCCTACACGGCATCATGAAGGTGGCTTCTGACCCCCAAATTTTCCACCGTGGCTCACGAGCATGATAAACCAGCTATTGTTGTCAGACAATTCCTGCAATAGCATCACCACTTATATCCGGCCACAAAACTACCCAGACTGCAAACTTCTTTAGTATTAATTATAGGCAAAATTTGAGCGATAGGCCAACAAAACATCTAGTAACACCGAAAGATAAGTATTATGGCACCATTCACCAACTTAAACAAGAAAACGCCCGAAAGATTTGCAGGAGATTCCTAAGTCTTTTGGAGGAAGTGGTTGAAGCTAATGAGGATTTAACTGAATAAACTTCCTCTTTAGTCATTCAAGATATTTTTGTTTAATTTTGGTCAATGTACCTGTTAAAATTTGATTTGTTATTTCTACTTTGCAAAGTTTGACGACAATTTATTCATTGCACCCTGTACGTGATCTCCACTTGAAGTCTGGAATTACATCATAAATTCAGAGACGCTAAGAAAAAATTCTTTGTGAGAATTCTCTGTGAGAATGGAACCGTTATTCATGATTGGAGAAAGCAGAGAGTCTGAATAATGGTGATTAAAGTATAGAATCTCGGTTCTTGGGGTATTGTGAATAAAAAGCCGGTTAGTTAGTCACTGGCTTAGATCAAGTCAAAATGAGATCATCTACGAAAATTAGATCACCTTGATATTTGAGGAGAGTTGGAGGAATAACAGAAAATAATATTCCAACTCAAAATCAACAAAATTATGGATATGAATTTTAGAATATATTTTATATCCTTTCAAGTCTGCTTAAAAAAATAAAGGCACAAATTTCATTTCAACATATTCACGTAGAATGTTCTGAAAACATTATAGCCTTCGAAAATAATGCAAGATATCATTTTAGGTGTTTGTATATGAAAAATAAAAAAAAAGAATTTCGTAGATATGTTGTCAAAAGCACCAACATTGTACTCGATCAAACATAATAATCGAAAGTAAATAATAATAATATTGATCCATATTTCATTTGATATGTTAACTAATTATTGTTTTCCATTGTCTGCACACTTTCCGTGTTTCTTAGCGTTGAGCACACTTTACTCATTTCATTTGCTGTATTTAAAAAGGAAACATCAAATTGAGTCTTAAATTATAACTATCGGCCCATAAGAAACAGGCATATTTTCTAGAATAATTTCGATGTAAAAGTGCATTTCGCAAGCTAAAAATTATGGTAGATCAAGTATAACAAAGAGATAGAAATTTCTTAGGAGGGGTCATACGTGACAGGATTAAAAATAAATAGCACTAAAAAAATTAAATTCCAATGAAGTCTTCCTTTGAACATTTTCTGTTTTCATTGTATTTTTTATGTTTGTATATTGTAGAGTAAATATAACTCTGATTTATTATTATTTATTTTATATATCGATTAATTGAATTGATTTCTACAATTTATAAAGCGTTTTCCGGTTCTTTAAAGGCAGTAGATATTTTTAGATTGTAATTTTTTATTTTTTTAACTTCTTTTTATCTTTTTAGTTAAATAATGATTGAGTGATGCAAGGGCATTTGCTAACTTTCCTCTAACGCAGGTGTGACACAAGGTCGATTTATGTGGGATGACTTACAGTGCAAGTTTTACTAATTAAACCAAGGGTGGTGGGGTAAATTTATACTTTTGCAAGCTCGTAAGTGATTATAACAAACCCAACTGGAATTCGAACTCGGCTCTCCGATTGATAATTCCGTGCCATCATCCATTACATTACCCATATTACAGCACCTAAATGTAAATGTATGCGCTATAAATGAAGAAGATATTATTTGATATATCTTAATAAAGACTACTTTAACCTAAACAAATACGATAGGTTCGCCTGTCGCTCCATTCTCACACCTCTTTAGTCTTTTGAACAGGAGTAAAGTTTTAACCCATATTCTCAGTTTCGAAATGGATACCTGCTTTCTTCAAATGACTTTTCATTCACTTTCAGTCAAAGTAGCTAATTGTGTTTTACGCGCATTATCGCCTCGCCTGGAGTGAATAAAGCCATATGCAAAAAGAAAAAAAAAACGAAACAAAACAAAACAAACAAAAACGCCTGAATGGAAAAAAAATAAAATAGTGAATACATACATTAATCAACAAAAATTAATCTGGTAACCGCTAGGATAAAACTAGAAGCACCAGACGTCAGTGTGCATAATTAAAAGATGCGCCTATAAATAGCCGAGGAACCACCAAACGCACATGGCCTGAAGTTTGCAGCCAAACATAAAACAATTTATCGCTAGTGAATGTTGAAGTCAGTGTCTAGTTTTATTTTTTCACGCGCCCTTTTCATGATACTTAACACTTCCCCCATAAATATGTCATGATTGAAAAACTATATTTTTGATTATATATATATATACACGCCCAGACGAATTTGCACACACAAAATCAGCTTACAAGTCCTCATTCACAGGTGATAAATAGGAATGCAGACGCACCTAACCAAAAACAAACGCACATACACAGATACCCACGTATACGCACACACACACACACACACACATATATATATATATATATATGTATGTATGTATGTATGTATGTATGTATGTAGATATTATCCGTCATATTAGAAAATGTTTTAAAAAAAAATGTATTTCATACTATTTTTTTAATATTTATTTCCAAGAGAATAATTTTAAATGAAAAGAGAATTGTTATTTTGTTAATGCTGCACAATAACATGGCCATCAAATGAGTTTATAAATAACTAATAATTACCTATATTTCAGTTTCATCAATAAAAGAATGAAGAAAATTTAAGGTAATTCGGACAAGTTCATCTTTGCTTCCTGGCCTTGTAAAATTAAATATAACAAAATAACAATTCTATTTTCATTTATAATTATCCACTTTGCAAAAAATACTAAAAATAGTATGAAATACATAATTTCTTTTAAAAACTGAAGAGACTTAATAATTATGGCCGATAGTGTATATATATATATATATATATATATATATATATATATATGTATATATATATCTTTGATGTTTATTGCGTGAATATCCATACTGATATAAATATTGACACTAAAATGTATGAGTATAAAAGCTAGATATTCAAACACATCGTATCAGTGTAGCAGCATTTTGCAATTTAGGATAAACGTGCAATTTTTCGGTCGATTCTTGGAATACCTAGAAACCCATTAATGCATTTCTCAATGGCGACAAACACTAATGCATAAACATGCCACCTCATGAATGCAAGCCCTTTATCATAACCACAGGCACGTACATACCCGCACGTACTTACAGGCGCACTTAAAATGTAATAATATCATATAACTTGACAAAAGACCATGTATTTTTCAAAATGTTATGCGTAGTCTGGAAAGGGTTGGGGTCCGTCATGCTATCTTGCCCAAGATATACTACTTCTCCTGTAAATGCAGTATGCAGTACATGTGAAACCTGTACGACACAGCCATTGTGGATGACAAAACCGTGGTAGGTGGGATAACAATAGTTGCTGAGAACTATTAATGCCTGGTGTGCTAAATTATATTTTAAAACATTTGGTTATCCTTTTAAGAAGTAATATTCATCACAGGGAAACAACACCCTACAGGTGGTGATCCAGACTCAGATAAGTTTTAGTACAGTCTAGGGCAAGCAAGTGTCATGACACATGCATGTGGAGAGGCCCATTATGTTTCAGTGGATATATTTGCTTGTTTTTATTCACATTTATGGCGGCACGGTGTAGTAATGGATACGTGTTCGGAATGAAGAATCGGATAGCCAAGTTCGAATACATTGAATTCATTTACACTTGGGAGAGGTAAGAATCAGTCTGTTCTCCCCAAGCTATGGGTAAGCTTATGGAACAGATTGGGTTCCTTAACTCTGGGAGGTAACCGTTATAGGAGAAGGAAATCCAAAACCGTCGTTGGGTCCCGTCAGGCTATCTTGCCAAATATATACAACTTCTACTGTGACTGCAGGAAGCTCGGTGCCTCTACGATACTGAGGATTCACGAGTCTCGTATTCGTGATAGCCGAGCAAGAAATTCTTCTTTTATTTTTATTTACCGTTTCGCTTGAAGATGTAACCGATCATGACCCTCAACGTCACTCTGTCTCTTGTAGATCTTAATAACATTTGAGTTGTTGTTTCTTCTATACTGTTATAGTGGAACAACCTAGCATACCCCATAATGGAATGATCGAGTCTATAAAGGACAGTGACAAGCTGGACTAGAAGCGATCCGAGAGTTTTACGTCATAGGCAAAGGCATTCTCTACTTGATAGATTATTCCGCTCCTATTCGTTGATTGCTATTGTATACCTTATGGTTTATTGTATAATAAATCTCTTCTATCTATTTCCCGTGTTAAGTATCATTCTTACCCGTATCTTCCACTGATATTCCTTCTTGAATATATCATATACCCATACACATTCAATGTCTGAAAACATACCACCCCTTACATCTGGCTACGTAACGCCTCAGACTGCAAATCTCACTGACTATTATGTGTGAAGCGCAGTTAAGAAAGAAACCAACAAAACTCCTTGTAACATCAAAAATGAACTGAAGGCAAAGAATATGGCAGCATTCACGAAATTAAACAAGGAGGCCGTACAGATGAATACAGAAGATTCTGAAATCGTCAAGTGGTTGTGGTTGAAGCCAATGGCTATTTTCTAAATAAATTTATTCTTTCGTATTTCAAGATATTTGTGCGTAATATTGGTAAGTATAGCTGTTAAAATGAAATATCAATATTATTTTTATTTTTGCGTAATTTACACGACAATCCATCCATCGTGTTATAGACATTTAAACATACAACTAAACATATTTACACTCATACGCATGCAGTCAAGTACAAATGCATACTAGTACATACGTATGCACAAACACTGACATATATTAAGCATCAATCGTATATATGTAGATATATATATATATATATATATATATATATATGTGTGTGTGTGTGTGTGTATGTGTGTGTGTGTGTGTGTGTGTGTGTGTGTGTGTGTGTGTGTGTATATATATATATTTTAATCCAAAAGGATAAGCAGGTAGGTAAAACCCCAAAACCCGATCCTAATTAATATTAATTTCATTAACATTAAAAGTGATCAAGGCGGAGGGCTCAATGCAATTATTATATTCTAATTACAGAGCCAATATTAAATATCGGTCAGACATGGCTAAATTTCAAATTTAAACTTTCAACTCAGATAAGGGAAATAGGTGTTTTGTAAAAATAGACATAGGTATCTGTCTGCTTCCCTGTTTACTTTTTTAAATTCAAAAATTATTAATCCTACTCCTTTTTATTTTTCTGTGATGAAAATTTTTGGGAATTTACCGGTATAAATACTTTTGTCATTTGAATTTGAATAAATAAATATTTTCGTTGCTAAAGACGCGATATTATTTTCGTAGAAATGGCTATTAAACGAATTTGAACATCGAAATTTTGTTTTTATTATATATATATATATATATATATATATATATATATAGTACTGTGCAACTGTATTACGACAATTTTATTTTTTATGAGGCATCAAAATAAAGTTTAAAATCACCCCTGTCCTAACACTTTTGCACAATATCGGTAGTGTGCAAAAGTATTAGGACAGGGGGTGATTTTTCTAAAAACCTCACTAAAATTAAAACAAAGAGTGAAAAGCCAAGTAAATTTCTCATAAATATTGATAATTTAAAAAGTGATATATTAAAAGGAAGTTATATTTAATTTTTTCAATTTTCTATTAAACAAATTATTTTGAAACTACTCTTTATTCTATTATCTTTGGATATGACTGACCTTATTCTTATCCCGCACCTCTCGAATTGATAAAACTAATGTTACTTAGCAAGACACACTTTGAGAACAAATACAAGCTGCTTGGCAGGAGATACTATTAGATACATTGAAGAAGCTTGTGATGTCAATGCCTGACAGAATGAAGGCTGTGATCAAAGCAAAAGGCTATTATACTAAATATTAAATTTACTTTGTAACAAATATTTTCTTGTAAAAGAATTTGTTGAGTAAATCAAATAAAATTACTTTAATCAAATTGTTTATTTTCTGTTGATATCCCTCATAAAAGATAATAGTTCTTGTTCTAAAACTTTTGTACAGTACTGTATATATATATATATATATATATATATATATATATATATACTCACAAAAAAAGAAATAATCTAAACTAGAAACCAACCGAAAAGAAAATCTTATATAAGCTCAAATAAATGTGAGTGAGCATGCATGGACATACACGTACCCACTGTCCCTCTCGCCCCCTCTCCCCCTCCTCTCTCTCTCTCTCTCTCTCTCTCTATATATATATATATATATATATATATTTCTCGCTTGCACCATAACACACGCACACACAAAGAAATAAGTAGCTACATACATACATTCTGTCAACCATATAGTTACGCATATACACCAGCTATCAATAAATGTGCACCCGCATACCCATACAAGCAAGCACAGGGTTTTAATATCACTCTCCATCTCCTTAAATGTATTTCTCTCTATCTCTCCCATATTTTTGTTCCTTCCACTCACATACACACGCACAGACACAAAGCTTGATCTTACTGTCTTTGAGTATATTTATATGTCTCTTCATGGTATCTTTTCTACACACACACACACACACACGTTGTGGCCTACACAAACACATACAATCAGAATCTAACACTAAATATAGTTCTCTGTCCACCTCCTATCTTTCTATGACACACATTCCTAATGCGTGTACGAATATACACAGAAACACAAACACGTACACAAGCACGTAACACCATAGTTATTCTCTCTCTCCCGCTCTCTTTTTCTATCTGTTTCCTCTCTCTCTATCTGTTTCCTCTCTCTTTCTCTTTCTCTTGCTCACTTTCCGTATGTCTGCCTCTCTTTCTCTCGCTGGTACACACTGTACATACACACAGACACGCGGATAATCTCACTCTATCTCTACATATAGTAATTTATCTCTCTCTCTCTCTCTCTCTCTCTCTCTCTTTCTGATTCCCCGTTCATACACAAACACACATACACGTACACAAAGGACCTAACTCTCTCTGTACCTTTATATATATATATATATATATATATATATATATATACCTTTCTCTATCATCCTCTCTCACACTCACTTCAGGCACACCCACACACGTGCTCTCTCTCTGTGTTTCTCTATCTCTCTCTGTGTCTCTCCCTGTCTTTAATCAATGGCATATTTTCCTTCAATCCGTGTCCGATCTTATCCACTTTTTTGACGTCCGCCGCCGAGACTTGACAATGGGATTATGTCGACCCCTTGCTTGAGATGACTTGTCTTAGACAATGACGGAAATGTATTTTAATCCGGGAATTGGTTCATGGGAAGGAGAGAGGTTCAGGTGGGAGCGGCTGCTTAGAAAAAGTGTCCGAGGAAGCGATATGTAGCAAGTGCATATGTGAAGGGTGAAAGAGTAAGGTCGTTGTTTAGACAGAGACCGCGGGAGAGAGGGCAAGAGATGGTAGTAAATAACGGGATTCTTCCGGGGATGATGCTGGTGGAACCACGAGTATCATAAACTGATTACTTGGACGACCCTGAGATAGCATCATCACTATCGCTGTAAACAACATCAGCATTGGCGTCAATAAAATACTCTGCCATAACCATGACCACTGTTACTATTATTATTGTCCTGTCTACTTGATAATATTGAAAACCACGTGACAGCAAGTATCCGCAAATACCCACTCCGTATTTGGAGCCTTAATTCCTCCAGGAATTCCTAATACATACAGTCTTTTAGTTTGCCAATCTTTTAAATGGTTTTATTTATTTCAACCCAGTCATGTCCCTGTAATATCACCTATCAAAATAAACGGGCGTTTTCAAAGGTATTTCCTTGTCTTGAATATCTGTTGGGACTTAAGTTCACCCTAGACATCAAGCAGAACTCATATAATCAGTCAGTTAAGTGTCATACGTGATACACGTTTGGGTAATCATGTCTCGAAAGAGACATGACTGACTGAGCAGAAGATTATTCCGCAGTAGTTTGGCATTGCTTTCTGCAGTAGACTGTTTGTCAGCCAAGGCTATAGAACCCAATCTGTCCTATTATTTAACCCATAACTGGAGGGAGAAGATGGTTTAATAACTTTTCTAAGAGTATCTGTGCATTAGTGAATGCAAAGAATTCAACTGGAGTTCAAAATCGCCTCCCCGATTTGTTGTTCCGTGTTGATATCCACTGCACAACAACACACATCCTGCACCACAATGCACATCCGCATATAAACAATCCAAAACTATTTTTTTTAAATATCCGGTTCATTTTGCCTTTGCAGTAAGTACCCCTGTTGCTATGTTTTCTCTTTACAAGACTTATGGGATACTTCTTCCGTATCTGAACTCAACTGTGAGCTCTGAAATAAAAACAAAGCATCTAAGTATAAAAATAAGTTTTTATATTAAAACTACAGTCAGCACATTTTTAATATAAAAATCACTAACAATACATATTCATAATAAAATTATGGACGTACATTATTAAAGTAAACAGCAAAACATGTTTAAAGCAAAATGACCAGCAACACATTCTATATTAAAATTCCAACAAACACTTCAAAGTAAAATGAAAAATAATTCATATTTTCTATAGTTGAAGGCATACATATGCCTTCAAAACATATTTAGTTGAAGCCATAAAATTGTGTTCGAATTATTTAGATTTTGACATTTAATAACATCTCATATGCAGCTAAAAATCACCATCCCCGCTGATACTTGTCTCAATAATGGTATATTTTGTGAATTGCTACCAGTCAGCCAGTTAATTGCCATACATGATACACATATGGTCGATCATGTTTAGAAAGAGACATGACTGACCAGGCAGAAGATTTTCGCGCAGTAGGTTGCCAGTATATTCTGCGGTAGCCTGGTCGCCAACCAAGGCTATAGAACCCAATATGTCTTGTTATTTAGCCCATAACTGGAGGGAGGAAGCGGATTGATACCTTTCCCAAAGTTATTTGCGTGTAAGTGAATGCAATGAATTTAACTGGAATTCGATCTCGCCTCTCCATTTTCTCGTTTTGTGCCGATATCCATTAAACCACAAGGCACACCGACAAGCACGCCCTACAGCAAAACAATTCTTAACTGTTCATTAATTTCAACTTATTCACTGGTAGAAATTAATGAAAAGTTAAACATTATACGCCAAATAATGTGACATGATTGAACATTGAATTTGACAACTAAATTTTTATATCCTTTATTTCTGTGAGTATATTTTGTATGCCTCTATCAAAACTGTTGTAAGCAGGGAGAAGTTATTAATTTTAAACAAACCTTGTATATTATACGTTGTTAGCCTTCATGTAGGTCGTGCTTATGGAATTGTTCTTTGAGAGAGATTCCTATATTGGTCTTAATGCATATTGTTCTTACAGAATCGTGTATGTCCACCACTCGCAGCGATCGGTATAACTTTAGTGTAGATTGTGTTTCGGAAATTGGTCTAAGCTATCACTGAGAGAGATCCAAATTTTTGCTTGAATAAAGTTTGTGCTTACGGAAATATTCCTTGCTAACACTGAGACAGATCTGTATTTTGGCTTGAATGCAAGGTTTTTTTTTATAGGTAATTAGCTTAGACCATTACCGTCATTGTAAGTAGGGAATTATTCAGAACGACTACTTTGGGAGATACTTATTTTTTTAACTCATGTATTTTAATCTCAGGTTTGGTATCCTAGGCAATCACTTACAAAGATCCCTTTTTTGGCTTTGATGTAGTAGGGGCTTACGGTATTTTTATCGATCAACAGAGAAAAAGAGCGAGAGAGAAGGGAGAAGAGAAAGAATGAGAGGGGAGGGAGTGTGCTTTATTGTAATTCAGCTTAGGGAATTCTTATTGGGCAGCAATAGCAGAGAATCGTATTTTCATTTCAATTTTGATTTTGCTAAGATAATTTTTCTATGGCACCACTATCATACCCTCCAGTTTTTACTTTCACAGTTTATGATTAGAAAATTATTTAGGTGTGCTGCTGGAAGGGATCAGTATTTTGCCCTTAATTTTCGTTTGGCGGTGAAAGATTTTCTACGATGTCATTAACAAAGATCCTTTTGTTTGTCTTAATATAGTGTGTTACTAGGAAAGTGTCCTATGAAAAAATTTAGTGAGACTCTTAATGTGACTATCGTCTAATTTATCCCTTGACTACCTCTAATATGAATTTGTACTTTGACTTAAATGCTGTTTTTTCAGATGGTCGTATTCTACACTAGTGGTCGGCAACCATTTGTTAACTATTTACTGACTTAGGGTTTTAAAATCATTCAATATGCCCAAATCATTCGTGTTTGTTTTTAATCTAAGTCAGTAAACGCTTTCAACAATATATTTTCATCGCAATATATATATATAATAATATGTAATCCACTTTAGTAGAAATAAAATGTTTTTAATTTTTCTATTTGAATTTCCATTATTAATGAGAGTCTTGTCCATGTATGGTCTTAGCCAATTGCTCAATATCGGCAACATATTTTGTGACATTGATTTTTATACAAGTTTTTAAGCGTTTAATTTGAAACATACAACATGTGTCTTCATCAGCCGCCCACCAGGGGTAATGTCACGGTTTAGGTGGTTATGGCGGGACCGCCACCCCTGGCGCCACGAGCAGCGTTTGCCACCAGGCAGGGTATGAAGATTTATTTGTTATTCAACTTCATTGTGGTCTTAACACTGATTTCATGTGAGAGAAAATTTGCTTAAAGGAACGAATTGAACAAAAAGTCGAGAAAAGAGCAAAAGCAATCTTCCTCAAAAAGATGGGAAGGATATCTAACATTTGAAAATAGCAGAATTTTTTAAATTTTTGTCTTCTAGAGACTTCTTTAATTCAACAAATCGCGAAATAGCTTGTTGTGCCACATGTTGTACGCATGCCGTAGATTGCCGACATCTCTTCTACACCATCACTAATAGAGATTGTTTTAAGTTTTTCGTCCAATAATTTTGCCATAGAAACATTTATACCATTTTTTCTGTTTTATTTTGAACCATCACTGCTTATTCATTATAAGCTTAAATGTTGTGTATTTTGGCTACAGACAGTCTTCCTGGTTTGTCCTGATAAATTGGAGAGGTGTGGTACAGCGGATATCGGCTCGGAACGAGAAACCGGGGAGCCGAGTTCGATCTCCAGTTGAATCCATTGTATTCACTTACGCGCAAATATCCTTGGGAAATGTATTAATCCGTTTCTTCCTTCCAGTTATGGGTTAAATAGCAGGACAGATCGGGTTCTATAGCCTTGGTCGGCAACCAGTCTACCGCAGAAAGCAATGGCAACCTACTGCGGGATAATTTTCTGCCCAGTCAATCATGTCTCGAAAGAGACATGATCGCCCAAGCGTGTATCACGTATGGCACTTAACTGGGACAGTTGAAAACAAATTTGGAAGATATTGAGTAGTGTCAAAGAAGGCACTGAGATTATCACAGCCATACGAAAACAAAAATAAGTTTTAGATTCCAATCGTCATATTATTCTGCAATCTGAACTTTTAGAGTTAGAAATAAACAACTGGCCTCGTTTGGTCGAAAGAATAATTAAAAATACTGTTGTATATATCATGTTTTGCTCGTCATCATAGCCTGGCTATAAAACTGGTTATATCCGCGGTTTCAGAACCTGCATTTTTATTCATAGCTGGAAATAATCCAACTATACATGTACTTTCCGTGGGATACAAAACGTAGTAAAAATAATGATTATTTATCCGCTACTTATGACCGCATAGAAAGTATTGGCATATTTAATTCATTATTTTAAGCCTGACAATAATCACCTTTCGCAATTTCCTTGTTATAAGATGTTTTTAAGTTATTAAGAAATAATTATTGCAGAACTAGCAGTATAGCTCGGCGTTGCTCGGGTGTAATGAAAGCTTTAAAACAAATCCATGGTCTTGGAGCTCAGACCCTTTGGACGTTGACATGAAAGACTAAAAAGCAATAGTTTTTTCCAGTTAAAGCGAAACCGTAGACTAACAAAAATATAAATTGATGTAAGTCAAATTTACGATCGTAAATTTGACTTACATCATTTTTTTTGCTTCCCACATTCTTAAGCCTTTTATCTCTTTCAGCTCATTATTTGACATGAACATTCTAACCTCCGTTGAACCTTTATTTCAAGTATTACTTTAATTGTAAAAACATTAATTTAATTGATATGTGTATATATATAAATGTTATTTTATACTTAAATTGCCTTTCTTGATTTATAATCATTTTATGACTTATAGTGGGCTATCTACCACAAGGACAAATTCTGTTAACCTGCAACAATATACAACTACCCTTCACTACAAACGGAATAGATAAGCAACCCACTCTAGGATAACACCAAAAAAATCAAAAGTTATTAAGATCGCTGAAAAACAAAAAAATTGTAGCGAACCATATTTGCCAACATTTTAAAGGGACATGAGACACAGAAGAGTAAAATTAAATTGTGCTGTCAATTTGTTTTATTTTTCTGAGAAAATATGTTTAAAAATTGTATGTATTAATTTTTAATATTATATTTTACGATTTCAAAAGATAAAAAATAAATTATGATTATCTTTAACTTTCTGAAAAGTTTCCTTTTAAATTTCCCTTTTCGTAAATAAATTCGACTAATGTGGATTCTGATTAACGCAGCAGAATAGAGCCGAGAGAAAACAAGAACAGTGTGGGTTTTTTAAGTCTACCGGAACAATGATGGAGATATTCATGCTCAGAATGCTATCAGAAAATGAAATACATGTGCGGAAGGGCCTGCATTAATGCATTACTAGCGTTGCTCGGGTGTAATGAAAGCTTTAAAATAAATCCATGGCCCTGGAGCTCAGACTCTTTGGACTTTGACACGAAAGACTAAAAACCAATAGTTGTTTCCAGTTAAAGCAAAACCGTAAACTGAAAGAAAAATGAATGGATGTAAGTCAAATTTTGATTTCCTGGTATCGATATCAAATAAGATTTTTTTCGTCGTAAACTGAATTTTGAAGGCGAAATAAGTCCTGTGAGTAAATGGTAAACATGGCTGATACTAAGAACTACAACTGCACTTACTTAGAGCCAAACCCGATGCAAAAACTAAAATAAAAGGGCTAAAAAAATACAGAAATACAGGCAAATAAACAGACACACACACAAACATCTTGCCTCTTATATATATATATATATATATATATATATATATATATATATATATATATATATTATCGATTTTCTGCACTATTGAACGAACTGCAACCTTGAAACCTCTGAATATTGTTTCTTATGTCTTTGTCTATGAGTGTATCAAATTTGATTAAAATCGGACCACGACTTCTATAACCCGATGTTTTCAATTATCGATTTTCGATATTTATCGGGGGTACCTCGACACAAATCCTAGCTAGGAACACTCGCAGACGCTTATAGTACAACTGTGTAAAATTACAAGAAAATCGGTTCAGCCGTTTCGGAGTCTATAGGTAACGGACACACACACACACACACACACACAGACACACGCACACACAAAGTTCCATTTATAAATAAGTTTAGATAGACTACGCAAAAGCATTTGACAAAGTACCCCACAAAGAGTTACTCGAGATGCTCGGCAACCTCAACTTTTTCGGGAAAGACATTCAGACATTCAAGGACTTATACTGGCAAAAAACTGCTTTCATACGCAGAGGAAATGAATTCAGCAGTTATAAATTCGGAAAGGGCATAAGACAATGATGTTTTCTACTCAACCTGTACAGTGAAACAATTTTCAAAGAAATAAAGTCCTTGCTAGGATTCGTCATTGCCGGCCACAATCTCAAAAATATGTGTAGTTAGCCAACACGGTAAGGAACGTGCACGACTTCCTACAAAAAGAGGCTTACGGCCTATTACGTTGAATACACCGGTTCTCGCGTAATCACCGAAGTTAAGCAACGGTGAGTCTGATCAGTACTTAGATGGGTGACCGCTTGGGAATATCAGGTGCTGTAAGTGTATAGTGACGACAGATAGCGTTGTGGTGCAGTGGATATCGGCTCGGAAAGAGAAATCGGTAAGCCGAGTTCGAATTCCAGTTGAATACCCTGCATTCACTTAAGCACTGGTACCCTTGGGAAAGGTATTATTCCAGTTGAATACCCTGCATTCACTTAAGCACTGGTACCCTTGGGAAAGGTATTATTCCATCCCTTCCCTCCAGTTATGGGTTAAATACCAAGGGTAGGACTTGGGGACCCTGCCCTTAAAAACAAATCCCAATGAATCTTGATACTCGAAAAGAAAAAAATGTATTACTAAACACAAAAACTTACATAAACAACAATAAATTGTTGAAAGTTAAAGGTATTACCAGCAATAAATAAAGTTTAGTTGGCAATAAATGACCCGCCGAGGTTGGTTTGCCATAAAAACAAAACAACCAACCAACCAACCTACAATCAGGGGCAAAATAACGCAAGAAGTAATAAATGATCATAAACTTCAAGAAAACTGAACGCATGATCTTCAGTAAAAAGAAGACCCCAAAATGACAACTACAGCTTGGGAAACTAAAATAAAACAAGTAAAGAAATTTAAATACCTGGGAAGTGTTCCGACAGAGGATGAAAAATGCAACACTGAGATCCGAAGCCACATTGATATGGCCAAAGACGCATTTCAAAAGCTAAAAACAGATTTGAGAGGAGGATCTCATTAGAAACAAAAAGTGATGGACTGCTATGTGATATCTGTATTTCTGTTTGGTAGCGATTGTTGGATGATCTCTTCAAGGATATGTTAGAATCTTGGAGCAGCCTAAATGTTGTTCTACAGAAGAATGCTGAGGAGAACATGGACCAAATACGTAGGCAAACTTTAGTTGTTGGAGAGAATGCACATGAGAAGAGAACTCATACTTAACATGAGGAAAAGGGAGCTGAGGTTCCTGGGACATGTAATGCGGAAGGAAGGCCTGGAGAAAATTATACTCACAGGACGGATAGAAGGGAAAAAGAAACAGCGTAAAATATATTTGATAGGCTTGAATAAATGGATGGCGGAGTGGAGAAAAAATATTAAGAGCAACAAATACAGGGACAAGTGGAACTCCATGTAAGTTCATATATGATTTTAGTGCTGCATTTCTGATCTAATCTTGCTATTGTAACGGTAGAGGCTAGCGGGAAGAGTTAAGTACTTACTGGAGGGGTAGAGGAAAACTGACCATTTTGTCAGTATTTTAACATTGGAGCGTATTGAGGTCTACTTGAGTTTATGTCCTAAAAGCCGCACTAGGTATGGGGCCCCGGTGGGAGAACGTCCGTTTATCGTAACTGTTGACATATATATATATAATTTCCCCTGCTTGAGCGTTTTGTTTTAGGTTACTCGTCTTCGGTTTTTTTCTTGGGGCTACGTACTTTGACTGATGCTCAAGTACTTAGCTCGTTCTTGTTTAATTTCCATTTTTTCCTTCCACGTATGTACACGGAGGGTTTTTCGAAACGTGTATAGCGATAAGGTCACACACACACACACACACACACACACACACACACACACACACACACACACATATGTATACATATATATATATATGTGTGTGTGTGTGTGTGTGTGTGTGTGTATTCTACGCATCTTCATAATATTCTCTCAATATCAGTAAAGTTTACTTTTTTCTTGTCTTTAATTCCATTTGAAACTATCATAATCAAACGTTTTTTTACTCTCTTTTGTATTGTTTTGAAACTTCTTCAACATTCGTATCGATGTAATCCCACTGATCGCCAGAATCTTCTACACTTATTTCTTTTAACACAAAACCAATCAATGTTATTTATTCACATCTTTGTCTGGGGTCAATAATTTTATAATCCTTTCAAATAAATATCTCAGGTCTATTTTTCTTTTTAGAAAGTGTCTAGAATAACCTACTACGGAAGCTGGTTCGACGTTAATCTATTTTATTGGAAGGTACGACACCAAGTTCTTTTTTGATTTTAATAATATACACTCTTGATCTGTTTTCTTTTGTTTAAGCGAGATTGTTGCATTCCAAGATTTTTATAAGTATGTTCTCCGTATATACGATCTTCATTGTTACAATTATTGCCACCATCATTATTATGCCTATATCGTGTATTCGAAAGCAGATATGTGAAGCCTAGTAACCGAGAGACGTCCAATCACTATAGTTTTTCTAATTCTTTCACTCCCAAAAAAGGCAATAAATCCACTTAGACGCAAGTGGTTATTGAGTGGTAAAGAGTGACACCACACAATATTAAGCGGAAAGAACATTAAAAAAAATAGAATTAAGAAGACGGCATATGAAAATTAGCATTACATTTTAAAATGTGGGAAGTAAGAAACCGGAAGTGGGTCCCACAAACAAAAACTTTTTTTTTATAATCGTGTCGCCCCAAGCAAGGCATTTTACTGCCACTGTTGTGCAAGGGGATACATAGGAGGAATGTTGAGAAGTGAGAGGTTGCAGGAGGTGTCAGGAAGAGAGTAGGAGAGGGAAGAGATTACTGATGAGAGTGGGTGGACGAGGAGGAATTTTATGAGAAGTGAGAGGTTGCAGGAGGTGTCAGGAAGAGAGTAGGAGAGGGAAGAGATTACTGATGAGAGTGGGTGGACGAGGAGGAATTTTATGAGAAGTGAGAGGTTACAGGAGGTGTCAGGAAGAGAGTAGGAGAGGGAATCGATTACTGATGAGAGTTGGGTGGACGAGGAGGAATTTTATGAGAAGTGAGAAGTTGCAGAAGGTATCAGGAAGAGAGTAGGAGAGGGAAGAGCGTACTGATGAGAATGGGGTGGATGTAGAAAAGCATGAGAGAGAGGATGTAAGTTAATGAGACAGGAGATGACTATTGATCTTACATTTAAATTATTGGAGATTGTAACTCTCAGGAAAGCAAGTATGCGGAAGAGAATTCCACAGGCGGGAAGTGCGAGAAATGAAACTGATGGTGTAGAATTGCAATAGAAGAAACTGTCAGCTTAGAACTTCCGGTAACATCTAGCCATTTTAACTGTAAAATGATGGGACCTTGCCGCCAATCGAGTATTGCGCTTATATTTAAGAAATGTGTTTATGGAAAATGTATTTATGGAAATGACCAAGAGAGGCTAAATTAGGGCGGTGTAAAATTGACTGAGCGCGATACAAGTACAGGACCCATATCTTTGCAGATTCTTCTCTCTTAGAATGTTATCAAGTTGTGGCCGCAGTATTCAAAGCAAGGACTTATAAATATGTAAGATAAATCCTAAAGTATAAGTGTAATAACAATACACAGCACAAGAAACCATGATCTGGAGTCAATTATCTTCTGAAACTGATTTAATATGATTTCAGCATTAGTGTTTTCGGTATTGTTCTGGGAGCGCTAACTATTACAGGCAAAACCGGGATATTAACGCCCATCCCTTTTCTCGATTTTCAAAAAAGGCTTGATTATTTTTCGATTTTACCAGTTCTACTCTTTTTTGACCGATAATCTTTTATGTCATCATAATCTAATGATCGAAGTCAATATTTCGCTTGGTGAGGTTGACGGATGAGGATGTAAAAATCCCAAACTATGAGGGCTTATTTTATTTCCATGACAAACAATGGTTTTTAGTGATACATTTACATGACTAATACCAATTTGTTTGCATAGTTACCAGTGTATGGCTGCTCTTACCCTCTCGTGTCTGTTTTTATATGCGTTTTGAGCCACTTGCAGCATAAGCTTATGATTTCAATTTAGTTTCATCGCTTCTCCTCAAAAGGAAACGTAATACTAATTATATGTGTTAGTATTATAACTAGTTATGAGTGTGTTTATTTTACTTCCCAGATTCTACATCAATTCTCAAATGTCTACAAATTAACAGTTTATGATTCACGGTACAATTGGCTGAATATGAAGCTGACATTTCTGGCGGGATTTTTCTTAATCACATAATATCATATGGTTTTTTACAACAGTTTAAAATATGTATGTGTATGCGTATATAAAGTGTATGTGCAGATACAATGTATAATTGTATTAAATGGAAACTAAAATTATTATTCTTTTAATTTTATTTCTTTTCATTTCTGATGTATACTCATTTCTTTCCGGGACCCACCCAGAGACCTAGACTCAGAAACGGTATCATGAAATTTTCTACTGACCTGATTTTTGAAAACACAACAAAACAAAACAAAACAAAAAAGTACCAAGATCTTACACATTATACTTAGATGAAGATTTAAGGCTTGAACTGCCAAGAATCCTTTCAATGAATTTGTTGGAAACTTTTTAGATCAGTTCAAGAGAACCATCTACAGATAAAAGTGTTGATGTCTTCTTGTGCCACAGTTTTTAGATTTTCATTTCCAGGTCTTCGTTTTTGACAGTTTTTGAATATCTTCGAAGATACATTACATTCTGCATGGTTTACCATATAAATAAGAATGCTCATTTTGTTTTTTCCATCCCTACTCACGATTTCTTGGTGATTACATTTATTGTTCTGTCTATCTTTATTGAAAAGTCCCACAAAAGTTTCAAAGTTCTTATGTCTGTAACCGGGTCTGCTGGTGTACATACCATTTTTTTTAGTTTCTCTTCTACAAAAGTTGCATATTTCCCAGTGGTGATATTGGCCCACTCTGTCATGCCAGGGTTTATATACAGTGGGTGCCAATACCGGACATACTGATAAAAGATGGAGAATCATTTCTGGATATTAATCACTGAATCTGCATTTTGGGAAAAGATATTATTATTATTATTAATTAATTAATTAATAGATCTTTCGTAATAATTAAACATTCAAGAACAGGTTATTCCAAATGATAATGTCCTCTAAGTTCTCCATCTCTCTAAAGCAATAAAAACTGTCTCATAATAATGGCTGACTCAAGCAGTGATGCTCTCTCAAAAATTTCAATTCAAAACACAGTACCAATTTAATTTTAACCTGTAGTTTATTAATTATGTCTATCAGTGTTCTAATGACATCTACAACAACAGGAACGACTTCTCTATTCTTAAGCATCGATAAGGGTGCTATCTATTGTTTCAATTGTTCATAGCAGTTTTTCTCCTTTTTTTTAATACCCTGTGTACGTGTAATATAGCAATCTGGCCCCACCCGAGGAAGGTTGATGCAATCGATGGTGTTTCCCGTCGGTGAAGGGGTCGGCGAACGACAAGACAGGTGTTTGAGAAATACATCCTGTCGGGGCCTGGAGCGGATGTCGCAGGGTTATGAGTCGGGCTCGTTTGACCTTATTTCCGACAGCGGCGGAAATGACTACGGAGGCAAACAGAACAGGTGTCTCTTGGAATTACGTGGGCGTTGCGTGGGCGAGGCAAAACCGGAAGGAAAAGTCCCGGTTCTAGAAGACTATAAAAAGACCTCGACACACGGATTCGCCAGCAGAGAACGGCCAGTGGAAGCAGAGAGACACCACAGGCAAGACTACACTCCCGTCGACCCATTCTAGGTGCGCTCTCACTCTTCCATTCTCTGTTCCACACGGGTTCGTCGTCAGGAATAAAAATATAACCTTATATTTTTATATATGCGTGTTCTCGTTGTTTGTCGTCGTACGGCGATATATAACATACGTACCCGATTACACTTTTATAAGATGTTCCAAAACAATTTGAATTCCTTCTTGATTGTAATGATGCTTAATTGTAATGATCCTTTTTGCTTAAATTACATTATCATATTCTACAGCGCAGTCCCACAAGAGCCTTGGCTTCGCATTTTCCACTCCTGCAGTTGGGATATGCTGACATCATTTTTCTGCTCTCCATTTTATGTTTAACTCAGAGAACCCAGTCTAAAACACACTCTATATTGTCGTGTCTTCCGTTACAATCCCATTGGGTGATATTCATATTATTATTGTCATTTTCATCATAATTCAATTTCTGCTATGGTCACACTACCTAGCATGTCTGCGGAAAGAGATAAAGCTGGTAGATGTGTGTTGCTATAGCTATACTTCATTTGTTTTTCTATCTCTCATCGTTTCACGAGCTTTCTTAGTGTGTGGGCTGTACTTATCAAGTTAAGTTTTGTATATCTCTTAACCTGGGATTTCTAGGGATTCATTCAACGTGTTGTTTAGTTTTTGTAGTCTTCTAAATTGTAACCAGCAAACATACTAAGAGCCACAAGGCTCTTATGGCTCTTAAGAGCCATAAGAGCCATAAGAGCAAGAGCCACAAGGGATAGGGAGACGTGGAGATCCATGATCGCCTACGTCCTGAAGGGACAGGGCACATAGAAGAAGAAGAAGAAATTGTAAACAGTGCTGGTTGATGTTCATACTAGTTTTGGTTTACTTACTTTCCAAAGCGTTTGCACATTGTCCTCTGTAAATATCGACCCGCTCAATTGTGGATTTCTATTGCATACATATTCAATTGGAGTTTTAACCATAGACTTAAGTTTAGAAATGGCTTCATGAAACATTCCACTGGTCAGTTTTGTCAAATTACCCCCACAAAAAATTAACACACATTTTATATAGAGAATCTCTTGCGATTCTTACGACAATCTATGTTGTCATTTGTATGAATTTGAAAATGAAATGATCGTCATAATCATCATTGTCAACATCATGTTTCTGATCATGGTGACGATCATCAATAACAACAACAGCAATAATTATATTATAGTAATTATTATTGTTTGCTTTGTTTGAAGTCATTTTTGTAAATTTTTGTAAATGAGACTAAATTACATGAAGATTAGTCTTCATGGTGTTACTGAGCATATTGGATTAAAAAGTATTTTATTGAGCATATTGCATTAAAACGCTTTTCATAGAGAATATTAGATTAAAAAGCCTTTTACTGAACATATTGGATTAAAAACAATTATTGATCTTATTGGATTGGAAAAGCTTTTTATTCAGCATATTAGATTAAAGATCTTTTTACTGGTCATATTGAATTAAAAGATTTTTATTGAGCATATAAGATTAAAAACCTTTTTACTAAGCATATTGGATTAAAAGTTTTTCATTGCGCATATTGGATTAAAAATATTTTTACTGAGCATATTGAATTAAAAGCTTTTCATTGAGTATATTGGATTGAAAATATTTTTCTGAGTATATTAGATAAAAAGCTTTTCATTGAGCATATTAAGTTAAAAATCTTTTTACTGAGCATATTTGATTAAAAGCTTTTCATTGAGTATATTGGATTTCAAACTTTTTACTGAGCATATTGGATGAAAAGTTTTTCATTGAGCATATTTGATTAAAAACCTTTTTACTCGACATATTGGATTAAAATCGTTTTACTGAGCATATTATATTAAATATATATATAAAATATATATAAAAAAATATATAAAATATATATAAAAAAGCCTTTTATTAAGCATATTGGATAAAAAAGATTTTAATATAAATATTTCAGGAGTTCTCATTAAATCAGTCTTGTATTTTTTTAAATCATTTCACCCCGTGCAAGGCGTAAATGCCACTGATGTGCGGGGGGGGGGGGGCTGCATAACTGAAAGAAAATTAATTAGAGGAGGGGGAAGAGGATTACAAACCAATTAGAAAGAAGCAATAGAAAGTTGAAAATACAGGTGTGATGACAGTTGCAAGGAGGGAGAGAAAGAGAAGGATATACGGGGTGGGGGAAGGGCTAGAGTCAGGTGGTTAGTAGATGAGTCTAGACATAGCATTTAAATTTCTGGAGGTTGTAGCCGTCAGGAAAGCAATAATATGGGAGCGAGTTCCACAGGCGGGAAGTGCGAGAGAAGAAGCTGCAGGAGTAGAATTGTCGTCTGCATTTGGCTAAACTAACTGTGAATGGGTGGGACCCAGTTGCCATTCTGGTTGCACGAGTTGAGGAGGCACCAGTGACTTAAGTTCGTCTGAGGAGAAGCCATGAAATACTTATAGAACAGAAAAAGGGAGACCACATTTTGTCGGTGGGGAAGTGGCTGTAGTCGAGCCGCCATGTCAGCACCTATCACGTTACTAACTCTCCTTTGGAGCCTGTCGAGAACACTGAGGTGAGCGGCAGGGGAGCCTGACCATAAATAGCAGCAGGCTCGAATGGTAGACTTGTATCGACACAGTGACCCAACCTTCTTAGCAGTGGATTTAGCTATGGATTCGATCTAGCGGTTCGGTTTGAGATCGGAAAGAGGGTCAGGCCGAGGAGGCGCAGTGTATTGCACTCAGGGAGAATCGCTTGGTCCATGCTTATGTGAGGCAGTAGAGGTTGTCTGTGATGGTTGACAGACAACAGCTTGGTCTTGGACGCATTGAAGTTGACAAGCCACTTCTTGCCCTAATTCACCACAGAATATAGCTCCCGTTCAATGTCAGCAGCTAGATTATGTCTGTGCGGGAGTATATTGTAGTGTCATCTGCGTAGATGCCTACTTGGGACTTGATCTCATCTGGGAGGTCGTTGATGAAAATAAGGAAGAGCGTCGGGCCCAGGATAGAGCCCTGGGGGACACCGTCATTCGTGCTGTAGGATGAAGAGGCATGCCCATTCAATACGACCTTCATTTTGCGGTTGTTTTAAAAGGACTGGATTAGGTTAAGCAGGCGTCCGATAATGCCGTAACCCGGTAACTTGCAAAGGAGGCCAGTGTGCCAGACTTTGTCAAAAGCCTTGGAGATGTCCAGAGCAACTGCACGAGCCTCGCCTGACTCATCGAGTGTCTGGAGCATGTACTCCGTAAAGTTTGTAGCATATCGGCAGTGGACCCATATTGCTTGTCAGAGAAGAGTTTGTGGGCCGTAAGATGTTGAACTATTTCAGCATTGATTATGGGCTCGAACACATTCCCGAATATCGGTAGAAGACTGATAGGGCGATAGTTGGATGGGTCCGAGGGTTCAATACAATTCTTAAAAACAGGAACGACTGAAGAGAACTTCCAGCATGCAAGAAAACAGGAAGCAGAAAGGCAGTAGTTAAACAGATTAGAGAGGACAGTGCAGAGTTCAGGTGCACACCTCTTAAGGACTATCACTGGGATTCCGTCGTCACCGCTCGCCTAATGGGGGTCAAGTTTTGAAATTACTCGGGATACTACCTTCGGGGTAATATGTACGTCGTGCAGTTTGGCCTCAGTTCTAACGGGGAAGTCGATTGAGCATATAAAGATGAATTTCCTTGTATTCTTTTGAAATAAAAATCGCTTTTTTCTTAATCTTTCTCAGCGCCCCAGACTTCGTGGATTAATGATTGCTTTTAAATTTTACATTCTTATAATTTTTATTTTGAGATCATTATATTTAGAGAGTTTTAAAATCGTCATCATCGTCCTCGTCGTCGCTGTTATATATTGATATTTGTCAGAGTCACACTACCTACCATATATATCTATGAGAAGACCTAAAACAGGTAGGGGTGCGTTGTTACCGCTACATTTCGTTATAGGGTATTTTTAAATTCTATTACATTACTAGCATTACATGGACAAATTTCTTCTTAGTGTGTGGGCTGTACTTATCAAGAGAACTTTTTGCATTTCTTTTATGCTGAGATTTTTAGGAATTTTTTCAATGTGCACCTACGATGATTAGTACTATTCTTGCTTTCAATTTCCACATTTTTTGTATTTCAATTTCCATGCCGTTATACTTTGATAGATTTCAAATTATTTGATTGCTATTTTACAGTCCGTTTGTCAACCCATATCTGTTAATAGGCAATTGATTTCTTTTCGGTTTTTGACAATTATATCCGTACTATTTTCTCCAATCTTCCTGTAAGTATTATTATGTCATTTTTTTCATTATAAATCCATTTCTGCTATGGTCGCACTTCCTAACAGGTCTGCAGAATTACCAAAGGCAGGCCGTGGTGTGGTTATGGCTCCATTGCATGTTTTTTCATATCTTCCTAACATCCCTACCGTTACATAAACAAAGTTCTCCTTAGTGTGTGGACTGTACAAAAAAAAACAAAAAAAAAACAATTTTTTGTATATCTCTCAAGCTGGAGTTGCCAGGGATTCTTTCAATGTGTTTTTTGTTCTATTTTTTATCATTCCACGTGCGCACACTATCACTGGTAGGATACTTGTTTACAATTTTCATATATTTCTATTTCATTTTCCAGTTCTTTATATTTTGTCAGTTTTTCGAATTCCATGATTGCTATGTTACAATCCGCTGGACAAGCCATATCAATTATTAAGCAAGTTTTTTTTATCAATAATGTCCTGCCTACTTGCTTAAATTTTTCTGTCTGTTTCGATGGTGTAATCCCACATAATTATGATTATTATTATTGTAATTATTATCATTATTATTATTGTTCACAAGGGTTTTCTGAATAGTATTTTGTCGGTAGAACTAGAATTTTACAAGTATAATTTTACGAGAAATTCCTACTTGTATGGAATAATTAAACGCTGAGTTTTCTTTCACTTAGTAAGAACTTCGTTCATAAAATAGAAATCTGAGACATCAGTCAATGGTTTGGATAAATGAGTGGAATTTATAAAGAAACAGGATATAAACACAATTGCAATTTATTTTCAAGTCAGGAAATGGCCAGGCAGAAGAGGAGATCGGTATATAGAGGCAGCGGAAGTGATCATTATTGAAATAGGAGATACCAATTCCACCGTCTTCAATTAAATAAATCAGATTAAGAAAGGGAAGTTGGCAACAAAAGCTCAAAACTGAACAATAAATGCTTCGAAATGAGGAAATTTCGAAATAATCCCCCAAACAAAAATAATTCAGTTTAGTTATGGCTTGTGTCAAAAGATTTATTATACCAAACCTTGGTAAGGTGAAGCAGTTTTTTGTATTTTGCAAAAATAAACACGATAGCATTTTAACAGTGGTCTCAAATCAAAGAAGAAACAATCAACCAACGTTTCTAAAATATACTCGTTGCTGTTCTGCCGATGTAGATCATCATGAATAAAATGGAAATTACAGTGTCAAAATTGTAACAAGAGAAATATATACCAGGAAGTGATGGTTCATTCTGTTTTCAACCAGGCCTGAAGATTGTGTTTAAATATAAAACACACTGTCGTCGTTGGGTGCTGATCTTTATGTCCACATCTCTCTTACTCTCACTCTTCTCTGTATATATATATATATATATATATATATATATATATACTAGCAGTATAGCCCGGCGTTGCTCGGGTGTAATGAAAGCTTTAAAACTAATCCATGGTCCTGGAGTTCAGACTCTTTGGACGTTGGCACGAAAGACTAAAAGGCAATAGTTGTTTCCATTTAAAGCGAAACCGTAAACTGAAAGACAAATGAATGGATGTAAGTCAAATTTTGCTTTCCTGGTATTGATATCAAATAAGTTATTTTCCGTCGTAAACTGAATTTTGAAGGCTAAATAAGTCCTCTGAGTAAATGCTCTCATGGCTGAGACTAAGAATATATAATTATACCTACTTAGAGCCAAACCTGAAGCAAAAACTAAAATAAAATGGCTGAAAAAATACAGACATACAGGCAGATAAACACACACACACAAACATCTTGCCTTATATATATATATATATATATATATATATATATATATACATATAAATTATCGATTTTCTGCACTATTGTAAGAACTGCAACATTGAACTTATGAATATCGTTTCTTATGTCTTTTTCTATAAGGGTATCAAATTTGATTAAAATCGGACCACTCCTTCTATAACCCAATTTTTTCGATTATCGATTTTCGATATTTATCAAGGGGTACCTCGACACAAAACCTAGCTTATAGTACATCTGTGTAAATTTTCAAGAAAATCGGTTTCAGCCGTTTCGGACTCAATAGGTAACGGACACACACACAGAGACACGCACATATACACACGCACACACACACACACAAAGTTCCATTTATAATTAAGTTTATATATATATATATATATATATATATATATATATATATATAAAGCAGGCATCAATCCAGTAGAAGATAGGCAAATAATCCCAATGGATCCTAGTAATAATAGGTCAAATATTAAAATTGATCCAACAGAGAGTTCGATGTAAATTTAATTTACAGAGCAGATATTCATGTATTCTTTCCGGACTAAGAAATAAGTAAAAAGACAATATACTAATGAAGTCATTAACACATTGAAGAGGTACCTGTTTATGAAAACTCTCTTCTTGATAGCTCGTGAAGGAAAAGATGGTATTTGGTAAGTTTGGATGGACTCTTCTTTGACGATAAAGAGACAAAGGTTGAAAACCTGTAAACGATGTGTTTCGACATTTGTCTGGTACCTCTGACTTCATCAGGCTAGAATAAAAGGAATAGAAACGCGGATGTAAAGAAAAATCCGTTGGGATCTCTAAGGATAAGGGGAGAACCATAAATCAAATTATCCTACCCCGTCCATGACCACACGTCAGAGAGTGTCTATCAGCATATTTGATTTTGTTATATATATATATATATATATACGGCTCTCTCCTTTTCCCGCTCTTTTCTTAACCAACCATACTTACGACTTGCTATTCTTTACTAAACTCGGTATTTTAGAATTTCTTCGTTTTTTGTCCGACTTAGGTTGAATAAGGCATGGTTATGGTAGTAAAATTTTTGCGATTATTTCCGTTCCCACAACTCACACCTCTTAAGATGATCTCAGAAAGAGATTGAAATTACTTGCGAACATCAAGAAATGAATAATAATAACATTTGTCAGCGTTGCAGCTAATTTCTGACATCTTTCAATTGTAATACGCGAAAGATTATCCGTGAGTATGAATGTATCTTATTAAATATAAGCAGACACAATGTTTGCAATTTATTTAATCTGACATATATATATATATATATATATATATATATATATATATATATATATATATATTAAAAAAGGATTAATTCAAAGATGTTGAATGGCCATTTCGATATGAAGATCCCCACGGGGGACGACACATCACCTCAGCAACAGAAAAAAAGTTTCAGAAACTGGAGAAAAATTAGTCTACTTTTCCTTTTTAAATAGATTGCAAAGAAATTAAAACATAAATAAATAATAAAATAAAATAAAATAAAAATAAAAATAAAAATAAAAATAAAGGGAAAGAAAAAGAAAAAGAAAAAGAAAACGAAAAAGAAAAAGAAAAAGATAGAATAAAATCAAATAAATAAGAAAAGAAAAAAAATTGACATCGTCTGGGTTCGCAAAAAAAAAGGGAGAATGTAACTAAAAATTAACAGACAGCCGTATATATATATATATATATATATATATATATATATATATATATATATATATATATAACAAAATCAAATATGCTGATAGACACTCTCTGACGTGTGGTCATGGACGGGGTAGGATAATTTGATTAATGGTTCTCCCTTTATCCTTAGAGATCCCAACGGATTTTTCTTTACATCCGCGTTTCTATTCCTTTTATTCTAGCCTGATGAAGTCAGAGGTACCAGACAATTGTCGAAACACATCGTTTACAGGTTTTCAACCTTTGTCTCTTTATCGTCAAAGAAGATTCCATCCAAACTTACCAAATACCATCTTCTTCTTCACGAGCTATCAAGAAGAGAGTTTTCATAAACAGGTACCTCTTCAATGTGTTAATGACTTCATTAGTATATTGTCTTTTTACTTATTTCTTAGTCCGGAAAGAAACTACGTTATATTTTTTAGTGCGGAAGAAACCCACATATTATTTCTTTAAACTAAATGAAACCACGTTTTAATTCTCAATGGGGAATGAAACCACGTTTTATTTCCTAGTCCGGAATGAAACTACGTTATATTTGTTAGTGTGGAATGAAATCACGTCTTATTTCTTAGTGCGAAATTAAACCACGTCTTATTTTTTAGTCTGGAATGAAACCACGTGTTATTTCTTAGTGCGGAATGAAACAACGTCTTATTTCTTAGTGCTGAATGCAACCACGTTTTATTTCTTTGTCCGGAATGAGACTACGTTATATTTGTTAGTGTGGAATGAAATCACGTCTTATTTCTTAGTGCGAAATTAAACCACGTCTTATTTTTTAGTCTGGAATGAAACCACGTGTTATTTCTTAGTGCGGAATGAAACAACGTCTTATTTCTTAGTGCTGAATGCAACCACGTTTTATTTCTTTGTCCGGAATGAGACTACGTTATATTTGTTAGTGTGGAATGAAATCACGTCTTATTTCTTAGTGCGAAATTAAACCACGTCTTATTTTTTAGTCTGGAATGAAACCACGTGTTATTTCTTAGTGCGGAATGAAACAACGTCTTATTTCTTAGTGCTGAATGCAACCACGTTTTATTTCTTTGTCCGGAATGAGACTACGTTATATTTGTTAGTGTGGAATGAAATCACGTCTTATTTCTTAGTGCGAAATTAAACCACGTCTTATTTTTTAGTCTGGAATGAAACCACGTGTTATTTCTTAGTGCGGAATGAAACAACGTCTTATTTCTTAGTACTGAATGCAACCACGTTTTATTTCTTTGTCCGGAATGAGACTACGTTATATTTGTTAGTGTGGAATGAAATCACGTCTTATTTCTTAGTGCGAAATTAAACCACGTCTTATTTTTTAGTCTGGAATGAAACCACGTGTTATTTCTTAGTGCGGAATGAAACTACGTCTTATTTCTTAGTGCTGAATGCAACCACGTTTTATTTCTTTGTCCGGAATGAGACTACGTTATATTTGTTAGTGTGGAATGAAATCACGTCTTATTTCTTAGTGCGAAATTAAACCACGTCTTATTTTTTAGTCTGGAATGAAACCACGTGTTATTTCTTAGTGCGGAATGAAACAACGTCTTATTTCTTAGTGCTGAATGCAACCACGTTTTATTTCTTTGTCCGGAATGAGACTACGTTATATTTGTTAGTGTGGAATGAAATCACGTCTTATTTCTTAGTGCGAAATTAAACCACGTCTTATTCTTTAGTCTGGAATGAAACCACGTGTTATTTCTTAGTGCGGAATGAAACTACGTCTTATTTCTTAGTGCTGAATGCAACCACGTTTTATTTCTTTGTCCGGAATGAATCTACGTTATATTTGTTAGTGTGGAATGAAATCACGTCTTATTTCTTAGTGCGAAATTAAACCACGTCTTATTTTTTAGTCTGGAATGAAACCACGTGTTATTTCTTAGTGCGGAATGAAACAACGTCTTATTTCTTAGTGCTGAATGCAACCACGTTTTATTTCTTTGTCCGGAATGAGACTACGTTATATTTGTTAGTGTGGAATGAAATCACGTCTTATTTCTTAGTGCGAAATTAAACCACGTCTTATTTTTTAGTCTGGAATGAAACCACGTGTTATTTCTTAGTGCGGAATGAAACTACGTCTTATTTCTTAGTGCTGAATGCAACCACGTTTTGTTTCTTTGTCCGGAATGAATCTACGTTATATTTGTTAGTGCAAAATGAAACCAAGTTTTATTTTTTAGTTCGGAGACCACGACTTATTTTTATTGTGGATTTAAACCACGTCTTATTTCTTAGTGCTGAATAAAACTTATTATTATTATTATTACGAAATAAAACCACGTTTTATTTCTATTCCTTTCTTTCTCACTTTATGTCTTTACTTCACATTCCCTTACTTTTTTCTTTTGCAGAAGCTACGTTAAAACTTGTGCATCATAAACCTTGGCTTTAGAAACGTAGTATAGATATATTGTTTCAATAAGGTGCTATTCCGTGTAAATAACTCATCTTATTATTCTTATTGACCCGTTGATTGATACCATAATGTGACTTCCACCTACATTTCCCTTCCATATTCGATAAATACAAATAAATACGCTTCTGTTGTTTACATGTTTTATTTAACATATTCCTTTTCCGACTGCATTAGTTTATATAAATAACTTCTTTTTTTTTTTGCGTTTGCAAAATGCAATCGACTTGTTTTATTTCAAATGAGAAACATTCGGGCGACAAAAGAAAAAGAATGTTCCTGCCAAAACAATAAATAACATCGATGAATATTAATAGTATTATATCGATAACCTTCAAAGAAAGTTGTTAATATAAACTGTTTCCTTCCTATTACAATGTATGATTTATTTTCTTTGGGTTTTCTTTTTTTGGAGGGAGGGAACGCATTTTCATGTTGTGGGTTTATGAATATGCATGCTAATACAGCGATATCTATATCTATCAATTTATATATTTATATATACATTTATCGCTGTGTGCGTGAGAGTATATGTGTGTTGAGAGATAAAGACATGCGAATAAGCAATAATGGCTGTAAAGCGTTGAGTAGAGGAGTCAACATTATGAGGTGTTATGCAAATGTAAAATAAAACTGAACATAAAAATACTTATTCTAGGATTATTTTCTACAATATCATCCTAAGCAGGCACTTTAACTGTTTCCACAATGAATCAGATTAATACTGTTGCTCAAAAAGGATAGCGGTAAAAGGCAGCACTACAAGTAGTATACACCTGGAATTCTAATCACACTGTTATTTAATATTGCTTTTTTCTTTTTTTCTTTTTTTTCTTTTTTTTTCATCCCTAACGGTCAAAGTGTCGACGTACTTTTAACCTAATTTATTTTTTCTAAAAGAAAGTATATATTCCCTCTGAATCTATCCTGTGCTTATACAAATCTACCATCCGCCCGTGTTTTGAATACTGTTGCTACATCTGGTCGGGTGCCCCTGCTATTCTCCTAGGGCTTCTTGACAAAATACAGCGAAGAATCTGTAATATGATTGATACCGACTTAGCTGACCGCCTGCAGTCACTCTCTCACCGGCGTGACGTGGCTTCCCTGTGTCTCTTCTATAAATATTTCATGGCTTCTGCTCTGATGAACTTAAATCAATGGTGCCCCCTAGATGTGACTTTGCACGAGATACTAGTTGGCAACTAGGTCCCACCCTTTTACAGTGAAACCGATTAAATGTAACCGCAATTTCTACTCCAACAGCTTCTTTTCTCACACTTCCGCCTGTGGAATTCCCTTGCGCATGCTTGCTTCCCCGACGGCTATAACCTCCAGGAGTTTAAATGTAAGGTCAATAGACACCTCCTAACACACTAACTCTCCCATTCTCTTCAACTCTCCCCCTATGTACATCCTAACTCGTCTATCGCCCTGTGTAACCCCCTGCGCTAAGCAAGGCATTCTACTGCCACTAGGCAGTAGAATGCCTTGCTTGGTGTGACATGATTAAAAAAAAAATAGAAACTACTGACCAAATTCGAAAGTGAATCTTTATACTGATTAGTTAAAAGGAACACACACATAAATTTTGTATGTTCCCACTACATAAATAGCAAACCGATTGTTTTTTGTATTTAAATTTAAATCATTTTCACAACCAACCTGATGACAGACATCTCGAAACATAAAAATGTACGTGTCGCAATGTACTTTTAATTCATAATTATATGATTATATTATGCTCTACAATATTTATTTTATTGAGCACTTTTAATAAAAAAAGTAAATGCCAGGGAACTTAAAACCGTAGCACGAATATAACAAACTCGTATGGTATATGAATACGAAAGCCAACTATTAGAATGCACACGCATGCTTGCATATGCACCGCATGCACAAAAATACACACGCCCCTATCACGCACACACAAGATTGTAAACACATGTACACTTGTACACACAAACACATACATACAGACATGTAATTTCCGTTTTCGAAATCCAATTAAAATGAGTATTGTGTCATCTAAAATAATCCTTCCTAAAACTTATTAAAACTATTGCTCAATTAAAGTTTGAATTTCCACAGTTGGGTGCTCCTGCTATTCTCATCGGAGTTCTTGACAAAATCCAACGAAGAATCTGTAATATGATCTATCCCGATTTGGCGGCTCAGCTGCAATCACATTTTTCCGGCCTTATGTGGCTTCATTATGTGTCTTCTACAAATACTTTCACGGCTTCTGTTCCGATAAAATTACCTCGCTGGTGCCTCTATGCATAAATTAGCAAGAGCTACTAGACTAGCAACTAGGTCCCACCTTTTTACAGTGAAACCAATAAAATGTAACCGCCACTTCAACTTCTTTTCTCGCACTTCCTGCCTGTTGAATTCTCTTCTGTTTATATGCTTCCCCGACAGCTACAATCTCCAAGAATTTAAATGTGAACATAACGACCCCATTTGAAATTGAAACTCGGCTCTCCAATTAACGATTTCGAGCTGTCATCCATTACACCACACGCACTGCTTACAGTACCTTGCATTCCCATCTGGTCCCACATCTAAAGACTGACCAGGTTCGGTGATCGTACAGGAACCGGTGTTTCAACGTGAGGAGACCGTAAGCAGATGAGAGTGGGAGAAGTTATGATATTTTGAATTCTTATTATTTTTTAAGTATTATTAGTATGTCATTTATCATTATAAATCGATTTCTGCTGAGGTCACACTACATACAAAGTTTGCAGGAAGAACTAAGGCAGTTCATGGTGTGTTGTTATGGCTCCATTTCTTGTTTTTTTCTATCTCTCCTAACATCTCTAGCGTTACATAGACAAAGTTCTCCTTAATTATGAATACGGTAAAAATGTGCTTACCGTTTTAGAACTTGACATTCACAAGATTCTATATGCATAAAATTTACACATGTTTATTTATAAGTAAAACAAAATTAATTCTTGATAATGAGTATAGTATAGCCGAAAGCGCTCGAATGTACAAAAACTTTGGACAATTCTTATATAATTTAAATTTGGAAAAGAAATGAATCTATACGAATCTATAAGTGGATATGGACCAGTGGATATAGACGTTTGTTAGTTCCTGTGACTTGACCCAAAAAGGTTGTGAGTTCGGTGCCAGGCTGCAGCAATAGTAAACAAGTAACTTACAGAGTTGGAAGGAGATAACTCATGCCCTCTAGGTGAGGCTCTGCGCAAGGAATGTAAATAGTGTAAATTCTGACTCATCTCAAAAATATAGACAAGTATATATATATATATATATATATATATATATATAAAAGAAATTTGAGCAGACACGTTATTTGATGGTAAATCGGAAGTGTGGGCCTATTTCAGGCAAACCATCATCAGCTTCCGTCTTTATTCTACAGAAATTTTTAAAAAATAGATTCTTCTATATCTAAACCACATGCTTATATATATATATATATATATATATATATATATATATATATATAATTTCAGACGCTTTTTTAGTCCATACTCCAATTTAAGCTGATGGTTCCTTTTATTCTAGACGATATTTATTTCGTCTACTGACCTTCACCTACGAAACACTATATTTTAAAAATGCGCCCGCCAGCAGGATTGTACATTTTTTTCAGGAGATAACCAACTTCTATTCTCACATACTTTGAACGTTCAGTTACAAAGAGCTTCACAATCAATCTAGTGGCATAACTGTACAATATTTTAAAAAGTAAACAGAGTATCTGCTCAAATATAGGTATCCACTAAATACACCTAAAACGATGTCTGAATTAATAACCATATCTCAGATTAACCTCCTTATTACTAACTGAATTACGAAGGGAAAGCGTTTGGTTCCTCTCCGTGTATGTAGCATGACAGGTCTTTATCTCTGAAGATTAGAAAGATTGAATCTAATGAATGTAGCTCTTCTCTACAATTTTCGTGGAAATAGCGATAGAGTAGCGTTACCTCTCTTAGAAAAAAGTTGTAGGTTTTAAAATATGCATCACCAGCAAGGCCGTGTAGAAGCTTTTAAACTTCATCAAGTTTGGAAAATGGAAGCCCCAACAATATATATTATTTACACCATTTACATTGTTGCCTTCAAATTGATTACCATAGTCACGAAATTTCGGCCTTTTTACATTCCGGTCTTTTTTAGAAGTTTTGAATATTGAACTGAAATCTTCATTTCGTCCATCAAGTAAGATTCTAATTATACTTGCTATGGGTTTCTTGTTTTTTAGGTATCACTCTTTTATCTGAACTCTCCAAGTTAACAAGGTATTGCACACACAAATGTTTGGGACAAGTCATTGAAATCAACCAAAGCTTTTATCCACTGTCATCTCTCCTGGAAGACATCAATATATGAGTTTTTGAAACTTAAGATCCAAATATCTCAGGATCCATTTCTTACTATGGAACATTTTACAATATTTTATGTTATTTTTTTCTCTCGTATTCCGTATTACTTACTAGCATGTTGCATTCACTTATATGCTTGACCGCCTTAGAATAATTTTGTGTCCTAGTATATTTTCGGCTTGCGATATACGGGTGTTTTGAACTCATCCTTTTTTGGGATATTAATACATCCAGGAATTGTTGCTGTTTTAATACCCCAATGTAAACTGATTGTATTAAGTTCACATGGTCCAATAGGTGTTAGACCTCTTCCTGGTGTGAACAAATTATGATGGTGTCATTTACGTATTTCAGCCATATTGTTAGTGTAGTGTATATATCAGTCATTGCTGGTAAAAATGGCGAGTTCATTTCTAAATATACATCCTGCCGATATATGCATGTTCCCATTACGTAGTGTGTTGTTTGTGTACAGAAATTCGGCATCTCCATCAGGTTATGTATTGGTATACTGTTACGTTCATGAGTCTCGCATGCACCCATGACACGTTGATTAAACATATTTTCATTCTAAATGTCTGCTGCGTAAACCATTTTTTAGGAAGCCCCAAAGACAATAATCTAAAGTATTGAGTTTGGGGGAATGTGTAGGCCATGGAACCGATCGTCCCATACCTATTTATCTTTCATGGTAGATGGCAGCCAAAGCATCGCCAAAAGTGTGACTAAAATATGATGAAGCCTCATAATGCATGAACCAATGCGCCATCGTATTAGCAGGGGTACATCTTCTAGCAGGTCTGGACGTGTTTCCCAACTTATATCCCTGTAAGAAGTGCTGGGGAGCATGGACCTACCAGAGAGTCAACTACAATTTGATCCCACACATTTATCGTAAACTGATGCTAGCGTTTATCTGTATTGTACCACGGGGTTCCCACAAATTGGCTGTGTAAAGTTTTTATTCTATCTCTTCTAAATATTGCCTCATCCCTAAACAAAACTGGAGAGAAAAGTATAGGGATCAGTAGTTGTTGCAATAAAACATCGGCAAAGTTTCTCTTTAGATGCGTGAGCAGAGGACGAATGACACTGCTCTCGTTGGAATTGATACTAATACAGGTTCTGCCTTTAAAATACTCTCTATGCAGTACTATGAGATGTATGACATACTAGGACAACTTGACCTGTATCGTCTCCGACAGCCTGCAGAATGTATTCTTCGCGTTCAGGCGTACAAGCGGATCTTAGTCTTTCTCAATCTATAGTTTGTGGTGCCATGGATCCTATCTCAGCAACGCAAAATTAAACAACAGCAAATGTTGGAGGATTCAGATGGCTTCGGCGTAGAAACGCAATCAGATACAGATATGCAGGCTTGCGTCTATTATCAATCGAGCGGCCATATGTAAAATCCCATCTGCTTAGGCGCGATATGAATATACTGACATTATAAAACGGAACGCTTCTCAGCTAACCCACTAATACACACGAATGACAAATGTACCTTAACAAAAAATTTCTTTAAACTTAATGACAGATAAATGACCATTTTGCAGATATAATTTTATATGCACATTTGTTCTTATTTTGGTTTGACGAGATAGCCCGAAAAATTCGTAAAACATTTATATATATATATATCACAATTAATAAATTGTCGGATTAAATAAATTGCAAAGTTTATGTCGGCATATGTTTAATTATTTTTATGAAAATCACGAATAATCTTTGTCTTAAAACTGAATGATGTAAAAAATGCGCTGTAACTTTTAGAGTTGATTTTGTTTTCTATTACTAGATGTTCCCAAATGCTTTCAATCTCCTTCCTAGACCATCTTCAGGAGTGTAAGTTTGGAAACAAAAGATCGTATATCATCTTATTTGTTCATCTACAATATATTTATGCATGTATATATATATATGTGTGTGTGTGTGTGTGTGTGTGTGTGTGTGTGTGTGTGTCATTATTGAATAAGATAAAACGTTGAAAAAGAATGGCCGATAAGAAATAAAATTTATTAATCTATTTCATATATCATATTTTGCCATATAAGAATTTGATATACAATGTTTTATATATCAGACAGATGTTACATAAATTAATGTCAAAGAGGAATAAATTATTAGATACGTATTTTGTCTTTTAGAAACCAATCGAAAGAAAGTTTAGTAATTTCCTGAGATACACACACACACACACACACACACACACACACACACACACACACACACACACACACACACACACACACACACACACACACACACACACACACACACATACACACACACACACACACACACACATATATATATATATATATATATATATGAAAGTTTTGACTGTTTTCATACTAGGTTTTTTATTTTATTGTAATATGACGTACGCTCATTGAATCCAAATTTTAGCATACATTCCGGTGTCCATCATCAAGAAAAATATATTAAGTCCAAACAAATCTTAGTTAGCTGCTTTATTGAAGCTCGTATCAATGCTCATGCGCAAGGTACGTGTTTTTCGCTCAGTTGTTTTTTATAATATAATGTAAAATAAATTCATATTTCTTTCATAATTTAAAACAAATTATTATTTATATCATGAAGTAAAATAAATTCATATGTATATCATAATTTAAAATAAATTATTATTCATATCATAATGTAAAATAAATTCATATTTATATCATAATTTCGAATAAATTATTATTCATATCATAATGTAAAATAAATTCATATTTATATCATAATTTATAATAAATTATTATTTATATTATAATGTAAAATAAATTCATATTTATATCATAATGTAAAATAAATTATCATTTATATCATAATGTAAAATAAATTATTATTTATATCAAAATGTAAAATAAATTCATATTTATATCATAATTTAAAATAAATCATTATTTATACCATAAAGTAAAATAAATTCATATTTATATCATAATTTAAAATAAATCATTATTTATACCATAAAGTAAAATAAATTCATATTTATATCATAAATTAAAATATATATTGCGAAAAACGTGAAGATTTCATGGCCATAAAAACTACATTTTTAAAAACTTTGAAGATATTTCACCCATCTTTAATCGTAAAAATAACATGAACAATAATTGATTTGTTTAGAGAATCTCACCTCATTATGTCTACATCATAAACGCGCGGTATTGATCTATCGTAACTTTTTATCAGTTGCTATTCTCAGTGTCTCATGTTTGCATTAAACTTTTCAATATTCCTCAGATTTCGCACCGTGGAAATTTCATAGAACATTTGAAAGAAAATGTTTATTTACTTCTTCCTCAATTTTGAGATAATTTGGACGCATAAGGAGGAAAGAAAGCTTGGAAAATTTAACTCTCGCTGGGAGTATTGAGAGCAAAGTAAATAGGGACTGGCATCGAGTTAAATACCTGGGGAGATTCTCAGAATGAATAATGAGGCGGAAAGCTGCTAGATATCAATAATGGATAGAGAGGATGTGCTTGAGCCATAATCGCCTATCCCCTGAGGAGACATGGTACATGGAAGTAGAAGTTTTTCTACACACAGTAATTTCTATATTCAACAATTTCTTTTCTGTTGGCTTTTCAATTATCCTTTTAGAATATTTTATTCTATTTTCACGATGATGCATTTATTTTATTCATATTTACTCAATAATTGAGTAGATAGATCTATCTATCGCTCGGTTCACACTCCACCCACGTCTATTGAACAGGTTAAGAGGCTCATCCCTTGTTCTCTGTTTAGATGTGGTTTCCAGTGTTCTCTTTTCCAATCTTTTCACTCTTTTCTTTTTTTTTTCAATTGGAGTAGATAGACTAAACTATCGCCCGGTTCACGCTCCACCGACGTCTATTGAACAGGTTAAGAGGCTCCTCCCTTGTTCCCTGTTTAGGATGTTGTTTCCGGCTTTCTCTTTTCTAATCTTCTCACTTTTTTTTCAGTTGGATAGATAGATCTATCTATCGTCCGGTTCACACTCCACCCACGTCTATTGAACAGGTTAAGATGCTCATCCCTTCTTCCCTGTTTAGGATGTGGTTTCCGGTGTTTTCTCTTTTCCAATCTTTTCACTCTTTTCCAATCTTTTCACTCTTTTCTTTTTTTTTCAATTGGAGTAGATAGACTAAACTACCGCCCGGTTCACGCTCCACCCACGTTTATTGAACAGGTTAAGAGGCTCATCCCTTCTTCCCTGTTTATGATGTGGTGTCCGGCTTTCTTTTTTGTAATCTTCACACTTTGTTTTTTTTTTTCAATTTGAGTAGATAGATCTATCTATCGCCCGGTTCACACTCCACCCATGTCTATTGAACAGATTAAGAGGCTCATCCCTTGTTCCCTGTTAAAATGTGGTTTCCGGCTTTCTCTTTTCCAATCTTTTCAATATTACGTAGCCCCATGCACATCAGTGGCGTTACCGCCTTGCTCGGGGTGATACGATTAAAAAAAAAAAATTAATTCCTTTTTCAAGAACATATTGTTTTCTCTTATGACTCTTCAGTTAATTAAAAAAGCAAGCATTCATTTCATGAAAATAATCTATTTTTAAAGATGTTTTACTCAAAATACCTATCGGAATAGCAAAATGTATTTTCCAGTAACTTAGTAACACATTGTGGAGCGAATATTGACTCGGAACGAGAAACTAGAGAACCGAGTTCGAATTCCGTGTGAATTCGTTGCATTCACTTACTCCAACTATCGTGAAAAGGTATTAATCCGTCTCTTCTCCCTCCGGCTATGGCCTAATTAGCAGGACAGATTCAGTTCTATAGAAATGTTTGGCAATGAATCTACCACAGAAAGTAATGGTAATCTACAGTGGTAAAATATTCTACCCGATCAGTCATGTTTCTTTCGAAACATGATCGCCCAAGCGTGTATCACGTATGACACTTACCTGACTGAAGTAACATATTGGTGTATAAAAGAATATCTTTATAAATAAAAGAAAGTCCTTAACGTATGCTTAATACCCAATTTTTATATGAAAGTTAATTCTGGGCAGTTTCTTCACCGGTAAAGACGTGACCTTTAATGACACCAGAATCTAACTGGTAAAAAATGTGATAAAAATTATGAAAACACAAATGAATATCAGAAGATTACATTCTGAAAGGAGACAAATTATTAAAGAGTAGGTAAACGTCATTGAAAGCAAAGATAATGTTTATGCAATATCTAATCTAATCCACTGATTTATAAAGCAGTGAATAATGAACAATTTCATAGTAGTTGAAGAAAATAAATGAACCTACAGAGACGCAGTTGTACAGAAGAATGCTTACCCTATCATATCTAGAATTTGTAATCATGGAGAAAGTTTAAGCGAGAATAGAGACTATAATAAAACATATATGCAACCAGAATGGGACAGGTTTAATATTATAGTAAGGAATGACAATTTAGAGATTCAAACGTAGGGCATATTGAAGGTAAATAGAAACATCGGGAAACACTGATGAGCCTACTTAAGGAGGTTTTGTAAGTAGATGGCGCAACAGGAAGAAAGAAATATATCAACTATTCAGAATTACTAAAAGCAAAAACAGATTGTTTTAATAATCATACGGCCCCAAGCAAGACATTTTGTTATCACTGTTTTGCAGGGGGTTGCATAGGAGGATGTGCGCTGTGGTGCAGTGGATATAGGCTCGGAACGAGAAATCGGAGAGCCGAGTTCGAATTCCAGTTGAATTCATTGCATTCATTTAGGCGCAATTATCCTTGGGGAAGGTATTAATCCGTCTCTTCCCTCCAGTTATGGGTTAAATAACAGGACAGATTGGGTTCTATAGCCTTGGCTGGCAACCAGTCTACCGCAGAAAGCAATAGCAAACTACTGCGGGATAATCTTCTGCCCAGTCAATCATGTCTCTTTCGAGACATGATCGCTCAAGCGTGTTTCACGTATGGCACTTAACTGACTGACATAGAAGGAAAGTTATAATAAAGAGTGACAGGTTATAGGGGGTGTCAAGAAGTGGATAAGAGAAGGATGAGAATACTAATGAGAGTGGAGTGGACGGAGAAAAAAGTATTAGAGAGAGAGAGAGAGGATGTAGGTTAGTGAGATAGGAGATAACTATTGACTTTATATTTAAATTGTAGCTGTCGGGCTATCTATCTATCTATCTATCTATCTACCTATCTTTTTTGTAATTTCTTTTTAATTATATCGCCCCAAGCAAGGCATTTTGCTGCAACTGTTTTGCAGGGGTTTTCATAAGAAGAAAGTTATGAGAAAGAGTGACAGGTTATAGGGGGTGTCAGGAAGTGGGTAAGATAAGGATGAGAATACTGATGAGGGTGAGTGGACGGAGAAAGAAGCATGAAAGAGAGGATGGAGGATAGTGAAATAGGAGATGATAATTGACTTTACATTACTTAGAGAAAAATAACAATAAAAACGTCAAAAGAAATATTTCAACATATTTTTAATAACAGAATTTACGTTCCTCAAAACTTGCTTTATCCTTCGTTCCTTCTTCTGTAGCAGATGTAGTAACGAAACGTTTTCTTATTTTTACTTGCCGAATGAAATTAATTATTTATTCCCCTTTTTGGAAGGCGCGTTTGACGTCATTTTGTTCTCTATTTTCCAGGTGTTCTATTTATTATCTGGGGAATCCCCATTGTTCTAATTTAATATATATATATATATATCCCCATTGTTCTAATCTTGGCGAACGTAACAAACAAAAAATAAAACGAACAGCGTTAAACGTGATAATAAAATTTATTTTTCATTTTTTTTTTTTTGGATGTATCTTCTCTAATTCTTTAAATTTGCTCTGTCTTTAGAAAAAGCTGTTTTTTACTTCTTTTTTTTTAATTTTTCTTGCGAAACATACTTCTCTTCTTTTGTCATTATATTTTCCAACAATGATTCTTTCTTCCTACTAAGAGGTTAGTGAAACTATTCGTTCAAGCATGCGGCTTCCTTTATCTATCTAGAAATCTCTTCCGAGATTTTTTACAATAGCACGAATTCATTTTTTTTTCTTTGAAAAAGATATCGTAACATTTGTGTTTCTTATTTTTTTTCTCTTTACAAAAGCACACTCTTGTTATTCATTAAGATTTCGTTTTCATTATTCACCAATTATTTTTTTAAATAGACTTTCCTTTCATACATATTTCTCTTTTTTTCCAAACAAATCATGTAGTATGCTTTTTTATTTCTTCTTTCTTCTTGGTTGTTTATTAATTTATGAAATCCAGAATTTGTTTTCCCTTCCTTTACATAGGGATCGTTTACAATTCTTGAACAATCTCTTTCCATGAAAGATATTAGTTGCTTTCATTTTTCTCCCAGTAAATGATCATTCTTTCTCCCAGAAAGATTTAAAAAAATATTTTCTATGAATTTTTTCGTCATATTCGTTTTTTCGCAAGTGGTTGTAACATTTTTCTTCTCTGTGTATTCCTTCCCTCATTTATCATTTAACATATCTTCCTCCATGCTTTCGTATCTTTATCAACATAATTCTCAATGTTATCATCTACACATTTGGAAACAAAAAAAAATATCAAGGGAGGCAACAATAAGAAAAAAGCTATAAATCATAGTTATGCCTCCCTGCGCATGTGCATAAATATCGCACGTAAAAGCGCTGTACTTTCATTTTCAGTTCGTGGTAAATATTGCGGGCTTTTTCAGATAAAGGAACTCGGTAGCACAAAAACAGAGTATTGCATTGTTGGCCAAGGACGATGCGCCTAATGGAAAAAGGAAATTAAACATGCATCCACATCGATGTTTAGAAAATGTCGTGTCACGCTGAGAGAGAACCGAAAGTGAATGTAAGCATGTAAAATTAAAAAGAAAAGAAAAATTATGTTAGAGGTAAGAAAACAAAATTCAATAAAACTAGTGGTGCATACACATACACTATATATATATATATATATAGAGAGAGAGAGAGAGAGGAGGGAGAGAAAGAGAGAGAACGAGAGAGAGTGAGGGAGAGAGAGTAGTTATATTTTATATGAATAGTTAAATACATACATTGAGAGAATGCATATTTAAAATTAGAGACCATAATGACATATCAATATTTTACGCATACAAATATATATATATATATATATATATATATATATATATATATATATATATATATATATATATACAAGTTAATGTATCGGCGTGGACATATTTTCTTGAGTGAGTAATGTTACACTTCTATATATATATATATATATAGAGAGAGAGAGAGAGAGAGAGAGAGAGAGTATTTAGGTAACATTATCTCTTTTATGCAGGTTTCATTAAAAATGACAGACAAGGTGTGACTGCTAAGTTCTTTTTTATGTAACTTTTCAGGTGATTTCATGATGTTTTTTTCTTTTGAGGACTAAATTATATGAAATTGTCCAAATGTTTTGTTTATCCGACTGCTTTTACGTATACTTTTAGCCATTTTCGAAGATGAATGTTATTTTACGTGTAACATAATATATGTGGTGTTATGTGTGATGTGCAGTAGCGGTATGTGTTGTGTACACAATAAGCATGTTCTTAGCGTATTCGTAAGTGATGTTTTTGAAGATCGTTTTTTTTTTACAATAAAGCAACAACCATTTTAATATATATATTTATTTTTGCATTTGGATGTTTCTTTGATAATTGTGTTGTCAACGAGTATATACCGGATAGGGTTTGGTAGGTCTCCGTCTGGTGTTTAAATGAAATCGATTTGAGCACCGTTGAGAGTGATGTAGCGTGGCTCTTTGTGTCAGTTTCGTAATTGTATGGCCGATATAATTATTTGCGATATTAACATCAAGAACGCAGTTCTTCAAGGGACATGTGAATTCGTAAATAATATTTGATCTCGCGGATGAATTGTAGTTTTTAGTAATGACGTTTTAAATTGTGCATTAAATGATTAATTTTTTTGTTTAAGTCGACGGGAGTTGCGTATTTTCGAATGATGTTTCCAAGTGAGAACTTTTCCAGTTTATAATTGCTACAAATTTAGTTTTATGAAGGGTATTTCTTGGTCTTTATATTCGATAGTTATTCGAAATCGTTAATTGCTATCTATAGTCTACTTACCAAGCCAGATCAATTAGAAAGGAAACTTTTTCTTTTCGGTTTTGTCTGGCCTATTCTCTTTAATCTTCCTGTTTTTGAAGATAGTATAATCCTGTAGAATGGTGATGTCTCCTATTTCCGTAACCAGTATTCCGTGATGCTAATACCAGAGTTTGTTAACATCTTTGTTAAAGTGTTTTTTTTTTCATTTTCCAATGTAGTATTGTTAGTAACGTTAGTATAAATAGGTATTTTTGATAATTTCACTATACATATGTATAGTTGATAATTTTTTGCATAAAAATCTATTACTTGTATATTTACCAGAAAAATATGTATTCATATTATTTTATAGTTTTTTGTTTGTTTGTTTCTTTTGTCTGGGGGGTGCCAATATTTGCCCATAGATAACAAAAGTGAAAACGAGAAAGATCTTGATATAACATGTAGTATATTAAAAAAATCAAACAAAACTTATAACGGTGGTGTTGTCTGCAGATTGTGCCAAGTTAGTCATAGTATAACTTTCAGAACGAGAAATTTTGCAAAATGAAAGGTCTGAAATAATCTTTGGATATAAACACATCAGAAAATGCATTTTTGGCTCGCACAAACCTAGATAAAAATATGTACAGTATTATTTAAATCCTTTCTAATTTTAAGTTTGCTGTTATGCGTTCTAAATTTCATGTTATGCGTTCAAAATTGCGTTGGATAACAATTTTCTTTACTCTATTACTCCACTGAAGTGAGTTGTGACACAAGGTAGGTTTTTATGTGGGAAACCCAAGCGCGGTGCTTCTGCCACAGGTCAAAGATAAGCCCGCCCCGCTTACACTGCGACTGGAACCAGTCTTAACATTTCTAAACGGATCTTAACCTTTCTCACAGACTCACCAAAAAGGCAGGATAGTGCGTTATATAATCGTTTACTATAAAATGCCTGACGATGCCGAAAGGTTGAATACACCATAGCATAATCGACAGATCATACTAATTTGAATATATATATATATATATATATATATATATATATATATATATATATATATATGAAAACTCAACACGTCATTTATATAAATTATAATTAATTTCTATGAGCTAAATTAGGTCATTTCATCAGACCACACAATATTCTTTCTAACTTAAAACCTGCATCAAACTGGCTATCTACGTGTGGAAATTAAAAGAGAAAACGGCAAAGATCCTGATATAACATGTAGTATATTAAAAAAAAAACTTATAACGGTGGTGTTGTCTTCAGATTGTGCCAAGAAGAAAAATTATTCATAATATTATTTCCAGTACGCTGTTACTAACCCGGTTCATAATGGACTTGAAAACAATAGCAAAAAGTTGTTCCACGCTCTTCAAAAGTTCCAGTCTCTCGAACAAAGATCTCACTGTCGAATGTAATTTCTCGTCGCACCTAGGAATACTCTGGGATGAAATGATAATCTCTTGAAAAGTAGATAGGTTAGTGGCGACTGCACTGTTGCTGTTTTTCATGGTCCACAGTCAAAAATCTTTATTTTGCATAACTGGTCTGATGCTTTTTACAAATACAGTCCGTTTGATTAACACTATGCACAGCAAAAGTATGTTCTAGACCAAGGGTAGGCAAACTACGGCCCGCGGGCTGGTTCTGGCCCGCGGGCTGGTTCGGGTCCGCGAAGGCAGTTTGGCCGACGCGCTAGCTTGATTACCAATGACTCTATTTAACATGAAAGACGAAGATTTTGAAATCAACAAAAGACCTGCTGTTATCTTTCTCTGATCCACCCAACCGAATTTGAATAATATGACCGGAAAAACACAATCAAAACCCAATCTCCTCCATTTCTGCGTAAAAAATAAACATGAAACAAAAACTGAGAGCCGATTTGACCAACCGACCGACAACAGACATTAGGCGGGGACACCTACAAAGGAACAATGTTGTCTCAGTCGGCTTTCAATTTTATTCCTCAAACAGCGAACCACCATCGGTTACCACTGCTATATACCCCATGTAAGTTGCTGGAATCTTTTAATAGGCCATGATTTTATCTTATCATACGTAAGTGCATTTGGAATCATGTTCTAGACTCTTAATAACTAAGTATTCCGACTAACATATTCAGGTGCAGCTCTGCAAGTACTTTCGTTTTCCTGTCTTTTTTTCGTGCATAGACGCGCAAGTACTATTATATTATGTGCCTTAGCTCTTTGATTCTGGTATAGTATGTAGCCTACCCTGTTTAAACATGTCCTACTTTAGTAAGAGTATATTTATAGATATAAACATACTGGTATTTATTGAAACTAAAATTAACCCTACCTCTTACGAGACAGTTATAACACTTCCTTATAATATGCTTTTTAAGGTAGGCCACTTACGAAACCAGTACTCGAATTTCGTAGTACACATTAAAAAGTTAAGCCACCAAACTTATTTTAAATCTAAAATTCTACTTATTCTAAACTTTCAATCGTGCGTTGTGAAAATCTGTTGAAATAAAACGCTGAAGAATTAGTTGATATAAAACTCTTGAAGATACAAGAGTTTGAAACCAAGGGTGTGTAATCAACTTGCTTGCAAATTTTATATTTATATATATATATATATATATATATATATACAAATTTTTAAGAAACGAACAAAATATTTGCAACGTACAAAACACTAATTTAAAACAGTGCTCAATATAAAAATAGAGCAATGAATATTTATTAAAATTATACTTTAGAACATGTACAAACTACAATCTACTACAAAGTTGTACATTTTTTGACATTAAACGAACAATGTCTCATCAGATAGTCAATAATGATGAACTACCTGATTAAACATGGTTCTTCAATGTCGAAACAAAAAGGAACTTTGTATTAGATTGTAGTTTGTACATGTTCTAAAGTATAATTTATAATATATATACACACACACACACACACACACACACACACACACACACACATATATATATATATATATATATATATATATATATATATATATATATATATTGAATATGAAGTCTTAAACATAGCTTCTCCAGAAACACACACAAAAAAATTTCCATATTATGTACAGGAACTTACCTTTTCGTTCTCCTTGACTGTGTAAATATATAACACATAATTATCCCCAATGAATGTGTTTTCGATTAGTGCGTTAAATTTGATTCCAAAATTCACCTATTACTTACACAATAGTCGAGTAGTAACGTAAAATATTATTAATTTTAACAATAGTAATTAAAAATTGATTTTTTACAACTGCCGAAAATTAAAATTAAAAATGGAAAATGTATAACTATTCTCTTTTTTCAAGTATTGGGTTATCTGATTATTTACACTAGTGAAAATTAGACGGTTAAAATTATACCTTATAATATATGGTGAAAATTAAAATACATATTTGAATATTTACCTTTATTAAATTTTTTCGAATATTTTAATTTCTTTTTCAGCTTTTTTAAGGTTTTCTCAAAATGTTTCTGATTTTTGTTTGAATAGAAGTGGTCGATTTAATTGAATACAGAGTTTTGTTTTTATTGAAATATAATTTTTTCCCCATAATTTTAAACCAAGAAAGCATCCCTACATGATTTTATTGCCTATCCAAACATTATTATAATAAGTTTAGGTGATTGTCCATGAAATTAAATCTGTTAAAAACTCTATTATTAATAAAGCAAAACATTAATTTGAATAAAAAAATAAAATATGATGAAATAAAAATAAAATTTTTTATGAAATAAAATCTTCCTGAATTATTAACAACAAATAATCAAAATTTAAACTAAATAGAGGTGAAGCAATGTTCACTATATGTTAGCTTTTATTTGAAATTATTGAAGGCGACAATTTAATAAGCACATTACATGTGAAGCAAAATCTCATAATTCCTAAGTGTTATTTGATCTTTAAAAATTGCGGTGTTTGGTACTATTGTTTCTTCTCTTTCTCACAGTATCTACCTACCTATCTATCTATCTATCTATCTATCTATCTATCTATCTATCTATCTATCTATCAGTATCTCACTCACACAATTCAAATGATATAAAAGCTTCAGTTTCTGAATTTAACTCTCTTCCCAATATATTCGGTGTTTAGTTGTGAAAATGTTTAGCGCCAAGGTTGTTATTTTTCAGTGGATTTTCCTGATAAAATGTATTTTGGAAAGCAGCTATTTTAACGTAAAGTGCTTGATATCGGATGTAGATAAAGTGTTGATAGATACAAAGAGATTGTCTCTTAAACAGAGCAGATTCATGCCGACTTCGAAGTTTTGTGAGAACACACTTATTATGTTTTCATGTTTTCACTCGTCAGAGCTGCTTATCTTGCTTATATATATATATATATATATATATATATATATGCGCGTAAGAGAAAGCTAACCCGTGGAGACGAAGAGGATATTTCCCAAAAATATAATCTAATTAATATAACTTATCAAATATACAGAAATTGTATATATTAATATATATATATATATATATATATATATATATATAGTATTAATCACAATTAGTCCGAATTAATTTAAACTAGCGTACAGTAGTATTAAAAAGTTGTCAATACATATACAAGGTAGATCTTTTAAATATTGTTCATTTGGAAATTAGTTGATTACGCAACCTTAGTTTCAGCCCTTTGGTATTTTTAGGCGTTTTATACCAACTGATTCTCAAGCGTTTTATTTCAAGCACACGACAGGAAATTTCAGAACGCACGATTTGAAATTTACAATAACTGAAATTTTAATATTTTAAAGCGAGGGAAGCAATTTTCAAGAATTGTCAATACTTTTCTCCGGGTTTGTTTGAGCCTAAAATATATTTTCTCATGTGTTTACATCTGCACATGGTTTTCCATCTCTCATTTAGTAATTGTTTTCTTTCTGGAAATAATATTATGATTAACTTTTCTTCTTGCCACAATCTGCAGACATCACCACCGTTATAAGTATTTTTTAATATACTACATGTTATATCAGGGACTATGCCGTTTTCTCTTTTAATTTCCACACGTAGTTAGCCAGTTTGATACAGTTTTTAAGTTTTTTTAGAAATATATTGTCAAAACATACAAATCTGGATGAAAGCCTTAACAGTTCTTGAAAAATCCCTTATATAGTTCAAATTTCAAATATAATATATCAGTTATTTTAAAATCACAATCGTGTGTTCTTATAATCTCTGCTGTACGTTTGAATTAAAACGCTGCAGAATTAGTTAATATAAAACTCATAAAGATACCAAAGGGTGGAAACCAAAATTGTGCAATCAACTGGCTTTCAATATATATATATATATATATATATATATATATATATATATATATATATATATAGCATATGATAGTGTTTGTTTTCATCATATGATAGTGTTTGTTTTGATCGAAAAAAATGTAAGATACCAAAGGGTTGAAACCAAGATTGTGTAATCAACTGGCTTTCAATATATATATATATATATATATATATATATATATATATATAGCATATGATAGTGTTTGTTTTCATCATATGATAGTGTTTGTTTTGATCGAAAAAAATGTAATGCATTCTGTTTATAATTTGATCAAGGAATGATTTATTAATTTTAGCACCTCCAAAACAGTACTTCTCTCTGTCAATCATCTGATAGAAACCTTTCTCACTTTCATCAATGTCGCTGGTTTTAAGCTTGTGGTGAGTGAATTGATTCAACTGTCAACCTCATCTTAACTAAAAGTGATGATGGGGTATTTTTAAATGTAGAAAAATTCTGATATAAATTCCATTTTCGCTCAGTACATGAAGGCTCGTAATAAACATTGTTACTGGTATTGGAAGCAACAGAAGCAAGTGAGTAACATCAAAAAGCAAATTTGCTAAAGTCTTACCTAGCAACGCTAAAAGCAATGCAGGAATTTAAGGATATATATATATATATAAGATCGCCAAAACCTACCGCGGTTTCACACAACGGCTCGTCAGGGCAAAGGCAAACCAAGGACTAATCAAATAAATAGACTACATTGCTTCCTCTTTGTTATTCCGCTTTGGTTAGTTCTGTATCGAGCACTGTTTCTTTCTTTGTGGTTGGTTCCGTTTGGTTTTTTTTTTCTTTACTGCGGGGTATTGTATGTATTGTCTGTATTCCGCAGTTTTCTTTTTTTTTCCCCTCTTGTTCAACGCCTTATAGCGACGGACAATAACGGAGTTAGATTCTGTCTGTTATCTGTTGTCCTCAAAGTTTATTTTCGTATAATTTTAGGATTTAGATACTTACAGAGTCGGTCTTGTTATTATATATATATATATATATATATATATAGTAACTAAGTTGTAGAACTCTTAGGTTGTTTACCTGTTGTTCATGCATTTACTTTTATAAAGAGTGCTCGATACAAATGTAAAGCGTTATATTGTAATAGTTGTTACAATGGTTTATAAATTCATGGTATCACTACACAAAAATTTTCGCGTTTCGAAGCTAGCCTTTTGTATAGGCTCCTTCATTCTTCAGCTGATCTCGTTGATATGAAAATTATCTCGTTGAAAAGACCGTTTATTTGTGTTTTAAAAAAACTACAGTAAAATAGTAGAAAAATGAAAGAAAATATCGACACTGTAAAAAACTAAAAAACAAACAAAAACACATATTCCAATACAAAATAACCAAAATTAAAGAGGAAGCAACTAGCCCAAAAACAAGATAACACCTCCCAAACCCTAAACCAAATAACAACACCCAAGGCGTCACTAGACAAGATAAATAGGAAAACCTATCCTGAACTTAGCCACCCCACCAAACACTTAACCCTAAGACGTAAAAAAGGTTAACAGAATTCAAATTACAGCCCAACCCCACTATCACCTAAAAGAACAAACCCAACGCAAATAAACGGTTTTTTCAACTAGATAATTTTCATATCAACGCGATCATCTGAAGAATGAAGCAGCCTACACACTAGGCTAGCTTCGAAACGCGAAAACCTTTGTGTAGTGATACTATGAATTTCTAAAATATTGTAACAACTATTACAGTATATATATATATATATATATATATATGTGTGTGTGTGTGTGTGTGTGTGTGTGTGTGTGTGTGTGTGTGAGAGAGAGAGAGAGAGAGAGCACGCTTTAAATAATAGCAAGTGTGTGCTTTAGTTTAGGGTTGGCTGGTTCACGGTTGTGTCCCGGTCACACTCTATATGTCATTTAAGAGTGTTCGTACAGAAGGTAGGTGAAGAGGGTGACCCGAATGGACTATATATAAACTACATGAAAACCGAATGCATGGTCATCATCAAAAAGAGCAGTCCAAAATGGTGTGATATTAAAATCAAACAGGTACAAAAATTTAAATACCTAGGAAGGGTCTTAACAGAAGACGGAATGTACAACAAAGAGATCCAAAGGCGAATTTGCATGGCAAAGGACGCATTCCAGAAGCTGTGTAGAGTATTAACAGACAGGATAATTTCCTTAGAAACAAAGAAAAGAGTACTGGATTTCTATGTTATATCATTTCTTCATTTTTTCAATATGACAGTGAATGCTGGACAATATGAGCGAAGTTGATAGAAAAAATTGAAGTAACTGAAATGTGGTTCTACAGAAGGATGCTGCAGATATTATGGAGCAAGCATGTGAGCAAGGATGAGGTTTAGGAAAAGGATGGAAACAAAAATGAAATTAATACTGAGCATCAGGAAGAGACAGCAAAAGTTCTCGGAACATGCAACGAGGAAGGAGGGCTTGGAGAACCTGATAGGCCAGATAGAGGAATGAGAGGAAGAGGAAATCAGCGTGTAACGTAATTGACTGGCGTGATTTTGTTATACTGTAGTCTGCACATTTTCTAAAATAATAATAATAATAATATATATATATATATATATATATATACCTGATACATATTCGAAGAAGGAGTCCGAACTAAGAATGAGAGAATTTGTTAATAAAAAAAGGAAATACGGCTTCGATTCCTGTAAGGAAGCATATTTGTGTTTTAGTTGACCTTCTCGATTTAAATTATTCATTATGAAAAACAAAAGTCAACGAACAAAAAACAGCGATGTCAAACAGGTACCTATACTTAATAAAAAAAAACAATACAAAAGAAAAATTGCAATGTTCTTGTTCTGGCTAAAATTTGAATGTAACGTCGTTCGTCATTTTTTGCCTCCTTGAATAATAAGTTTTGATTGTCATCTTTTCTTTGTTTGATTTCATTCTCGGTAACATATTTGATTGTTTGAGGGTTTATACTTTGTTTGCAGTAAAAATAAAAAATAAAAATAAAAACATACATGGGTTGAGAGGGGTAAATCTTCTCTAATTTATATTTTTGCTTTCTCTCATGTTCTTCGATTTTTTTATTTTTATTTTTACTGACTGTAGAGTAAAGTAGGCTTAGTAGGCCACCATGTTTGAAATATAGAGCACGATGACACATTTTCGACCCCCAGAAATTTGGAAACCGCATAACGCAGTGCTCGCTATTCATACCAGAACTCAAATACAAACATTTCAAAGTGTTTGGGTGTCAGTCTAAGGACAGTGCAGAATATTCGGAAAGAGCTGGATGAGTATAAGTTAATTATGAAAGTACGTCAGCTTAGGAAATACATTCTGATCGTTGTGATAAGAAAAGAACTCGCGGTTTGGTTGTTGAGGATAGCTACAACTTTGGGGTGT
>JBBBDQ010001738.1:1147500-1190000 GCA_037127315.1 Ascarosepion bandense | reverse complement strand
TCAACCAGATGCAGCCGAAAATTCTTCTCCATCAGGTTCTTTTCTAGAAACTTCTCGCCTGTGGAACTTCCTTCCATATACTTTTTTTCCTGAGAAATAAAACCTCCAGGAATTAAAATGTAATGTCAATACCCATCTCTTATCCACTTGGCTACAATCCTTTCTACATCACCCCGTATAGCTTATTTGTTTCCCTTCTCTCTACCTTCGTGACTGTCTTTACACCTGTGTTCCTATCCTTCTCTTGCTCTTTATCTGACACCCCTGTAATAGCTTTGCTTTCTCTTCACTCTCCTCTGCCGTTACCGATTTGTTTGGGGTGAAACGATTAAAATATATATATATCGGTTGTACCAAGAACCCATTTAAAACATGCTATCTTATCTTTTAATAATAAGACTTAGAGCAAGAATACGTCACTTCCCGGATAGTATCGGAAAATAAAAGACGCCGATAAACGCCGATTGTAAAATGAAATATTAAAAAATAAAACACAACTTTTCAATCTTTACATGAGCCATGTTTTCTATGTTTAGATAAAAAATTGAAATTTATTAAAGTCTCAAAATTAAACCCGCTAAACAAACATAAAGAAGTAACTTAACCTGTCATCATATAGCCTAAAGTATAGTTAATTTATTTTGTAACATAACTAGATGCTCTAATCTATAATCTAACCCAGCATAAATATATTGATTCTTCCATTTTCTAATAATTAATGTTTCGGTTAACGGTTACATCACTTACTAAGTCGACAACATAATTTTGATGTATATTATATTTTTAACACTTTCCTGTCTTTATAAATTTTTCACCACTTTAAGTGATAAATAACTTAAAGAAAATCCTGTAACCGTTTCCCGAATACACCGAAAATTTTTGCAGACTGGCTAAGATAAATATGTATACATAAAAAGGTTTCATTATTTACACCAAATAAATCTAGATTTTTATATAATTTTAAATCTTTACCCCCGCAACACTTTAATCTAATTCCTCCTATCCATCATGATCTGACATTCAATTTGTTAATTGAGTTAAACCTTCCGAATTCCATCCCACACCATTGTCTGTATATGGTAACACTTGTGTTGTTTTTAAGTTACTATATATAATAATCATTCATTAAAAAATGTTTTTCACTGCCTGAAGAAGTACTAATAAACTGGCACCAAATCACAATAGCTCTTGTGTAGCACTAATCTATGATTTTTATCAATATTTCTCATAAAAATTACTATATATATATATATACGTGAAAAGATCACAAGATCGCCAAGACCTACCGCGGTTTCGCACAACGGCTCGTCAGGGCAAAGGCAGACCAAGGATTAATCAAATAAATAGACACACCGAGCAAAGACCAACAAACCAGCGTACCCAAGTGGGGAAGGGCAGATTCGAGGGAAAAAAAAAAGAAAAAAAAATATCCGGAGACACAGTATGGTCAGAGACACTAAGCAAGAAATTTTGCTTTATGAAATCTACACCTATTCAGTATTTCAGTATTCCACCCACGTCCAACGCTTTATAGCGACGGACAGTAACGGAGTTAGATTCTGCCGGTTATTTGTGGTCCTCAAAGTTTACTTTTGTAAAATTTTAGGATTTAGATACGTACAGAGTCGGTCTTGTTATTATATATATATATACATATATATATATATATATATATATATATATATATATATATTAGAAATCTTAATGCGCTTCCATGCTTAGCTGTGAGGGCACTCCGTAGACGAGTGGTCTAAAACACGCCAGATCAGACAGTGTTTCTGTCTCAACCATACATCTTCACATTATTATCACGGAAAATCAAAAAAAAAATTTATGATTTTATATATTTATTTTAAATATATTTAGACAGTTTTTTTCCGACATTTATTTGAAATATTTGGATACACATTAACATCACTGGACATTCAGTTTTTTTTTACTTGTGGACGAATTTGTTCAAGAAGATTTTTCTCTTCTTCTGTGCAACCAAAAACAAAACATCTTGAATTCTAACAACGTAGCAAGCAGAGATTAGGACACAGGCCGGGGGCTGATCAACCTTGGCTGGGTCAACTTGGGAAGGTATGATGTTTTTAAAGGACCGAAACCGTCAATGAACCGGGGTAATATCACTGATGATTTGTCCTAACTGCATCTAAATGATGTATTTTTTAAATTCAAAAAACAAATATCGCCCGGTTCACAATCCACGCACATCTACTGAACAGGTGAAGAGGTTCATCCCTTGTTCCCTTTTTAGGATGTGGTTTCCGTCTTTCTCTTTTCCAAACCTTTTTACTATTTTCCTTTCTCTTTTTTTTTCAATTGAAGTAGATAGACTGGACTATCGCCCGGTTCATAATCCACCCACGTCTATTGAACAAGTGAAGAGGCTTATCCCTAGTTCCTTGTTTAGGATGTGATTTCCGGCTTTCTCTTTTCCAATATTTTCACTCTTACGTAGCCTTCTGTGCATCAGTGGCTTTACCGCCTTGTTTGGGGTGATATGATTAATATATATATAATCCTATGCTTTACTTACGACTAATATATCCATGCATTTCAGCAATCTTTGCCTGGTTAACATATTGCTTTTATATATATATATATATATATATAGATATATATATACACACACACACACACACACACACACATATATATATATATATATATATATATATATATATATATATATATATGGTCTAGGAAGATCGCTCTTTATTAGAGATACAGAATTCATATATTCGGTAGGTGGGAGAGAAAATAAGAACGCCCAAGATTAAATAACATTTAGAAATTATGAGATTATATGTTGATTGATTGTGTGTCACGTGTAATGTTCTTAATAAAATTGTCGCCTTCAATACTTCCAAATCAAAGCTAATATCTAGCGTTCATTTCCTCACCTTCTTCGTTTTTAATTTTGATTACTTTTCGTTGATAATTCAGACAGAATTTATTTTTATAAAATACCCAGATATTTTTATTAAATCTTATTTTATTTTATTTCATTATTTATTTGATTTAATTTATTTTTCGTTTGCCCAAGGCGGCTATTGTTCCACCTATTTTCCGAACTTTCACCGTATTTTAATTATTTCCATCTCTTCCGTTTCTTTCATCTCTGTTGAGACGCACAGCATTATTTATTTATTTATTTATTCATTTTTTTAATTTATTCCTTCACTTATTCTCGTCACAATCTTCAGCCTCGTAATTTTCCAATGTCTTCCGTCAAGGTTCGCCGTTCTTTTTCGCTGTTTTCCTCATCATGATTCTGTTTTATTAACCTACAATTTTCTTTCATTCTGTCTCCCTATGCATCATATATCTGTTGTACTTCTTGTCCTTTTTTGTCTTATGTTTCACTTCATTCTTTGCACCTAGTTCTTAAAAATTATATTTTAGCATTCTTGTATTTAATCCTTTTTATGTTCCATTTTTTTTGTTTTGGTTTTTCCTCTTTATTTGTCTCTTCTGTCTTCTTTTTCGGTATTCGATGTCGACAACATTCTTTAACTATTTTCTCTTCTATGTATCTGTTGAGCCATGTTTGATATCGTTTTATTTTCTTTCGTAATTTTTCTTTTTTCTATGTTTGATATCTTTTTATTTTTTTTTTTCGTAATTTTTCTTTTTTCCATGTTTGATATCTTTTTATTTTCTTTCGTAATTTTACTTTTTTCCATGTTTGATATCTTTTTATTTTCTTTCGTAATTTTAATTTTTCCATGCTTGATATCTTTTTATTTTCTTTCGGAATTTTTCTTTTTTCCATGTTTGATATCTTTTTTATTTTCTTTCGTAATTTTTCTTTTTTTCCATGTTTGATATCTTTTTTATTTTCTGTCGTAATTTTTCTTTTTTTCCATGTTTGATATCTTTTTTGTTTTCTTTCGTAATTTTAATTTTTCCATGCTTGATATCTTTTTTATTTTCTTTCGTAATTTTAATTTTTTCCATGTTTGATATCTTTTTTATTTTCTTTCGTAATTTTTCTTTTTTCCATGTTTGATATCTTTTTTTTTTCTTTCGTAATTTTTCTTTTTCCCATGTTTAATATCTTTTAATTTTTTTTCCTTTCGTAACTTTTCACCGAGTTCTTAATTTATCTCTTATTAAGTCATTCTTTCTTCCATTTTTCAGCAAGAACATTCCTGCTTATATATTCATTATACACGTTGATTTTTTTTATTGTTTGTTTTTATCATAGTTATTACATTTTCCGAGAATACTCCTTTGAATTGTATACTGTTTATCAAAGCTAAAATTACTTGTCACAGCAAAGTAATGGAGAGTCGTAAACGCCTACGTCCTAAAAGATACAATGTCTATTGAACAGGTGAAGAGGATCATCCCTTGATTCCTGTTTAGGATGCGGTTTCCGGTTTTCTCTTTTCCAATCTTTTCACTCTTTTATTTTTTTCCAATTGGAGTAGATAGACTAAATTATCGCCCGGTTCACACTCTACCCTCATCTATTGAACAGATGAAGAGGCTCATCCCTTGTTTCCTGTTTAGGATGCGGTTTCCGGTTTTCTCTTTTCCAATCTCTTCACTCCTTTATTTTTTTCCAGTTGGAGTAGATAGACTAAACTATCGCCCGGTTCACACTCCACCCACGTCTACTGAACAGGCTCATCCCTTGTTCCCTGTTTATGATGTGGTTTCCGGCTTTCTCTTTTCCATTCTTTTTACCCTTACGTAGCCCCCTGCGCATCAGTGGCGTTATCGCCTTGCTTGGGGTGATATGATTAAAAAAAAAAAATATAATTTCAAGCTTTTATTCTTTGCTTTTTAAAAATTTTACGCGTGATCAGATTCTAATATATTTGTAAAAAGTTCTTTCGGCACATTTTAATTCAGGAGGCAACTCATTCTTTTTCAACAATGGAAGGATTCTACAGAATTACTAACAAAGTACTGTACGAGATAAAAGAAACTACATCACTTGAGTACTTACAACAGCTGTAACAACTAAAATAAATAGAACGAGCAAATCCAAGAAAGAATAAATAACGTTATCATGGTGCTGACTTTCCCATAGTAATAGAAATAAAAGGCAGGGAAGGAAACTACCATCCATATTGAAAATATCGCTAAACAAAGATTTCCTGAAAAATTGCTTCATTAGAAAGATCTTATAAATTTCAGCCGCTAGTATCCATTAGCATTTGAGTCAATGAATGCATAATATTTCCTTTTGAGAAAACTGTGATTATTATGTTTATAATTACCATTCCTCGGTAAAAATGAAATCGGTAGCTTTGAAGGTTTCCTGGGAATTGAGCTTGCATACGATGGTAACTGAAATCTCTAACCGTATTTACCCGAGTACACACAAAAATGTCATAGTATTTTTTGTGGATTCCGGATGAGGAGCCGCTAGGTTATATTGAACGTAATATACAAACTGGAACGCGGGTTAGTCATTTCAGGAATGCTATTACTAGAAATAAATATATAGAAGTCTTGAAACGAAGTCGTTGAACACAGTATGTCCGGGTAACTTATTCTAGTTGAGTAGAGCTCATCACTAGTTTGGTCTCTGGGTAACTTCGATATCTGTAACGGATCTCTACGATTACTCTCCACTGTGAACTGCAACTACAACTACAACTTAGATTAACTGTTCTCTCTATGGCAGGATTATATGTACACTCAATAGAGTCCATTATCATATACAAAAAGGGATCCCAAAATAGAATTATAGCTTTTCTTTTAAATAATTCCCGATGTTTTTATGCAAATACTTTTCTGTACCCTCCCGCATCAGAGCTTTGGGATATTCATCCTTTCTCTCAATTTCTTTTCAATCGTTTAGTGGCGGGGTTGGTAGGTTGGTTGGTTGTTTTGTTTTATGGCATGAACAAAATGTAATGCCAACAATGTTTTGAAATAAATTCATAGCTAGATTTTGTTAAAAATAGTGCGAATGTTTATGTAATATACTTGAACCATTTTGTAATTACTATTATTCGTATAGTACAATCCAACTTCTTTTAGAAAATTTACAATCTTGGATTGTTTTATTTTCGTAAAAAGTATTTTTAAATTACTCACTTGGTAAAGTTTTGTTTGCACTAGATCAAAATCTATACACTCTATGCTTCACTGTACATTTCTCTTGGCATTGAGAGCATATTGGGGATTTCGTGCCTTCTAGTAAATAAAAGTGGGTAATGTAATGGTGGTCTATATGCAGTCAGGTCATCACGACTTGTTCTCTTCTATTTTTGTATTCTGAGTTCTATTCTCCAATAATGGGTTTAATGTTGTGGAGTTTGTTATGAATGTATCCAAATGATGTTTACGTTTTTTAATGATAATTTTCTTTACAACTGTCTTATAATCTTTGTGCTTCTTGTGGCATCCTTAAAGGCTTTTTTTGCCTCGGCGGTAGCAGGGACGAGGCAATTCGCTTGAATATTGTTTTGGTGGACATCACTGAGCTACGGAGAAGCTCACACGCTTGGCCAGAAACACGCCCCATACGGAACAAAGGTGATTGAGACAGGCAAGATCTGGCAACCATGGTTGTCTCGGGTTGTCAGATGCTTGTCCTGTCAAGATCTACGTTGGTTAGCCTAAAGGATGATGTCTTCCACCATCGGTTTGCTAGTTTATATTTTCTAGATATTTGCCTTTTCCATCTTTGGGTTCTTCGGGGTTGGTTCGCGTTCGGGGTTGGTACCTTATCATCAAACTTGCAGTTATATGTTTGCTTAAAAACTGTTCACCTTTATCCAACGATTAAGAATCACTCAGAAAAGAAGTTTGCAGAATGAGGTCGTTGTATGTATGGATGTGGAGGGATTTCAATACAGATTGTGAGGAAATGTAGAATAACGACGACTGATCTAAATGTTTTGAGTTAAAAATTGTATTAATCAGTGAAGTATTTTATCTGGAGTCTTTTCCATAAAGTAGGAACAAGTATTTAGTTTTTACATTTTGCATAAGTGGATGAGCTAAGTAATATATCTCGCCTGAAAAGTCTGATAACAATAGACGAGTTATAAGCTTGCAATGATTCTTCTGTAGGAAAGGTACTATAAAACTGAAAATAATTCAAAGTGTATTGAGACAGGCAAAATATGGCAAACGCAGTTGCATCAAGTTATCGGATTTTTAATGTACTAATGTCTGCCTTGATTACGCTAACCCAACGGGCGCTGTACTCTGCCGCCATTTTGGCCGTTCAGATTGTTCAGATCGTGTAGATCTTTGACTATTCAGCAGTTGGTATATTCGAGGTTTGATTGCGATCAATCTGGTACATCCGCTGGTAACTGAAAGCTCTAACCGTATTTACCAGAGTACATACAAAATATGTCATGATATTTGTTGTGGATTCCGGATGAGGAACCTCTAAAATATTGAACAACATAACCAGGTATGGAAATAGAAAAGTAGGTTATATTGAACGTAATATACAAACTGGAACGCGGATTAGTCAATTCAGGAATACTATTAGTAGAAATAAATATATACAAGTCTTGAAGCGAAGTCGTTGAAACAGTATGTCCGGGTAACTTATTCTAGTTGAGTGGAGCTCAGAGCTAGTCTGGTCTCTGGGTAACTTCGGCGGCTCGCTCTTGGGATTACAAGATATCTATCATGACAGGAAACGACAATATATATTTAATACTGAATGTCAGCGTGAACAGTTAAATATTAACTTTGACTTATTATTTTAATTACAATAACAGCAACGAATCCAAAAATAATAAAAGAATGGAACCAATAAAGTATAAGATTATCATTAAATACACTAGAACAGTTTTTATTATTATTCTAACAAAAAGAATGCTGACGTTCATCTCTGATTAAAATAATTTTATCCAGGACCAGACGAGCAAGAGGCAGAACGACAGGTGGATCTGCAAATACATCAAGGAGGTACACGTCGTGAAGCATACGAAGTTTCCCTCCTCCGTCATGGTTCTTGGCGTCATCTCCAGCGAAGGGGACGTCATGCCTCCATTTTTCTTTCAAAATGGTCAGAGAGTCACCGTTGAGATCTACTAGGAGGTGCTGAGGATTGTGGTCAAGCCCTTGTTGGACGATATCGCCGCTGGACGCCCCTATATTTTCGAATTCCATTTGAATTCCTTGCATTCACTTACGCCCAAATACCCTTGGGAAAGGTATTAATCCGTCTCTTCCCTCCAGTTATGGGTTAAATAATAGGACAGATTGGGTTATATAGCCTTGGTCGGCAACCAGTCTATCGCAGAAAGCAATGGCAACCTACTGCGGGATAATCTTCTGCCCAGTCAGTCATGTCTCTTTCGAGACATGATCGCCCAAGCGTGTATCACTGACTGATTAGTAGAAATAAATATATACAGTGTTGAAGTGAAATAGTAAGTCCGGGTAACTGATTCTTACTGAGTGGAGCTCAGAGCATCTGCAACTACAACTGTGATTCCAACTCCAACTAAACAACTCACTCCTTTCAGCTGACTTAGCACTAAACTCTGCTGTTCTCTCTATATGCAGGATCATATGTACACTCAGGCGAGTCCTTTATTATGTAAAAAGTGGCGATCCCCAACACTATTTAAATCACAATATCAAAGAAACTTGGCTATATGAGAGGCATTATATATCAAACGAATTTCTCCTGCTATTAGCCTTACACTATTTAACAGTACAGATGGAGCTTTGAAAGTTTTTGAAAAAGATAATTTGACGCTGAAAATGGCCTGTGAAGTGGTTGAAAACGCTGGGAAAGATGAAATTTATAGAAGATTTCACAATTGTTATTTCAAGCAAATAGGCAACTTATAAGAATACTGGACAAATTAAACAAAAACTTTATAAAATCTTCATTGTCGGTCGTTTTTAACGACACACACACACACACATATATATATATACTGTGTGATGAGTAAATTTTCGGCATTTTGTTTTATTTCTTTTAACTCTTCCCGTATCAAATGTACTCTTTTCAGATTGATATCCAAACACTCAAAACTTTACGTATTAGCGTTTCGGCGCGATTGCTAAGCAGTACAACATGCTGTTTCCAAATATTTGGTGTAGTGAATTGCGTCATGGTGTTCTTTTGCTCAAAGACTGTGTCCAACTGACCCTACTATAAGCTGTAATTGACAAAACTAAAAATAAGCAACTCGCATTCGCAAAATAAATAATATTAAACGTCAGAAATTTACGTATAGCTCTCTCTTTCTCTTCCTCTATCTGTCTCTTTCTTTCTCTCTTTATATATATATATATATATATATATATATATATATATATATATATGAAAGAGATAACGTTTTATTTATGTATATACCTACTTTACGCCACAATATATATATATGAGTGTGTGTGTGTGCGTGCGTGTGTGTGGGCACATGTGTGTATGTGTGTGTACTGTTCGCCCCTGGAGATGTTCGTGTGAGAAAATGATTAAATTTGTTTTCTTTGTTGGAATATTTTGAATGCTTTCTCTCTGTCTCTTACTTCGCCAATTCTGGGGATGTGGCGAATGAATATGGCCAGTGAATAATTTATTGAGAACTCAGATTGTATTGTGGAGTCATGGAAGTTGGTCTTCCTTCCGGCATTCTGTCAAAAGCTGGACATTTCTGGCAAGATTTCGGAACACAGTCGATGGGAACCTGCAAGATGGTAGCGATGAGAGGAAAATATGATATTAATGTTGACTGTGTCATCAGACGAATAAAACTATGACGGCGAACAGGTACGTTTGTATGCTTGTTTTTATTAAGGGAAAGTTTTGTTGTTTGCTGCCGAGGGTTTATTGAATGAGGGAGATTTTTAGCAAAAGCAATAACCAAAAGAATAAAGCAAATTTAGGAGTTTTTGAAACAAAAGAAACGACGAAATTAAACAAATTGAAAGAGAAGAAGAAAAAGATTATAAAGAAGAAGCAGAGGAAGGAAAAATAGTAGAAGAAAAAGATTTAAATAATGATGGAAATAAGTACAAGAAGATGAAGTAGAAATAGAAGAAGAAAAGAAGAAATAGAAGGGGAGAATGAATAATAAGAAGAAGAAGCAAAAGAAATACTAGTAGAAGAATAAGAAGACGAAGAAAATAAAGAAGAAGAAGTAGTAGAAGATGAGATATAAATTAAGAAAGAAAGAAGAAATAAGAAAAGGAAAGAGAAGGAAGACGAAGAATTAAAAAAATGTGAAGGAAAAAGAGGAAAAAAGAAAAAAAGGAAAGGAAGAAATATAAGAGTAGCAGTAGTTGTAGTATTAGAAGAAGAAGAAAAAGAAGAAGAAGAAAAATGGGAAACTGAAGAAGAAATAGTAGAAGTAAAAGTATGTAATCAAAGAAAAAAGGACAGAAGATGAATAGTGAGAAGAAATTGAAAAAGAACATTAGTAGTCGAGAAAAAGAAGATAGAGATAAAGAAGAAAAAATTTAAGAAATATTCAAAAGAAGGAAAAAAAAGATGTGTATCGTGGGACAGTGGATATCGACTCGGAACGACAACTTGACGAGCCGAGTTCGAATTCCAGTTGAATTCCTCGCATTCAGTTACACACAATTAACCAACCTTGGGAAAGGTATTAATCCGTCTCTTCCATCCAGTTCTGGGTTAAATAACAGGGCAGATTGGATTCTGTAGCCTTGGTCGACAATCAGCCTACCGCAGAAAGCAATGGCAACCAATTGCGGGATAATCATCTGGCCAGTCAGTCATGTCTCTTTCGAGACATGATCACCTAAGTGTGTATCACGTATGGCACTTAACTGGCTGACTTGAAAAAGAAAAAAAAGTGTAAGAAATAGAAGAATAAGTATTGGAAGAAGAAAGAAAATGAATAGTAGAAAATAAAGAAGAAAAATACATTGTACTAGTGAAAGAGAATGATGTATTAGTAGAAGATGGAGCACAAGAAAAATTAGTTCTTGAAGAAGAAAAAAATTAGTAGTAAATGAAAAACAAAGAAGTAGTAGTAAAGGAAGAAAAAGACGAGGAAAAGGGAGAAGAGGAGGAAGGAAAAATTGATTCCAGAAGAAACATAAGACAAAAAAAAAACGAAGACTAAGACTAAGAAGAAGAGGAAGGAAAGTAATAGAATAAGAAAGGAAGAAAGAAAAATAGGAAGACGAATACATTAAAGAAAAAGAAGTAGTAGATGAAAAAAAAGAAGAGAAAGATGAAGTAGTAGAAGAAGAGGAATAATAAGAAGGTGTAGTAAAACATAAGAAAGAACAAGAAAAATTAAAAAAAAGATGATGTCTAAGATTACGAAAAAAAGAACAATGGCGAAGAGGGGAAATTAAGTTGATGGCTGAAATATTTCCTTGTCATTCGGAAGATATTTTTAGCAGTCGAGATGTGCTAACTCTGTCTTTGGGCGTCCGGGTATTCCTGATTTACACAATCTACAATATTTCATAGAATACTCACCATAAACTCACGTGAATCTATGAGTCAAGAGCTTATATCGGTTTTAGTCTTAAATTACAAAAACGTGCAGATAAATTATATTATTATTATTAAAATAATAATAACAATAATAATTGTAACAATAAAACTGAAGGCTTTATTCTTGTAGTGCAAGACAAGAGTTTTTTCACTAGGAACTTTCAGGCAAATGTTATACATAATAATGTGGATCGAAAATGCAGGTTCTGTGATGAACACCAAGAAACAGTAGACCGTATAATCTCAGGAGGTTCTGTACTTCCTCAAATGAGTATAAAAATCGTCTAGATAGAAGGGGAGATATTTACGCTGGACAATATGTAAACACCTTGGAAAATATATAACAAACAATGGTATGAACATCACCCAGCACCGGTTACAGGAAGAGAAGATATCACCATTCTATGGGATTACGCCATCTACACAGACAGAAAAACTGAAGCAAATAGGCTCTATATTATTGTCAGAAACCAAAAAGAAATAACTTACCTACTAATTGATATGGCTTTTTCAGCAGATTGTAACATACCAAGCAAAGAATTTGAAAAACTATCAAAATATAAAGACCTGGAAAATGAAATAGAAAAAACGTGGAAATTTAAAACAAGAATAATACCAGTGGATAGTAAGTGAACTTGGAATGATAAAAAATGGAACAAAACAACGCATTGAAAAAATCTCTGGAAACCCTAGCTTAATAGATATACAAAAAATTATATTGTTAGGTACAGCCCACACACTAAGAAAACGTTTGCCTTTTTAACTCTAGTATTGATATGGGAGATATAAAAAAACAATAAATGTGGCCATAACAACACATCACGACTTGCCTTAGGTTTATATGCACTTAGTTGGTAGTGTGACCACAGCAGAAATCGAATTATGATTAAATAATATTAATAATAAATTGGTTAGAAAACGAACCAAATGTTGTAACGTGTATTGAAACCTATTTGTGCTATGGAATGTTCCAGTCTAAACAGACATATAAAAAAGTACAATAATCTAGATATAACCGATCTGTGATCACAAAGCCAGTTCATATATTAACACTTTCAGATTATTCTTAATTAAAACTATCGGTATATTCCACCGAATACTCGCAAGATACTCATGTTAAATTTTAATTTAAGCGCTGATATATGTTTAAATCATGAATTTTAAAATATTTCAAATAATAATAATAACGTATTCGTTAAAAATACTACGACGGCTACTATTACTTCTTCTATGTGCCCTGTTCTTTCAGGATGTATGCGAATATGGCTTTCCACGTTTCCCTATCCCTGGTGGCTCTTAGTATGTTTTCTCCTGTTACACCACTCAACCCTCCTTCCGTCATCCAACTGCTCAGGCCCTTCGAATATATTATCCGCTGCCTTCCTCTGTCTCTTTTTCCTTCTATCTGGCCTGTTAGCATCAGGTTCTCCAAGCCCTCCTTTCTCATTGCATGTCCCAAGAACTTCAGTTATCTCTTCCTGATGCTCACTATTAATTTCCTTTTCGTTGCCATTCTTTCCAGGCTACTACTACTACTAATAATAATATATAAATAAAACTAACAAAGTATAATAATTTTAAGTGAAAATAACAAAAATATGGCATATGAAATATAAATATTCACAGTTGGAATTAATTGGATCACGTTTCTGATAAACTCCTTGAATTGTTCCCTTTTAGCTCATTGTTATCACAAATAGAGTTCAAACTTTAGGACAAACATTTATCTATATAATATATATGTGTGGTTTACATTGTTTTTTTTTAATGAAAATATTCTGTGGAAAATACCATGATTCCACTTCTGAATTTATGTCTATAGTTGGAACACTAACAGAAACGAGTATACAACAAAAAATTAAATGCCATTATTATGAATTGTAATAATATATGGATGGGAACTTAGATAGAATTCTGTGATATCTAGCTAAAACCTACCGGTTCTATGAAATTTTCCAGCACAAGAAAAAAAAAAAGATTTAGAACAATAAATACAAAAATAAGATGGATATATCTGTAAAGCATACTCATTGATGCTAAGGCAAATATTTCAACCAAATCAACCAAAATATCACCAAACAAATGGTAGATCCTTCGACCTGCGAGTTCAACAGTACCTATATATGCTAATACCTTCTGTCAGTAATAGCGCTAGATTCTGTTCCCCATAGATTTTCTCCACATGTTGCATAGATTACAGCACCTGCTAACCCACGAGAGGTCAACCATTTAACTACTGGTCGTACTTAACGTTGCTTAACTCATGTAATCGAATGAAAATATCTGATTCAATGTGATATGGCTGCAGTAAAGCTATTGATTAGAAAAGTAATTAAAAATTAAGATCTAGTTATTGAAATTTATTATGAAAAAAATATAGAAAATTATATTTCTCCACCACCGAATTTGGTTTAAGCGCAAAATTATGAAGGTTTTGTCAATGTGTCAGCATATATAGTAATTTGCATTTACATTTCATATATTCCCAGAAAAAATATCACGTTTTGAATGATTTCTGCTTGAGGTTCTGAAGATTCTTCTGTGAGTTTGGGAAAATCGCCTACCTCACTTCAGGCAATTTAAGGTATAAAGAAACACGAATTTACTTGAAATTTTGAAATTGAATAATATCACTCAGTTCACCCCAGAAGCTAAATGACTATCAAAACCTTACAAGAGAATATGTCAGGAAAATATGTAACATTTGTTGTTAGAGAACTTGAAAAGGTATAAAAAGGTCTACCAAATAGTTTGGAACAAGCAAAACCTGAGTATGAATCAGGAATATACAATACACAGCACTATTAGAAATTTCTAAAATAATTGTAAAAAGAGCAAGAGTATTCAAGATTTTCAAACCTCCACCAGGGCAATACTAAGATCATCTTAATGATTAGCAAAAGATGATTATTACTATGAGAATAACTGCAATGAACTTAAATGAATTTTTTCATTTGAATAATAAATATTAAATTAATATAATTGGAGTAGACAGACTAAACTATCGCCCGATTCACACGCCACCCACGTCTATTGAACAGGTGAAGAGGCTCATCACGTGTTCCTTGTTTAGGATGTGGTTTCCGGCTTTCTCTTTTCCAATCTTCTCACTCTTTTCTTTTTTTTTTCAATTGGAGTAGATAGACTAAACTATCACCCAGTTCACACCCCACCCACGTCAATTGAACAGGTGAAGAGGCTCATCCCTTTTTTCTTGTTAAGGATGTGGTTTCCGGCTTTCTATTTTCCAATCTTTTCACTCTTACGTAGCCCTCTGCGCTTCAGTGTCGTTAGTGCCTTGCTCGGGGTGATATGATTAAAAAAAATATTGTAAATAATACAATTTTCGTGAAAAAATAGTGCGTTCAGAAAATGTAATGACATAAATAAATCTTTAAACGTACAAAAAGCCAAAAAAAATAAATGAACAAAAAACGGATGTAACCCAGAAACAATATCCCGGAGCAGATCGAGGCCAAAATCCAGTCATGTGAACAATCGTCCCTGAAAGCTTCATCCGGATCTATTCAGTGTGTCTTGCGATATTTTGACAATAGAGAGAGAGGCAAACAGACAAACGTGACTGAATACAATAACATCTTCTTAAAGCGGAGGTAAAATAAATAATTGGAGATAGATGTTTTAAATTAATATGCCGTTTATGATACTGTTTATAACTTGTAGTATAAGTTAGAAGGATAATATTATTTAAGTGAATTAAGCCGTTTGGATGAAGCAAAGAAAACAGAAATTGGAAGAATGTTTATTAGGCAATGTGCAAGGATATTGGAAATACTTATTCAAAACAATGACATCAACCTTAAAAAATGACATATGGTCTTGAAAACTTTGAAATATTAAGGTTTCACTCAATTCAGAGAAAGTTAATATATTTACTCACTTATTTATTGGAATCCGCCTCGTTTTCAGAACACAGCAAAATTAAAAGAAAGTGAAGGAGTTGAACTCTATATATTTAAAAAAAATGGTTATAGTTGTAACGACGATTAAGAAAAAAAGGTTATAGTTGCAACGATGATTATTAGAGCACCAGGAAGACTTAAGGTTTCACTCAATTCAGAGAAAGTTAAAATATTTACTCACTTATTTATTGGAATCCGCCACGTTTACAGAACACAGTAAAATTGAAAGAAAGTGAAGGACTTAAACTCTACATATTTGGAAAAAATAAAGGGAATTCGTAGATTATAGTTGTAATGATGATTATTAGAGCGACAAGGAAGACTTCCCAAGAGATTTATAAAAAAAGAAGAAACAATTAGAAAAGCAGAGAAGAATGGAACCTCTTCAGGTGACAGTTTCTTTAAAATCCAGTAGAATTCTGACAAGAGTACAGAGAAATAAATGACAAAACAGAATATTTATTACCACTGTAAAAATAGGATTAGTATAACTGCTACTACTACTATAACTACTGCTTATGATACTACTAGTACCACTAATACTAATACAAATAATAATAATTGACAGGAAACACACACAGAATAATCAAATCTAATCGTCCAGACATCGTGATCACAAATCACAAAAACAGAGTGCGCTTTCTTAATGATATGTGACGATCATCAAAATATAAAAAAACTTAAAAGCAATTATAGAAATGCAAGCACCTTGAAGTGGAAATTTAAAAAACATGGCAAATTAGGGCATCAATAATTCAAGTTGTATTTAGATTCCTCGGATAGATTTGGAAATATTATCAATAGAATCATTAAATTGATTCCTGGAGACAATGCCTTAAAAATACAAGAGTGTGCTCACAAGTGATGCTCTCACATTAAGAACAGCTTTGTTTATGTAAATTGTGTGTGATCTTAGATTTTTTCCAAAAATGCTCAGTGTAAAATGTCATGATGCTATTTCTGTACTTCGGTCTCTGGTTGGAACCCGGAAGAAAATGTGTGTACAGAAGAAATTAAATAAAATAATAATGCTAACAATAATATGAAAAATAAGAACCAAAAGAGCCGAGAAATGTTGAATAAAGTTTTTTAAAAAATCGATACAATATCTTATTTAGAAAATGGTATTGGGAAGAAATGGTCATTTTTTTTTTATCTGTGGAGTTTTGTCACCCTGAGCAAAATCGTTAAAGTGTATTAAATTGAATTTGTCCTCATATCGGTAAAACAGCTTTAAGTTCTTGAAAAAAAAACTATGTATATAACTCTCACATCCACCATAACTTAATAACTACATAAGGGGCAAAAAACTTTTGTTTTGTTTATTTATCAATTTCGATTTCACAGTTTCAGTGAAATAAAAAGAAAAAAAAACGAATGCGTTTTTGCCTTATTTTTATACTGCAAAAGTTGTCATCTTAAATAGGAAAACCGTACATTCAAGTGATATGAGATTCTTATCGAAACCTTCATCTACATTCTTTTTCTTTAAAGAACTTGTCTTTTATTTTTATATTTTCAGACCTGCATAGGATTCAGAGTATCAACGCCAAAAATCTACATACATACTGTTTCTAAATAGCAGCTTGATTAAAAAAAATACAATAAATATAAAACGCTGTTCTAAATTTGAAACCGAAAACAGTAATTAATTATAATAAGAAATATATAGCTATCTTCTTCTTCTTCTTCTTCTTCTTCTTCTTCTTCTTCTTCTTCTTCTTCTTCTTCTTCTTCTTCTTCTATGTGCCTTATCACTTCTGGACATAGGCGATATGGCTTTCAACGTCTCCCTATCCCTGGTGGCTCTTAGCACGCTTTCTCCTGTAATATCTCGCAGTCCCCGTTCGGTCATTCACCTGCTCAGGCCCTTCAAATGTTATCCTCTGTATCGTTTCTCCTCTATCTGGCCTGTTAGTATCAAGTTCTTCAAGCCCTCCTACCTCATTGTATGTCCCATCAATTTTAATTGTCTCTTCCTGATGCTAAATATATTAATTTCCTTTTCGTTTCTATTCTTCCCAACACCTCATCATTGCTCGCATGCTCGGTCCATCGTGGCTATTAAAAAACATATCTTACATTTCTTCATGTGTAACGTTATTGCTCATTTAACGCTGGACTTCATCAGTTAATATCTACGAAAAGTTGTTTATATTTGGCGTTTCCTATCATCGTGGATTTTACATTATCGCGAGAATGTAGCACATACACACATACACACGTATACACACATTCTCTCTCTCTCTCTCTTATTACTTTCTTCAGGCTTGTTCCACGTGCGCGCATTATAGGCGCATTTGAGTTAACCACCTGTTTATTTTTTTTTAATCATTTCACTCCGAGCAAGGCGGAAACGCCACTGATGTGCAAGGGGTTACGTAAATGTACAAAGATTGATTAGAAAAGAGTGAGGAGTACAAGCTAGTTAGAAAGGAACAACAGAAATCTGAGAAAGCAGGTGCGATGACAGATACATAGGTGGAGAGAAAGGGAGGGTTATACGGGGGTGGGGAGAGAGCTAGAGTCTAGTGGTTAGTAGATGAGTATTGACTTTGCATTTAAATTTGTGGAGGTTGTAGCCGTCAGGAAATCAAGAATACGGGAGTGAGTTCCACAGTTGGGAAGTGCAAGAGAAGAAGCTGCAGGAGTAGAATTGTCGTCTGCATTTGGCTAACCTGACTGTGAATGGGTGGGACCCAGTTGCCAGTCTGGTTGCACGAGTAAACACCTGTTGAGGAGACATCAGTGACTTAAGCTCATACGAGCAGAAGCCATGAAAGTATTTATATGTTAGAGTTCAGATATTGGCACCAGTTAAAAGGCGTGGATTTACAACATAGTAGAAAGGAGGTAACGTCCCAGATAAACAACTGTTACTCCTAGCTTCTCTGATGGATACTAGATAAAAATCTATTTCGGCATCATCTAAGATAAGTCACATATTTTCCGGTACTTTGGGCTGGTAGATATATTGTACATTTATTTCATTTTCCAGTTAATGTGAAATATTGTACAACTACAAAATATATTTTATTTAAATTTTCTAATTTATTAAAATTGGTTTGTGAAATTTTAACGATTGTTCTAATTTTTGTAAAAGGTATATCGCTAAACCAATATTGTCTCCCCGACAAAAAATCTTACAATGTAAAAATATTTCCAGCTTTTGTAACCTGTGAACGTTTGATAAGCCTTAGAAAAAGAAAAAAAACCAAAAACATTATAAAATATATATTTTTAGATATTAGTCAGGATAAAAAACGTAATAATATATAATTTGATTTATAACTGGAACTTTGTTTGTGTGTGTATGTGTGTGTATGTGTGTGTGTGTGTGTGTGTGTGTCCGTTATCTATAGACTTCGAAACGGCTGAACCGATTTTCTTGAAAATTTACACAGTTGTACTATAAGCGTCTGCGAGTGTTCTTAGCTAGGTTTTGTATCTAGCTACCCCAGATAAATATCGAAAATCGATAATCGAAAAAATCGGGTTATAAAATGAGTGGTTCAATTCTTACACTAGTGCAGAAAATCGATTATATATATATATAAAAAAGCAAGATGTTTGTGTGTGTGTCTGTTTATCTGCCAGTATGTCTGTATTTTTTCAGCCCTTTTATTTTAGTTTTTGCTTCGGGTTTGGCTCTAAGTAGGTATAATTGTAGTTCTTAGTCTCAGCCATGATACCATTTACTCATAGGACTTATTTAGCCTTCAAAATTCAGTTTACGTCAAAAAATATTTGATATCGATATCAGGAAATCAAAATTTGACTTATATCCATTCATTTTTCTTTCACTCTACGGTTTCGCTTAACTGGAAACAACTATTGCTTTTTAGTCTTTCGTGCCAATGTCCAAAGTGTCTGATCTCAAGTACCATTGATTAGTTTTAAAGCTTTTATTACACCCGGGCAACGCTAGGCTATACTACCAGTATAAAATATGCACATATCGTATTGTTAGTGTGCGCAGAAACTTCTCCATATTGTCCACTGAAGCGAATCAACGACCATAACCACATAATTTCTGATGATTTATTTTATTTAGCAGTGTCTGAGGATATCATAGACGGAGCACACGAACAACGATGAGGTCTTGGATAGGATGGACACAAAAAGGAAACTGATACTAACATCAGGAAAAGCCAGCGGAATTTTTTGAGACATGTAATGATTAAGGATGAGGTGTTGGAAAGAATCACAACTAAACAAAAATTAATAGTGAGCATCAGGAAGAGACAATTGAAGTTCCTGGGACATGCATAGAGAGGAAGGCTTGGAGAACCTGATACTAACAGGCCACACAGAGGAAAAAAGAGACAGAGGATTGCAACGGATAACATATATGAATGGCCTGAAAAGATGGATGGCAGAACGGGGGTTGCGTGGTGTAACAGGAGAAAGCGTCATAAGAGGCACCAGAGATAGGGAGAGGTGGAGAGCCATGATCCCCTACGTCTTGAAAGGACAGGGCACATAGAAGTAGAAGAATGAGGAAGGAGGGATTGGAGAATATGATGCCAACGGGACGGACAAAGGGGACAATGGACAAGAGCAAGCAGCGAATGACACGCATGATGTAGTTAAACAGATGCATTTTCTAGCGGGAATTGAGTAGAATAAAAGGAGAAGCGATATTAAGAGCAACAAATGATAGGGAGAAGAAGAGGCCATGATCGGCACGTAGATGTTGATAATGATGAGTTTCATGCTAAAATTTAAATATTTTTAATGCGATTTCATGATGTCAACAGGTTAGTGTGTATGTGAGAGAGAGAGAGAGAGAGAGAGAGAGAGAGAGAGACAGACAGACAGACAGACAGACAGACAGACAGGAATGGCTTCCACTTCGCAAGGTCTACCGCTGATATGTTAACGGTCATCCCCGAATATATATATAGATCAATCCCTTGTGTTAAGAACCCCGAAGCTCGATCTGTTGCCCTGGATACTTGGAAAGTGGTCCATAGGTTTTGGCATGCTAGCCTTCTGCGCAAGCTACTGAGCTACCGTATAACTGGACGACTATTAGATTTAATACAATCGTCCCTGTCAAATCGTAACATAACAGTGATTTTTGAATGGGCGTGTTTCCAAAACTTTTCATGTGAAAGAGGGTATCCCTGAAGGCTCTATCCTAGGTTCTACGCTGGTCCTGATCTTCATCAGTGATCTTCTTGATGTAAGCAGTTCCCAAGTAGATGTTATGCAGATAAAATCACCATTCCTTCTGAATATGAAATATGCCAGGTTTGACAAAGTAAACCTCGCTTCTAATCTTGGAAAGGACCTCCAATCTTTAACCACCGTAAAGAATCTTTCGGACCTTACCTAGTCTTCCTGAAAGCAATAGACTGCCCCTCCTCGGCTTCACTCTCAGCCGATCACAAGTGGAATGACTACATCGAATCAATAGCTACATCTGCATAAACAGGTTGGGTTGCGCTCTCGAGGCAAGAAGGCTTTCGTGTCAGAATACATTTTGCACATTTATAAATCAGCCATTCGTGCATTAAATACTGTAATCATTTCTGGTTGTAGTATTCGTCTCAGGGTTATCAACAAAATCCAAAGGAGGATTTGCAATGTAATCGGTCCCGATTTCGCAGCTCGACGTCAGTCTCTTTCTCAACAACTACAGTTCCTTTCTCAAATGGGGCATCTTTCTATCTTTTCTATAAATATTTCTACGTTTTCTGACGAGCTTCATTCCCTGTTGCGATACCCTCATGAATTTACAAATGCAACTAGATTAGTAACCTGGTCCCACATTTTACCGTCAATATAGGCAAATATATCCACCACTTCTACTCCTTCATTTTCTTTTCTCGTACTTCCAGCCTTTGGAACTCCCTCCTGCATGCTTGCTTCCTTGATAGCTACATTTTCTAAAGATTTATTCGCAACGTCAATTGCCATATTTTGTCTCCTTGTTTCCAGTTAATATTTCCCCCAGTACACTTTTGAAAACATATTCCCGAAAAATCTTTTGATTTCGTGATTTTAACTTTGGTATTTTCGTAATATATACTGTACAAATTTATTCACGAAACGAGTTTGCAGGCAAGTACTAAATGATAAATTTACTTTAGAACTCAATAAGATTTTTTGTGTAAAAAAATTTGAGATATCAGTATTTTTTACATCAAAGTCGACGTTAAAGAGAACATGTATCAATGTTTACCAATCATTAGAAAAGCTGTTTATAATCATAAACAATAACGATGTGGAAATTAAGGAAGTTATAAAAAAAACTCGAAAAATGATGAGCCATCACTTGTTGTATAGGCTATACTTTAGAGAATATCTTACTTTTTTGAAATATTACAAGTCTCACTACTATTTATAAAAGAAAGTATTGAAGCAGAAATGCATCCCACAAACGTGAAGTTTATAACGTATTCATGCGTTATGGAACCAGAAAGGTAGTCCTCAAAACGCTTACAGGTACATGTTGACATGTTTAAAACGAGTTGTTGTGATAACGATTATCCTTGACTGAACAATGTCGACTGGCATTAAAAAATCACAGCTGTAGAAAATAAAAGAAACCACCTAAAGTGAGGACTTCTAAAAGCAGAATGAATTAAATTGATAGCATAGGTAACTCAAAGAGAAAATTATGACATAATCAAGATGTATTTCTCTAAGTCTAACAAAAAACAAGGGGGAGTGACAGTTATATCTGGTCGTGGGTGAGGTCAGCAAAGGACAATGGGGATTGACAGACATATCCGGATGATGTCAAAGTGCAAAGAAAAAAGCAAAAATCGGCTTGAAAAGCAGTTGACCGTTGGGTGTGATAAATTATGCATCCAGCCGTGTAAGTCAGCAAAAGGACAATCCGAAAAATCAAAAAAGCCAGTGTGTTTTATGGCAATATAAACTTAAGTATTTTTGGTTGAAGACAGAGAACTCCTGCAGGCTTCCGACTCTCGTGTGCGAGACTCTCTCCGGTTGCCCTTCTGGTCCACATAAGCGTCACAGACGAAGATTTAAAAATATAAGATTATATTATAACCCCTAAATCTGCTGCTAAAAAGTCGGTTCTCTGTATAGAGACAGAAAGTTTTTTCCCGTCTGAAACAATCCTGAACATATATAGAATATAAATCTACCATCCGCCCGTGCATTGAATATTGCTGCCATATCTGATCGGGTTCTCCTGCTATCCACTTAGGTGTCCTTGACAAAATACAACGGAGAATCTGTAATGTGATCGATCCCGACTTGGGATCTCAAATAGTCCCTTCCTCACCGACGCAATCTGGCTTCCCTGTGTCTCTTCTACAAATAATTTCACAGATTCTGCTCCGATGAACTTAGCTCACTGGTGTCCCCTATATATGAACTTACTTGAGCCACAAGAATAGAAAATAGGTCCCAACCTTTTACTGTGAAACCAATAAAATATAAACGCAAATTCTACTCCATTGGCTTCTTTTCTCGCACTTCCCGCCTGTGGAATTCTCTTCCGCATAATTGCTTTCCCGACAGCTACAATCTCCAAGAATTTAAATGTATAGTCAATAGTCATCTCCGATTTCACTAACCTGCATCCTCTCTCACATGCTCCTTTCTCGGTCCACTCCACTCTCACCAGTATTCTTATCCTTCTCTTACCCACTTCCTGGCACCCTCTATAACCTCTCGATATTTCACATTACTTTCCTCTTATGTAACAGTGGCAGTAATATGTCCTGCTTGGGGCGATATGATTATAAGAAAATTTATATATATGTGTTCCCCGTTGTTTGTCCAGGTCCAGCGACTGTATATAACAAACTGTTCAGGAGAGAATTTCTCGTTGGTAACACAAACTCAAATGTATAAATTTACTCGATTGGCGACTAGGTGTCATTGTTTTACTGTTGAAAGAACTAGATGTACATTTCGTTTTATTTTAATAATTTCTTTTATCACATATCTCATCTGTAGAAATGCCTTCTGTTTTCTTGCTTCCCTGTTATCTAAAATTTTCAGAAGTTTGAAATGCAGCTCTAGTCATCATTTGTCCTCTTGTATCCTTTTTCTTTATTGCAATTTCTCCTCAATAAAGTCTCCTCATTCAATTTCATCTTCAAGAACACGTTATATTGTAGTGAGATTTACGCCTTCCTTACGGTGAAATGATTAAAATAATACTTAAACGTGCGTCACCTAGCATTTTCTAGCGGTCTTCCATCTAAGTACTGGTCAGGATGTAAGCAGCTTAACTTCATTGATTGGGCAAAAATTTGTTTGTCTATTTAGCATTGTTTTAAATGTTTTCTACATTGCAATTATTTTCTTTGTTCCTTTTGGTATGTGGGGCATTATCATAATTTTCCAGCGTTAAATTTACGATCATTTTCCGTTGAAAATGAGTGCGTAATCAGATCAAGTAGACATAGCACTTCTTAATATCGTTTTGCTTTGAAGCCTTTTCAAATTATAATTGTGTTTATCGGTGTTCGTATTTGTAAACATTATCATCAACATAATGCGGAACGTTCTCGTACGAAACGGAGTTAATGAAGCCATCTCTAGAGGTAGATTGAAAGAATAAGATACAGCGCCAGATAAACTAAGCAATATGTTTACGATGACTAATTAAAATGTCTGTCACATTAGCAGTCAAAACGACATCGGGGTGTTACCGCAAGAAAATTAAACCACTCAAAATAATGGAAATTAGCCGATACTGTTTAACTTTGTCTCACTAAGGTGCAACAATTATCCTTTGAGTCTAGAGGCTGTAGGCTTTGACGAGTTTATTTTTGATAACATGTAAGTACTTAGTTAATAAAGAAAGTGGCATTGACAAACGGTTGTCTGCTTATCTATAACTTTATATTACAGATCTGAAGATACCGGATGACGTAGCTAGGTATATATATATGTTTATTTATTTATTTAGTGAGAATCAACCGCGTCAGGTTTAATGATTTTTTTAAAATAATTTTAATCATATCACCCCAAGCAAAGCGGTAACGCCACTGATGTGCAGAAGGCTACGTAAGAGTGAAAAGATTGGAAAAGAGGAAGCCGGAAACCACATCCTAAACGGGGAACAAGGGATGAGCCTGTTCACCTGTTCAATAGACGTGGGTAGAGTGTGAACCGGGCGATAGTTTAGTCTATTTGCTCCAATAGAAAAAAAGAAAAGAAAAAAGAAAGGAGTAAAAAGATTGGAAAAAAGAAAACCGGAAACCACATCCTAAACAGGGAACAAGGGATGAGCCTGTTCACCTGTTCAATAGACATGGGTAGAGTGTGAACCGGGCGATAGTTTAGTCTATTTGCTCCAATAGAAAAAAAAGAAAAGAAAAAAAGAAAGGAGTAAAAAGATTGGAAAAGAGAAAACCGGAAACCACATTCTAAACAGGGAACAAGGGATGAGCCTGTTCATCTGTTCAATGGACGTGGGTGGATTGTGAACCGGGCGATAGTATAGTCTATCTACTCGAATTGAAAAAAAAAAAGAAAAGAATAAAAAGATTGGAAAAGAGAAAACCGGAAACCACATCCTAAACAGGGAACAAGGGATGAGCCTGTTCACCTGTTCAATGTGAAGCAAGGATATTTACTGGTCTTTTAAGGGCCTTTAATGAAAAGGGAATTATATAAGGGTCAGAGACATTAGAATACTGAATGGTTTCGAAATCAGCTCTTATCAGATTTAGTACTGAGCCGTAGTGAAGTTTTGACATTATACTCTAAGGAGAAGCCTTTTTCTTTTATGTGCCGTGACACTTCAAAACATAGGCGATCATGATGCTCTGAATATTCTTTTTCCTTGTAGCTATTAATAAATTTTGCCTTTTAATTATTTCTCCCAAACCCGGATTTATTATCATATTTAATCTAGGTCATCAAGTCTGTTACGTGCTGCTTTTCTCTCTGTCCCTCCTTCTCAAACTTTGTCTTTTGATTATCAAATTTAACAAACCTTTCTTCCTAATTACGTACCCTAGAAATCTCAGCTGCTTTTTTCTTTATAGTATTAGTTTCCTTTTTGTTTTCATTTTCTCCAAAACCTATCTTTTGCTAACATGCTATCCTCAGTCTCTTTCTATAATAATATATTTCTGTGACCCGACAGAAATATGACTGACATCAAAAGCGGAAATGATAGAAATGTGGTCAACAACGAAGGCAGAAAATATAAATAGGAACGACAGCAGTGTGATTAAATCAAAGGCAATCGGCTTCAAAGGCAATATTTGGCGAAAATTATTACAGATGTGCCTAGTCATAGAAGACACAATTTAGCGAAAACTCGAGAAGGCATTGAGATTAGAAGATCGAGAGAACGTAGAAGGAAGGGAAAGAAGAGAAAATAACTCCAAAAAGCTCCCTCGTATGTGCGTGATTTTCTCTGGCTACATCCTCCTCTAGGATGTGCGTTGTGGTACACTGGATAAGGCTCGAACGAGAAACCGGGGAGACGAGTTCGAATTCCAGTTGAATCCATTGTATTCACTTACGCGCAAATAACCTTGGGAAAGGTATTAATCCGTCTCTTCCTTCTAGATATGGGTTAAATAGCAGGACAGATTGGGTTCTATAGCCTTGGTCGGCAACCAGTCTACCGCAGAAAGCAATGGCAACCTACTGCAGGATAATCTTTTGCCCAGTCAGTCATGTCTCTTTCGAGACACGATCGCCCAAGCGTGTATCACGTATGGCACTGTCATCCTCCTCTACACAAGCGTCGGCGACAAAGAGTACAAATATAATTTCATATTTTTATGTATACGTGTTTATCGTTATTAGACAAGACTATCGTCATCTTTGGTTGCCAGGTGTTATATAACAGAACCAATTTTCTTTTTTCTTTATATATAAAGAGATTGTTAAGCATTCTCAGACATACAGGAAGACAGCTATCAAGTAATAGTTCAGTACCCTTTTGTTTAATTGCTTCACCCCAAGCAAGGCGGTACCGCCACTGATGCGCAGGGAGCTACTTAAGAGTAAATGTTTAGTTAGGAAGAGAGTAAAGAGAATGACGAACCAGTTACAGGAGGTGTCAGAGAAAGGCCAAGAAAAGGATGGGAACACAGGTGTGATGAGAATTGCGAAAGTAGAGAGAAAGGAAAAGAACAAGATATACGGGGTGATGTAAAAAGAACTGGAGTCAAGCGGATAAGAGATGGGTAATGACATTGCATTTAAATTCCTGAAGGTTGTAGCCGTCTAGAAAGCTAGAATATGGAAGAGAGTTCCAAAGACGGGAAGTGCGAGAAAAGGAACTGAGGAGTAGAATTGTCGGCTGCATTTGATTACGACTGAAAATGGGTGCGACTTTGTTGCCAGTTTGGTTGCACGCGTAAATTCTTGTGGCGGGGGCACCAGTGACTTAAGTTCTTCGGAACAGAAGCCATGAAAATATTTTGTAGAATAGTCAGAGGGAATCCATATCTCGCCGGTGAGAAAGTGGCTGGAGTCGAGCTGCCAAGTCGGGACCTATCACATTACAGATTCTTCTTTGGAACATATCGAGAACACTGAGATGAACAGCAGGGGCGCCTGACCAGATATGACAACAGTATCCTATGCACAGGTCAGATTGTTGATTTGTATATGTGCAAGATGGATTCCTGGCCCGACACAGTGACCCAAACTTCCTAGCAGTGGATCTGGCTATTGACTCAATGTAATGATTCCACTTGAGGTCGGAAGATACGGTGAGGCCGTGTAGGCGCAGCATATTCCTTACATGGAAACTTGCTCGGTCAATGCTTCTTTGTTTACATTTTTGATATCAATAAAAAGTACATTATATTTGTTTTTCATTAAATATTAGCAATGACTGGTTGGGTTGTGCGTGATTGTACCAAGCATCTAGAATATTGCTCAACAGACACGCACACACACACATATTAATATGATTAAATTCTCAAATAAAATTCAACATTGCGTATATATATTTTATTTAAATATGTTTAGTCGAATAATACCGACAAGTCCTGTCTGTCCAAAATTTTAACCAAATTTCTGAATTAAAAAATAGACAGCATCGTTTTTTTGTTTTGTTTTAATTTTAAAACCATTATAATGACCGGTTTCATTGTGCGTATTTTCTATACTATAATATAAAAACCACTCTAAGTAGTAGTGTATTTGTGCATGTTTATGTAAATGATTTTGGGTAAATACGGCATTCCCGCGATTGTTAGAACCAATTTCAAATCACAAAAGATAAAACTGAATTTTATGTGTATTGCAATGTTTTCTATGTCCGAACTTCTGTAGAGAAACAAACGAAAGTATATGGGAAAAAAAAGGAAGTATAGCAAATTTATTTATTATATACAACAGCTGCGTTATATAATACGGAGATTTACTATACATTTTAAAGTAATTCTTGCTGCACATCCTGTATTACCCCCCCACACACACATACATATATATATATATATATATATATATATATATATATATATTAGACTTCAAAAAACAGTAGCTACCCTGGCATGTACGCATCGCTCATTCACTAATGAATTAGAGCACTCTGGCTATTGTGTGTGTATAATGATAATATACATGCTAAAATGTCTACCCTTCTTCTACCGTACGCCCATGGCCCAGAGGTAGAATCGCCGACTGACGCCACTTCGGTCGGGTTTCAATCCTGAGTTAGAAGCAATCAGAGTCTAACCGTACTGATGAGCTGTGATACAGCGAAACAGATTTGTCTGCGGGTGACTATATATATATATATATATATATATATACAAATGAAAAAGGAACAAAGAAAATAATTGCAACGTAGAAAGCATTTAAAACAGTGCTAAATAGACAAATGAGTATATATTATTAATTTTACTTAAGAATATGTACAAACTACAGGTTGTAGTTTGTATTTTCTACATAGTTCAAAGTATTTAGCAGTTTGTATTATGCTCTCATTATGATTGAGCCCTCTGAAAAGGAAAATTTAAAAAACAGTTACCACTTCTGCAATTTACACATTACTCATATTAATGAATTGAGTTCGCCCGGTGGCTGGCATGTGGATACACCGTAAATATATAATACGCTAAATTTTTTTCCTCTCTTATTTCACGTGCCGATGGCTTAGTATGGACTCCGACTGACATAAATCCGTCGAGTTTCGGTCTCGGCTGTAAGCCAGTAGAAATCTGGCAACACTGATGAGCGAAACAGGCTTGTATGTGGAAGAGAAATAAATAATTATATATATATATATATAATTCTAGGTGAAGAGGACTCAAGGTTTTACTATTTTGAGTGTTCCGGCTTCTTTTTATATTTTGAACAGTGTTTAATATAATAAATATTATAGAGTTTAATATAATTATATAGTTATGAATTAATTATACATTGGAACACGGAAATTTTTATGTTTCAATACTCATCATCTGGCAGTGTTTGATGTTGGGTGTGCAGATAATTTACATTTTTAAGCCTGAAACGGCCTGTTATTGCTGAGTTTAACCCGAGTGTCTAAGTATCTATTTACATGCGGTCTATCTCTGATATTAAAAACTTTAATCTATAAATAGTAGTTAAGAGTCATACATGATACAAGCTTTGGGCGATCATATCTCGAAAGAGACATGACTGACTGGATAGAAGATTATCCCGCAGTTGTTTGCCATTGTTTTCTGCGGTAGACTGGTTGCCAGCCAATGCTATAGAAGCTAATTTGTCCTATTCTTTAATCCATAACTGCAGAAAAGATTGCAGTTTTTGCAGACTTCGGAGTTTTCTTAAGGTATTATAACTGACAAAAGCTATGAAAAAAAGACATCACAATAATGACTTTAGGAAACTTCTAAGACGGCATAACTATGCTCAGTTAAGTGACAAAATTCTCCACATTGATTCTATATATATGATATATATATAACAATTATATGATCTGTTTTTTATTTTAATTAATGGTTTATTAATTGGAATTTGTTTCTTAATTTCAGACACATAAAAATAATCCTGATTATAAAATATTATAAGAAAGATATCATCTCGAAAATGAAAAAGTGGAAAACAAGTTAGAGTAAAGTATATTGTCTTTTGTAAACAAATTTATACAGTGAAATAAACAAAAATCATAATTTTGGCTAAATTTAACCAATAAAAACTCTCTTAACGTAAATGAGAAAACTTGAAAACTAATAAAAATATGATGAACTGCCATAAAGTATTTGAATATATTCTGTCCTATTTATATAAAAATGAAAAATAAATGTTGTACATAATTTGTTTATATAATAAAATTTGACACATGAAGAAACAATGTTTTTTATCTATAATTAATAAGAATTATTAAGTAAGTTTAAGGATATATCATTTGATATTAACGCTAGAAAAAGTATACAATGAGCTGAAACTCAAAATATATAAATAGAATTATATACAAGATTATTATTTTAACAGCATTTCTTATTTCTTTGAAAAAACAATGACAAGGATAATTTAATTTAAAATGAAGAGAGACGTTGTCGTTAGAGAAAATAAAATTGGGACGAGGAATGTACAATAAAAAATTGTAATGTAATTAATAGCAAAGAGATAAATGTGAAGAAATAAAGACAAACAGAAAAATAAATTGAAATAAAATCGGAGGAAAGGAATGAGAGTCAAAAGAAAGAAAGAAAGAAAGAAAGAAAGAATGAAAGAAGAAAGAAAGAAAAAATAAGGGCAGTAAACAGAAAGAAAGAAAAAGAAAGAAAGAAAAATGAAAGAAAGAAAAATGAAAGAAAGAAAGATAAATGAAAAAGAAAGTGAAATGAAAAAGAAAGAAAAATGAAAGAAAGAAAAAAAATGAATGAAAGAATGAAAAATGAAAAAGAAAAAGAAAGAAAAATGAAAGAAAGAAAGAAAAATGAATGAAAGAATGAAAAATGAAAGAAAGAGAGAAAAAAGAAAGGCAGTAAAAAGAAACAAATAAAGACAGACAGATGAAAGAAATAGAGAAAGAGAGAAAAAGAAAGGCAGTAAAAAGAAGAAAAATGTAAGATATAGAGAAAGAGAGAAAACAAAAAGTCAATAAAACAAAAGAAAGAAAGAAAGAGAGAAAAAAGATAGTAAAAAGAAAGATAGAAAAAGAAAGAAGGAAAAATTAATGAATAAAGGAATGAATGAAAGTATAAAGAAAATATTCGATGAAAATGAATGCGTCTTGAAAAAAGAATGAAAAAAGAAATATGAATAGATGAATGAATGAAGGGATGTAGAAAACGAAAAATATGTAAAAATGAATAAACGTTGAAAGAAAGAAAGAAAGAAAGAGTAAATGATGAAACGAGAAAAATCGTAGAAAAACAATGTGTTGAAAGCGTTGTAATAAAATATTCCACAAACCTTTTTTCCTACATAGACTTACTAGCACAAAGAACACCGCCTTCACCGCCCTATTCCTACGGAGACTAGTAATGTCTTACTAATCTCTGTCTATCTACTTAGTGTTCTCTCTATTGAATAACACTCTCTTCTTTCCATCTACTATCGTGTTGGTTGTTCTTTCCCATCGAATAACTTCTTGTATATTGTAACTCGTTCTCAAGCATATATCAGTAAGAAAGCATGAAAAAACAAATACGAACAAGAAAAAAGAGAAAGAAAGAAATATGAATGACTGATTGGAAGTAGAAAGAAACGAGACATATGGAAGAAAAGGGAAGGGTATTGAGAAAATGAAAGAACCAAACAAAAAAAAATCTAAGAAAGAAAAAAATGAATGAATGCGTGGAAATAGGAAGATAAGTGTAAAATCGGAGAAAAAATGCATTGAATGAAAAATTGATAAACATATAAATAGATGAAAGAATGAAAGAAGTAAGAGAAAAGAAAAATCAGAAAAAGGAATGAAAGAAATAAAAATAGAAAAACTACACTAAATCCGTCATAAAAATAGCGATGTGGATTTTGAAAATGTTAAGCATTATAAATACCTTGTTGTATGGATGTGTTATAACAAATTTAGTATATCAGAAAAGACGATTTAACACAGAACAACCTGTGTTACAGTTACTTTCGTCTAACACATCATATTGCTACAAAGTACAAACATTAACCTGAAAACTAGAATCATGTTCTTAAATAGCCTCTTCAGATCGAGATTGTTATGTGGGCATCATGTATGGGCTAAACTTGTTCGGGAATCTCTAAATTGTCAGCTGAAACAAACGATTTCTCATATCCGATCTCAAGTGGAACCATTACATTGAGTCAACAGCCAAATCCACTGCCAGGAAGATTGCGTCACTGTGTCGTGCCAGGATGTGTTTTTTTTTGTTTTGTTTTTTTTTTGCCAGAATATATCTTGCACATATACAAATCAACCATCCGCCCGTGCAGGAATACTACTGTCATATAGGATCAGGTGCCCGCGCTGTTAATCTCAATGTTCTCAACAGGCTCCAAAGAAGAAGCAGTAATGTGATAGGTACCGACTTGGCGGCTCGACTCCAGCCACTTTCTAACAGACGGAGTGTGGCTTACCTCTGTCTGTTTTATAAATATAACTTAAGTCACTGGTGCCTCTGCCACATGAGATCACTCATGCAAACAGACTGGCAACTGGGCCCCACCCATTCACAGTTAGATCAACGAAATGCAGCCGACAATTCTACTCCTCAGCTTCTTTTCTCGAACTTCCTGCCTTCTTCCATAATCTTGTTTTCAAGACGCCTACACCCTCCAGGAATTTAAATGCAATGCCAATACCCATCCCTTAAGCACTTGCTGCCCTGTATATCTTTTCCTTTCTCTCTACCTTTGCAACTGTAATTACACATGTATTCCTATCCTTCTCTTGCTCCCTTCATTGACACCCCCTGTAGCTGCTTCGTCTTTCTCTTTACTCCCCTCCTATCTAATCTTTTTCTCTTATGTAACCCCCTGCGCATAAGTGGCGTTACCGCCTTGCTTGAGCTGAAAGGATTAAAACAAAAACAATCAATATCTAAGAATGTCTTCTTGTGGTTGCAAGTGGGCTTTAGCGAGCGCCATCTTTCTTCAAGCTTTGTAGACTGCGCTTACATTCTCATATAAAACTGGGCCAAATAGCAGAAACTTCCTGCTATGATGAGTTCCAAAAGCAGCAACATCTAAAATTTTTAGCAAATGTTAGTCTAAGAGAAGATAATGATATAATGAAGATGTTGACGCTCGACAATAATTCAAGTAAAACATTAGGATGGAAACCTAATCAATATTGAAACGCGTGTTAACAATTAATGCACATTCGAAATCTATTTTTTCTGTTTTAACAGAAACATTTTATATATTTTGACCGGCAGCAGCAATGGCTACTTTTTTTTTTTTTTTAATCATTTCACCCCGAGCAAGGCAGAAACGCCACTGATGTGCAGGGGGTTACATAAATGTAGAAAGATTAATTAGAAAAGAGTGAGGAGTACAAGCTAGTTAGAAAGGAACAATAGAAAGCTGAGAAAGCAGGTGCAATGACAGATACATGGGCGGAGAGAACGTGAAGATTATACAGGGGAGGGGAGAGAGCTAGAGTCCAGTGGTTAGTAGATGAGTATTAACTTTGCATTTAAATTTCTGGAGGTTGTAGCCGTCAGGAAAGCAAGAATTCGGGAGTGAGTTCCACAGGCGGGAAGTGCGAGAGAGGAAGCTGCAGGAGTAGAATTGTCGTCTGCGTTTGGCTAACCTGACTGTGAATGGGTGGGACCCAGTTGCCAGTCTGGTGGCACGGGTAAACACCTGTTGAGGAGGCATCAGTGACTTAAGCTCATCCGAGCAGAAGCCATGAAAGTATTTATAGAAGAGACAGAGGGAGGCCACATTTCGACGATGGGAAAGTGGCTGCAGACGAGTCGCCAGATCAGTACCTATCACATTACAGACTCTCTTTTTGGAGCTTGTCAAGAACACTGAGGAGAACGGCAGGGGCACCTGACCATAAATGGCAGCAGTACTCCACGCACGGACGGATGGTTGACTTGTATATATGCAAGATGGATTCAGGTGGAAAAAACATCCTGGATCGACATAGTGACCCAATCTTCTTAGCAGTAGATTTTGCTATGGATTCAATATAGTGCTTCCATTTGAGGTCTGAGGACAGGGTAAGTCCGAGGAGGCGTAGTGTATTACTCTCCGGGAGAATAATCTGGTCCATGCTTATGGGAGGCAGAAGAGGTTGCCTGTAATGGTTGACAGACAACAGCTTGGTCTTAGAGGAATTGAAGTTGCAAGCCACTTCTTGCCCCAGTTCACCACAGAGTGTAGATCCCGCTCAAGGTCAGCAGCGAGATTATGTCTGTCCGCCACGACAGGTTTCTTACTGGAGCGGGAGTATATTGTAGTGTCATCTGCGTAGATGCCTACTTGGGACTTGATCTCATCTGGGAGGTCGTTGATGAAAATAAGGAAGAGCGTTGGGCCCAGGATAGAGCCTTGTGGGACACCAGCATTCGTGCTGTAGGACGAAGAGGCACGCCCATTCAGAACGACCTTTATATTGCGGTTATTTAAGAAAGATTGGATTAGGTCAAGCAGGCGACCGGTAATACCATAACCGCGTAGTTTGCATAGGAGGCCAGGGTGCCAAACCCTGTCGAAAGCCTTGGAGATATCCAGAGCAACCACGCGAGCCTCGTCAGACTCATCAAGGGCCTGTAGCATTTACTCCGTTACAGTTGTTAGCAGGTCGGCTGTGGACCTGTCAAATCGGCATCCATATTGCCTGTCGGAGAACAGTTTGTGGGCGGTGAGATGATGCTTGGTCAATGAATGTTAAATGTTTCTTTATGATATGTCCCGGAGAGGGCTATATATATATATATATATATATATATATATATCATTCAAGGTAGTTAAGCAGTTTAGGCAAATGCAACCGGGTAGGACAATCTAGTACGTAGGCGTAATGGACGGTATTTGTCGTATGTAGTATCCTAAGACGTAGGCGTAGTAAATAGACGTAGGCCAAGAGAAATAGATCTCTAGTCACAAACCTGTAGACCCATAGCTGTAGACCTATGTACGTAGACCTCTCTGCATCCACGCCTTCTTCTGTATTTCCGGCTGACAACAGCCAATCACATTACTCTGAGGGGAACAGAGGTGTATGAATAATCATATTCAATACATCTCTTTATAAAGAAATGTCGTATCCTAAGATTAGAATCAGAAGAGGCAAGAAGAGATCACAGAATATAGAATAAAATAGATGAAAAATAGACAGAATAGATTATATATATTAATGTTAGAAATGTGGCCGCCCTCTGTCTCTTCTATAAATACTTTCATGGCTTCTGCTCGGATGAGCTTAAGTCACTGATGCCTCCTCAACAGGTGTTTACCCGTGCAACCAGACTGGCAACTGGGTCCCACCCATTCACAGTCAGGTTAGCCAAATGCAGACGACAATTCTACTCCTGCAGCTTCCTCTCTCACACTTCCCGCCTGTGGAACTCACTCCCGAATTCTTGCTTTCCTGACGGCTACAACCTCCAGAAATTTAAATGCAAAGTTAATACTCATCTACTAATCACTGGCCTCTAGCTCTCTCCCCTCCCCTGTATAACCTTCACTTTCTCTCCGCCTATGTATCTGTCATTGCACCTGCTTTCTCAGCTTTCTATTGTTCCTTTCTAACTAGCTTGTACTCCTCACTCTTTTCTAATTAATCTTTTTACATTTATGTAACCCCCTGCACTTCAGTAGCGTTTCTGCCTTGCTCGGGGTGAAATGATTAAAAAAAAAAATTTGGAGTAGATAGAATAAACTATCGCCCGGTTCACCCTCCACGCACGTCTATTGAACAGGTGTAAAGACTCATCCCTTGTTCCCTGTTTAGGATGTGGTTTCCGGTTTTCTCTTTTCTAATCTTTTACTCTTTTCCATTATTTTACTCTTTTTTTTCAATTGGAGTAGATAGACTAAACTATCGCCCGGTTCACACTCCACCCACGTCTATTGACAGGTAAACAGGCTCATACCTTTTCCCTGTTTAGGATGTGGTTTCCGGTTTTCTCGTTTCCAATCTTTTTACTCTTTTTTTCTTTTCCAATTGGAGTAGATAGACTAAACTATCGCCCGGTTCACACTCCACCCACGTCTATTGAACAGGTGAAGTGGCTTATCGCTTGTTCCCTGTTTAGGATGTGGTTTCCGTTTCTCTCTTTGCCAATCTTCTTACTCTTACGTAGCCCCTTGCACATCAGTGGCGTTACCGCCTTGCTTGGGATGATATGATTAAAAAAATATAGATTTGTGAACGGAGCGATTAAAAAACGCAGATGTCTCCAAGAAACTGGTCACAAAAAGGAAAAAATATCCTCAGAATCAGAAAGAGGCAGTTGAAACTTCTTGGAGACAAGATTATAAAAGGAAAATCTAGAAAACATAACTCTCAGTGGGGTGGGCATATGGAGGAAAAGAGAGATCGAACAGAGTACCACCCTGATGTGTGAATTACTGGTGAAATGGGGGACATACCGCTCAGCTTTACATATGGTTTACCAAGGATAGGCGATCTCGATTACGCATGTTCTGAAGGGTAAGGCCACGCAGAATAATAGGATATTTTTTAATGTAAATGTGCTTTGTCACCAAGCTGCATACAATTTTATGTAGGCGATTCTTTATTTATGTACATTGTAATGCAATGAATATCGGCTTGGAATGAGAATTCACAGCCAAATTCGAATTCCAGTTGAATTCTTTGCATTCACTTTCGCGTAAATTCTGGTGGGGAAAGTATCAATATATCTGTTCTTCCTCAAGCTATGTATTAAATAGCAATAGCAGGACATATTATTTCTATTGCCTTGGTTGGCAAGCAGTCTACCGTAGAAAAAATGGCAACCTACTGCGGGAAAATCTTCTATCTAGTTAGTCATCGATGGACAGAGGCATGATCGCCTAACCATGTATCACGTATGACACTTTACTGACAGGATAAAATAAACAGATGGACTAACACTCAATAACATCAACTATGTACACGGCCCTACTTAGCCTAATGATTATGTGTAGCTGTACTGTTACTTTGTAGTTGAGCACCTGACCACCTCTTTCCAATTTCTTAATGTATTAAAGATCTTCTAGTCCACTCAGAAGCGTGGACTGTGTTTAAAAAAAAAACTCAGTCTGTGAATATTTTTATGTATGGATCTAAAATTACAGGAATGTTTTTTTTTTAAACACAGTCCACGCTTCTGTGATGAATTTTATAAAATGACAACACTTGATAATGACTAATATTATAGCAGACAGCGATCGGACATGCAAATCATTACGGCAATTTTTCTATAATTTACGTTCTGTAAAAAAGAATGTTATAATAACATTAAAAATTAACTAAAACACCTAACCACTTATCTTCAATAAAAATTGTATATATAATATATATTCTTTCGCTTTTTCCAGTGTTATTTGAATTAACTCGCAACATTTGTTTAATGTACTGTTTTAAAATTTTGAGTAGGTCTGTACTTTTTATATACCTTTTAAATGTTGTTGATATATATATATATATATATATATATATATATATATATATATACTATATATAATTATTAGACCACCCCAGGTTTCTTAAAAGAAATTATGTATTTCATACTATTTTTCGTATTTATTCCCAAGTGGATAATTCTAAATGAAAATAAAATGCTTCTTTTGTTATTATTACCATGCAAAATTTTACAATGCAAGGAAGCAAAGATGAACTCGTTCGAATCATCCTAAATTTTCTTGATTCTTTCAATTATGAAACTGCAATATGGGTAATTATTAATATTTATAAATTCATTTGATGCACATGTTATTGTGCAGTATTAACAAAAGAGCTATTCTATTTTATTTACAATTATTACTAAAAATAGTTTGAAATACATCATTTTCTTCAAACGCCTAATAATTATGGCCGATTGTGTATATATATATATATATATATATATATATTCGTTTAATCGATAAAATTTTCTAAATAATTTTATCTTTCACATTTTAATTAAAATGCTTGGAAAATTTACAGAATATTCTTTCATGGTAATAATGATTTATACCATGATAGTCATCAAGCACATAATCTGTACAGTTAATCAGCAGCAGCAACACATTTATCATTACCATGTCCAGTGTTCTTAAATTGCATACAACATTTTTGATGCCGCTTACGATAATGATGATGATGATGATACGGACGTTCTTTCTTTTCACTGATAACTATTCCTGGAAATCAATAATCATCGAATGTTCTTCCAGTTTCTACTTATTTTAATTTATTTTTTGCCATTTCGAGTATTAATGCCGCCATTTTCTTTTTAATAAATATTTATTTAATTATTTTTGCTCTGAGTACTTCAGAGATCATCCTTCTGAATCAACCAAAAGTGAATCCTATTATTTTATATTATCTTTGTTGTGTTTTTTCTTCAATTCTTCTTTGCTGCGCACGAAACGTTTCAGCTGAAGTGGGCAAAATATTCTTTTTATCGATAGCAACCACTCATAAATAGAGACAGCAAGATTAAGCGCCATTTTGTCTTCGTTTTATGTGTGGTGAATATGGCGTAATTCTTCCGGTTTCGTTTACCATGCAAAATCTTGAAAATGGCGGTGGAATTATAAATGGTCGCCATCCAGCTGTCAGAAGAGACTTAATTTAGAGAAGAATACAATTTAGAACTCGTTTTGGTTTTAAAATGGAACTGTACTTGTGCTCTCTTCTGGACTTCTTCTGGCATTCATTTGATCGACAGATACAATTTCAAAGACAACTTCCGGAATTGTTTTATTCAAATATTTCATCTACTAAACTGGAAAAAGTTTAAATAATGAGTGAAAAATATTAAGTACTGAAGATAAAATTGATAAAAATAGAAAATGGAAAGTATTAAAGAAAAGAGGTGAATGAAGGCAAATTAAAATGAAGATGCATGTGTAAGAAACTACGTGATTTTTCCTTTTTCGTGGATTCCTGAGGATAGTGCTACTTATTTATGTATCTGTTATGGGATCACCCCTTTTTGATGGAATAATGGACTCGCTTGATGTGTACCTACAATCCTATCTATACAGAGAAGAGAGAGTTGAGTTGTAGAGTTGAGTAAGGAGTCAGTTGGTCAGTAAGTTGGTGCAGAGTTAGCTGGAGTTGTTGGATATTGACTCATTACCCAGACATACTATTTCACTTCAAGACTGTATATAATTATTTTTACTAATAGTATTCCGGAATTGACTAATCCGTGTTCTAGTTTGTATATCTTGTTCAATATAACTTAAATTTTCTATCTCCGTAACCCTTTTTGTTATTTATTATTTTGTGTGGTTTCTCACCCGGAATCCCCAACAGTATCTCATTTGTATACCACGCTACATCTCTCTGAACCTGAGAGACTTGATACCCTTACTTGCTCTATCACTTTTTCTGAATATTCTGGATAGCATGCATCTTTCCTCTGTTTGTTTTTCTTTTGTTTTTTAATAGATTTCATGGTCTATGGCCATCTTCCTCTTCTAAGTTTGTTAATTCATTTCCACTTTCCTCCATGTTCTGTTTTATTTCGGTTTTCCCATTCTCTGTCTCCTCTTGTTCTTTGCACGTCTAGATCTTCAGGCTGGAACCGGGTTCTGAATTGATCAATGTGAGCTAATGTCGGTTGCTCCTTTTTTTTCTATTACAGCCGTGCTCTGTCCTTTTTGTAAAACGAACATTGCTTTTTCCCGTATTAAGAGAGCACAGAATTTCTTTTTGGGTAAAAAGTTCCTGTTAAAATCAGATCAGAAGCCCTTGGAATTCTTATTCGATCCGCGAAAGGACTTACCAAGCATAACTTCATTAAATATTTTAAGGTGAGCTATTAAAATTATGGCGTTTGCTTTTGACATTCTATACGGCAAAATAAGCATCATTCCTCAAGTTGATGTATTATCGAAAACGAGATTTCAGAACGAAACTAGAGAGGCACGTGAAAATTCGAACGATAGAGTTATACAATGGGTGGAAGTGGACGTATTATCCCGCAAAACACTTAGCATAGAAACCCAACAAAACCCTATACTAAACAAAATACGCATAAGAAATAATGTGTGGTGTAACTGTACGATAGCGGAAAGACCTTTCGAGGAAGCAAGACAAGGTTAACGGTAGCGAAAGGTGTTATATGTAATGCAAATGCAATAGTACACTCTAAAAATATTTAGGGTAGAAAATATTTCAGTGTGCACGATTATATACATTGCGGTATCACAGCGACGCAAAGAAGGTTGGGACTGTAGGATTGGTGGTCAAGATATTCTAAAGATATTGAATAACACATAAATAGCTATCCAAAATGCATGGAAATTAAAATATTTAAACAAACCAAATTACACACATGGCCTAAAGAGAGGGAGCTATTTACAAGGGTTCACATGGACCATGCTCAGATGAGAGATATTGTTGTTTTTTAATATTAGTAGACTCATTCTCGAGCAGGCTAAAAGTAATAATTGTGAAAGATAGGAAAGCTGCCAAGGTGAAACAAATAATGGGAACAATATTTGTAAGAATCGGTTTATAAGAAGACTGTTGTCGATAACGCACCGGAGTGATACGTTAAAACTTTCGTGTTTGGTTAAAAAAATAGGATGTACACCATATCAAACGTCACCGTATCACCAACAATCGAATGGTATAGCAAAAACCATGGTGAAAACAGTAAAAATGGGACTAAAGTCATTTTCATCTTTCATATGTGCGTTGTGGTGCGGTGGATATTGACTCGGAACGACATATCGTGGAGCCTAGTTCGAATTCCAGTTGAATTCCCTGCATTAACTTACGCACAAATACCTTTGGGGAAGGTATTAATCCGCTTTTTCCATGCAGTTATAGGTTAAATAATAGGACAGATTGGGTTCTATAGCCTTGTCTGCCAACCAGTCTACCGCAGAAAGCAATGGCAACCTACTGCGGGATAATCTAGTGCCCAGTCAGTCATGTCTTATTCGAGACATGATCGCCCATATATGGCACTTAACTTACTGAATAAAAATATACAGCTGTATCTCTCTAATTTACTTTTAAGCTATCGTATGCCTATAGAAAAACAAAGCTCATCGGCGACAGGCAAGTTACAGCTACTATAACCATGTCGTTCGTTACAAAAGAGAAAGTCTGGTAAAAAAAATAAAATGAATGAAGCATAGCAAGAAAGAGCAAGATGTCTTACAAAAACGACAGAACACATATGTACTAGAAACAGTGCAACCAAACAATAGTGCAACTCACGCTGATCAATTTAGAAACAGGTTCGATCCTAAAGATGTAAAAATGCGAAATGAAGAACAAAAGGAGACAGAGGCTAGAGGAACAGAAACAGAACATAACCTGAAGGAAAATGGAAATGACTTAACAGTCTTTGAAGAAGAAGATGAACTTAGACTAAGATCTCTATTAAAGAGGACAAAAGGAAACAAACAGAAGAGCAGACCATTTAGAATCTTCAGAAGAAGCGATAGAGAAACTAAAGCTGCCAAACTAGTTGTCTGGCTACGACTACCCAGCATCTAACAGCCTGAGTGTTACCTAGCTTGGTGTATGAGAATATCTGTCTCAAATTTTGGCAGCAGGGCATCCCATCACGCGCCTCATGATCAGTATTAGGGAAAATTTGGTAAACAAACATCCATTTGAGTATTAAAATCAAACACAAAAATCTGCTCGGTAAAATTTTCTTTCTCTGCTGCTCAACATGAAAAATAAAGTTTAACGATCTAAAAAAAATGATGTCAAATGAACATTATCAAGTTTTCTATTTTGGGCACTTGTATTTTTCTTTCGTTTGTTAAGCAAATTAAATTGTAGTATACTGTGTGTTGTTGAGTAGTTTTCGCACTGAAAGCTATAATCGTGCTATGTCGGTTGTTAATTGACTTAACGCACCCAAAATGTTTGGAACTTGGTTATCTTCCACTGTAAGCTGACTCCTTAGTATTCGGCTAACTGCCGACTAATATTAACTGTTTAGTACTTCTAATGAACTCAGATAGAAGTCTAAAGAACTCCTATGAACTTCCCAAGAGTTTGAGTTTGAGTTTAAGTTTTGATTAACGGTATATCAACCTCTGTGGGTTATTTAATGCCAAAAATGTCGGATTCTAAGATTTTATTTTTAATGCTCAGTTATAATAAGAAAGTTGATTTAGTCAGATTTTAATGATAGTTTTTTGTTTTTATTCTTTTTTTATTTTAGAAAACTGAAAATGTTTTCTAGTTTCATATTCAAAAATGTTTGGCTGAGAATAAATTTTTTCCTTCAAAAATGGGTTATAGTATAGTAATATTTTTTCTTCAAAAATATATTGTTGGTAACTTTTTTTTCAAATATGTATATTTTTCTATAAAAGTCTATATTTACACTTACATAGTGTTTTGACCTCAGTTTGGGGTTAACTATTTTCCCATATCTGTGACCCTAACAGGTAGTACCACTGCGGGTCAGGGTGGATTTGGGAACAGCAGCAATTAAGTGGTGGTTCCATACTTCTAATAACCTCCCAATCAGAGGCCTTGCTGCCGGATTACTTTTTACCGTCATGCCCAGGACCGAACTTCCCAAGAACTTCCTGTTAACTCTTATTAATATAGAAGGGAGAGAACATTATCTAAGGAATAGATGTGTTTCCCCGTAACAAAAAGGCAACTGCATTAAGCCATCTTTAACTGCACTTAGCAATGCATAGATAAGAAATGATTTGGATGTTTGTTTATGAAAGGACACTCGCCAGAGAACATTTATTAAATTACAAAAATACTCCTGACTGTTGTCATTCGGTATTTAGTCATTATTAAACTCGCTCAATATTGAAGTGTATTACTGATATGTATACGCTCAGCTATGATTGCTTTAGAGATTAATTGTTTCTTAACCAATATTTGAAGACATCCGATTAATATGAAACTCACCAACATTAATCATATCTGAGGAAACGTGATATTGGATGCATTTTAATTTGACTCTGTCCAACGTTCCTTAGGAATCTTTAATCTAAAAATGATCTCACCGTATAAACAACGAGTGAGGAAACCCGTCTCGTTAAAGCAACACATGAATGTCTGGCAAAGAAACAGAATGTCATAGAGATTTAAGCAAGGACCGTATCGCAGGAAGAGAGTTTATACCTAAATCAAGTAAACCTAGGTATGACGATAAACAGCATCCGGGATT
>JBBBDQ010001738.1:1137500-1142500 GCA_037127315.1 Ascarosepion bandense | reverse complement strand
CTTTATTTTCTAAATTTTGAATGCTATCATTTTGAGTTATTTGCGATCAATATTGATAACCCACTACTGTTACATTTTGAATTTTGATATTTGCAAATATTTGGTTTATTTTAAATCATAGCGGTTCGAGAAATTAATGTAAAGAAAGTTGATTAAGTAATTATTACCGCCAGGCTTTCAATATCTTCCGGTATTCGCTTTTTCTTTTTGCTCAATCTGGAAATAATATATTTATTTAAATGTGGACGTTTTCAATTCTTTCTACGTAATTGAATATTTTAATTCTTTGGTGCTTTTTTTTCATACTTAATATTAATAATAGTTATTTACTTGTTTCTGTATATTCTTTGAATATCTGGTATTTAATGCAGAGATAAAGAAGCTGACTTAGGTAATATGCAATTTTTATTTTACTGTTATTCCTTATCAATTTCCGGATTATTTTCGCAGTTCTCCTTTTCTGCCAAAGTTCTACTGGGCAATCAATGCAACATGTCTTTAAAAGACTCTTATTCGGTCGATTGCCGCAACAAGAGGCCCACCGAAAACTGGCATATTTCTGATGTTTTTCGACTTCTAAAGCCTTGCCTGTTCAACCATCAATAAGTTTTAGTTTGTTGCTTAATGGTCTTTCTTTATTCGCTTTTTTTGTATCAAATGGACAGAATGGATCATTGATTAATTTTTTTCCTATTTTATCTTCTTAATGTCGTACATTTTTGCGCTTCGCTCTCTTATCAGTCTGTATTGAATATTTCTTCAAAATCTCTCGTATTTCTAACACGTTGACTTTCCCAGGTCTTATTGTGGCAACGTTCCTTTTTTTGCGGGCTCCCATTTTTCAAGCAAAATTCAATGTATGATTATAGTAGCTTCATTATATCTCCAACAAGTATAAGCATATAGTTTTGTCGAATTTTTCACACTTTCTAATGACTGGTGAAAAGTCTTCTTTGTGAACAGTCTTCTCGATATGATTTTACTGACGACCTGATTCTGGGCTGTTGTTATAGTGCTTTTAATTTCTCTCAAAAATACTTTCCAACCAATTCCATGTTAATTTTCTTTCTGTTCCTTTCTCAAACTGATTATGGAATTATTATTATTTTGTCGTTTTTATCATAATTCGATTTCTGCTATGGTCGCACTACCTACAAAATCTGCAGGTCGACCTAAAGCAGGACGTGGTGTGTCGTTATGGCTCAATTTCATGTTTCTTCTATCTCCCCTAACATCCCTAGCGTTACACACACAGCGTTCTTCTTAATGGGTGGTCTGTACTTAACAAGACAATTTTTTGTATATCTCTTAAGCTGGCGTTTTATTATTATTAATATTATTATTAATATTAATATTAATTGCCAATAAATGTATGGTGAATAATTTTTAAAACAGGTTATTGTCAATCTCAATCGTTGTCGACTGTATTCTCATGTTAAAAGGCATTTTCTGATCAGTGAGTGGACCCAGAATTTTCACTTATCGCGAAATTTACTCAAAGAAGATACGCGCGTTGAGCACTTGTTGAGACTTAAGATTAACCCAGATATAAAGTGTAATTCGTTCATCACAGAAGTTGTTGGAAAATGTTTTTTTTAAAAACTGTACCGATCTAGCATATACTTAACTATCCCTTCTATACGAGACCTGTAATGATAAGTTCCAAATAGCGTACTGCTGCAATATGGGCAGTGGTTGTCTAAACATCACTTTCCAGCCTTAACATAGTTCCCAAACGTCTCCGCGTCCTTATGAGTAACAAATTATTTTCACTATACAGCGCCTTTACCACAGCTGAAACGTTCGAAGCCTCTCTCTCTCTGTATTTGCTCTTTCCATGGTAATTGCCCAGATCGAAGAACGTTCCTTATATGTGCAGCTAAGTCCCACAATACTAGGCACATTTTAGTGAACCATAGTCATTCTCTTCGGAAACATTGATGAAATATAAGATCAACTCTAGCACTTTCTCCCCACGAACAGCTTTCTGGAATCTACTACCAAAAGATGATGCTCGGAGCAATATAATCTTTAACTTTTCACGTCTATGGTTATATTTAGAGTTCTAAAATATTTCTCTATTAATAATCGGAGAGACCCATCTCTGCGTTTCATCAGCACGACTGATACTAACCTCCAGGTAAGTGACTCGTTGCGTCTTCTCAAGCGAACGTTCTCAGTCAACATGAAGTGAAATGTTTCTATTGAATTCATTGTTATGTCAGCTACCATGAAAGATTGTTCACTGAGTCGTGCGAGAAAATTTATATCTCCAGAATTTATCTTACATAACTATAAGTCTACTATTCGCCTATGCTTAGAATATTGCTGCCACATATTATCGGGTGTCTCTGCTATTTACCTTGAACACCTTAATAAAATCCAACAAAGAATCATTAATATTAATGGTCCTGATCTGGCTGCTCGGATTCACGCACTTTTCTACAGCAGAAGGTTGTCTCTCTCTATCTGTTCGCTAAAAATTTTAGGGAGATTGTTTGCATGAACTCTTCGCTAACTTATGTAGACATTATGAATATAAACACAGCACTAGATTGGCTTCGGGATCTTATCAGCTTACAGTTGACCTAGCTAGATGTAGCCCAAAATTTTTCGTGTAATTCTCGCCTATGGAGCTAGCTTCTGACTCCATGCTTTGCTGCCAACTTTTTCAGTAAAAACTAAATCAAATGTAAATCGCTACTGATTACTCTTTCCTCTTCTGGCTCATTATTAATGATTCTGATCCCAATTATTCCACAACCATTAACCCCAGTGTCATAATGGTTTTACTTCCTTGAATGTGGTGATACCGATTAAAAAGACAATTTAACATCAGTCAGTCAGTTAAGTGATACACGCTTGGGCGATCGTGTATCGAAAGAGACATGACTGACTGAGCAGAAGATTATCCCGCAGTAGATTGCCATTGTTTTCTGCGGTAGACTGGTTGCCGACCAAGGCTATAGAACCCAATCTGTCCTGCTATGTAACCCATAACTGGAAGGAAGAGACGGATTAATACCTTTCGCAAGGGTATTTGCGCGTAAGTGAATACAAAGGATTCAACTGGAATTCGAACTCGGCTCCCCGGTCTCTTGTTCCGAGCCGATATCCACTGTACCACAAATTGACAAAATCTATTCTTCTCACTCTGTAACCCTCCACTCGAGTAGCCGTTGAGCATTGTACAGGATATATATCTTTTTAAAATATAATAAAAGTCTTTTCATCACTCAGCAAATATCGTGAGAATCCTGTATTTCCCTGTACTCCACATATATTACATTCGATTACATATATATTATAATTCTGTATAACTTGTTAGCAATAGTTATTAATAGAATATATCAACACACAATGCATGCTTGCTTCTCATGAGCGGAAAATACGTTTCGTGTTAAAAACAAATACGTTATCCGATGATAGCTCACCAAAAAAAAATAATTATTAAGAAAATTGATTAATTTTCTGTGAAATATAAGATTGATTTTACACGTTTGTTTTTATGACATGAAAAACATAAATTTATATTTAAAAGAAAACTCATAATGGCTGATTAGCTGACTCTTGAATATCGATATTATTCATTAAAAACAAGAAAAACACAAAAGTGTTTCATTATATACGTGTGCAGCCATGCCGTAAAAATGACAGCATAATATTTATATCGATATGCCGCCTTTAATGACGGCAACACATACATTGATATACCTGCTATTATCTTACATTAAGACAGAATAAAAAAATAATCCAAACTTCTGAGCCTGATTGGAGGGATATATATATATAATAAATGGTAGGAGGATTTGAAATATTAAGTAAGTAATTCATCGGGTTTTATTCAAACTCAGCAGAATGCAGAAAGCACTGGACTGCCGTTTCGTCCTATATTTGGGGCCCCTCAGCAGTGCGCATCCACTACCAGGAATTGAAACACAGGCAGTTGCGTTATTAAGCGAATGACATACCAACTGTACAATAGGACCAGGTGACGAATTAAACTCGATATAGCGCCGCTCATTCACATATTACGTGGTGGAACTCTGCTGAGCTCCTTTTAAACATAGGACTGTGCCTCCCAGAGCCACGACTATTATCACCAAGCCGCTCACACTGGAGCATTAGAAGCCGGTTCAAGCAACGATATAAAGATGATAAATTGTAGGAGGATTTGAACCGGCTTCTAATGCTTCAGTGTAAGCGGCTTGGTAATATACCTGGCTCTTGACAAAATCTTCTTTACAAAAATAACGTCAATAAAATCTGGTATACAAACTGATTACTTACAAAAAAATCATATTCTATTCTTATGAATCTATTTTAGAATTTTTGTCGGCATTAAATAACCCATTTAGTTAAGTATGCATTAAAACAAACTAAAACAAACCAAACAAAAATAAACTTTCCTCAATAATATTTTTATTCACGCGTTCTTTCACACACTATAGTCTTCCTGCGTCTTAGTGGCTTTATTGCTTTCCTTGAATTGAATTGATTAAAACAGTAAATTTAGTCTTTTTTTTCTTACATAATATTTTCATTATATAACATAATGAAACAAATAGGAACTAAGAAATTGAGACAAAATCATTGTTTAAGCGTTGGTTTTCCTTTAGCTTGAAAATATTTCATTAAATGAGTAAAGCATGGCATTTATTAAAAACTAAAAATTTAGAAATTGTTCAGCATTCAACAGTAAATTTCAGTAAACTGTAAAGAGATGCTATTTTATAAAATCCGTTGGTCAATCTTCATGTAAAAAAGCGAATAATGGTTTGGGGATAATTTATTAAATTCTACCTGTGATATCATGTATAAAGATGTTGAATCCAGAAAAGTTGAAGCGGTGAGGCTATTTACTGTTCAGAAGTTTTGGCACAATACGACCTTGCTTGTAAGCGGTCCTTCACTAATACTGAGTAGAGTGACACGCAAGGCCATTAAAAGAAACTGGGAAGCTCCCGAGGTAATACGCGGTTCGATAACTTCTAAAGATG
>JBBBDQ010001738.1:1077500-1135000 GCA_037127315.1 Ascarosepion bandense | reverse complement strand
CATCAGGCAACATTGTTGTGAAAATTTTTTCCATTTAAATATAAAAAAATACGTTTGTTATTTATAGATATGGGATGACATAAAAAATATGTCTGTGTTCAATTTAACTAATCAGAATACAGATTCACTTTAAATTTGAAAAAAAGTTTATGTTTTGGGGGCAAACATCATTGCTTCTTTCAATCTTAACGCCAAAGTGTGTGCTTAATTTTTACAACTCCTGTCTAGACCCTTTTTCCGTTGATGTATCCATTATTGTTGCCAAATTTTCTCTTTCAAGTTTCTTTATATTTCAACATTTTTGAAAAGAAAAAAAGAGTAGAGATGAAGAAAGTAAGAAAACATTTTATGAGAAAACATTCTTGAGCTAACTTTACTTAAACCCCTTATTTCTTATATTTAAATAACAACAATGATCTAAATTTGCGTGATGAGGATGTAGAAATCTCGAAATATAGAAATCTCCGTATCGCAATGTATTTTTTATTTAAAAACAAATTTAATTATATGATTTTTTAATGCTGTACTAAATTTATTGTATTGAGCAGTTTTGTAAAATAAAAGTAAATGCCGGAGAAATCAGAACTGTAAAACTGTTGTTTTCTTCACCTGGATATATATATATATATATATGTGTGTGTGTGTGTGTGTGTGTGTGTGTGTGTGTGTGTGTGTGTGTGTGTGTGCGTGATAGAATTGGATCAGTTTTTCTCTTACCTTATTTGAATCTCATAGTATCATGTACTGAATAATCATGAAGCATATGAGGCTACCCTTTTCGCAAATATGTCTGCATAGAAAAACTGCAGTGAATAAACATTATTTAACTTCAAGCACTTTCGAGTATCACACGAACAAACACACACACGCACACCAAAACTCTCACGAAGACACATTTAGTCAAACTTACATTCACCCGTTTTTATTTTTTAGATGAGTTATTGTATAAATTTTAAATATTTAGATCATTCAGGCTGTTAAAAGCGTCATCATAGCCATATTCACGGCGTTTTAGCCGTTGTACGTTCTGATCATCTACAAGGATACTTAGCCCATTGAATAAAAGTGTTGGTTGTATACTCCAAACAGAAACTTGACGCAAAACATTGTGAGTTCATTACCTTGACATAGCAGAAGGAATAACAACGTGGAAAGCTGAAACTGAGATATTCAAAAAAGGCATGGTACGTAGAATTATAACAATGTAACCCAGTCGACTAAATAACATTTTTGGTTCAAGATTCCTTCACTTGAAGAAGCCTACAACACTCGAAACGCTGTTAATGTCAGTAAGGATAACCTTAGCATTTCTAACGACGTGATATGTGTAAAATAACAAACACGCACACACACACACACACACACACACACACACACACACACACACACACACACACATATATATATATATATATATGGTAGAATGGTAGACTTTGAAAAAGAGTATCTACTCTAGCATCTATGCATGGTTCATTCAGCAGTGAATTAGAACACTCAGCTATTGGGCGTGTGTATAATGAAAATGTACACGCTAAAATGTCTGCCTCCTTCTACCGAGCGCCCATAGCTCAGAGGTAGAATCTCCAACTGACGCCAATTCGGTGGGGTTTCACTCCTGGGTAAAAAGCAAACGGATGTGTAACCGTACTGATGAGCTGTGATACAGCGAAACACATCTGTCTGCAGATGACCATATATATATATATATATATATATATATATATATATATGAGAAGAAAAATGTCCTTTGTGACGAGATATTTCATTTCAAGAGAATGTTATCAAGGAAAATTTTCACGACGTTAAAGAAAGGAAAGGAACTAATGAATGGCGCTAATTGATTGAAAAGTTTACAGGTGTTATTGTGATTATTATCATTACTGTCGATTTGTTATTTTTGAAAGTCTGGAATTAATTTTTTTCTTTTAATTTGTTTATACTTTTATGGTAGTACATAAGCATATTGATTTGAGAAATAATCAATTTTTAATAAAATAAACGATATATTTAAAAACAAAATTCAGTACACATTTTTATATTTCGGTTAGTATTTTAACGCTGTAATAACATAATACCCAGCATAATCATAGTAACGTCATAGTTAACGCTAACACTAAATTAATCTCCAGCATAATTTTCGTCATGTATTTAAGAGCTATACTAATTTCCAGCTTTCAATATGTACATGAAGATATATAGAAATACATACATCCTTCTGAAAATTAATTGAAACAAAAGGAACTATGTCTTTCTAGGATTTTCACACTTTTTCTGATCACGTATACGTCGTCACTTCCAAACGCATTTTTCTTTACTTTTTTTAATGATAGATACAGTTTGTTTCTTTGCCTTGATGACACAACTGACTGTTGAAAGGCAAACAATATCTGCAATCTGTCTGTAAGGATTGCCAGTGTTTTCGTGCAATGTTTTTGCACGCTTCCTTGGAGTAATATCCATCGCTGACTATGGCTGTAAGACAACTAATCCACAGTCCAGATACTAGTGTTTGGTTGCAACAAAAATCTGATGCAATCCCGGATAATGCAATATTTTTCAAGGTTAAACAAATTTTATCATATACCCCGAAAATAGATTCATTTTACCACACACTATTACAGATGAGCTTATTTGAGAAAAGAAAAAAGAAATCGCTTACACCCTGTCATTTCTACGATTCTAAAACTGACCGAATGATAAAAGAAAGGAAAAAAACAAAAAAAGATGTTGATTCAAGTAATTTGCACAAGAGGTTATTTTACAACATTCCAATCTCTTATCAGTTTATAAACGATGCTGAATGAATAAAATACAATATCTACAACAATGATATGAATAATAACTTTTATAATACATACTATAAAATATAGATATATTAATTATTAACTCCATATATACTGCTCAAAATAATATATTCAATTTTAATATTAAATTTATTCATCCTTATTCTTGCTTTCCTGACGGCTACAACCCCCAGGAATTCAAATGCAAGGTCAATACTCATCTCTTAACCACTTGACCCTAGTTCTTTCTTCACCACCTTGTATATCTTTTCCTTTCTCTCCACCTCTGCAACTGTCATCACACCTGTATTCCTTTCCTTTTTCTGCTCCTTTCTAAGTGGTTTGTCCTTTTCTTCACTTTCTTCTATCTAGTGCTTTTACTCTTATGGAGCCCCCTGCACATCAGTAGCGTTACCGCCTTGGTCGGGGTTGATATGATTAAAAAAAAAATTCAAACTAACAAATATAATATGGAAATCATCATAAATATCATTACTTCAGAATAAGATAACATATTAGGTAAATTTTACCAGTTCTTACTTAGATTATATTTGGAAAATTCTACAAAGAGTTAAAAAACGTATTTTTAGACAGAAAGATTTATATAATTTGTCTAATATATAAGTAATTTACGAAAATAATTTCAACCAAACTTTTGATCTTAAAATATGTTGTTTATGAAGAGAAAAAGACACAAAGTTACTAAAGCAAAAAGTTCGTTAAGTAACCTCAATAAATTAAATTAAAATAAAGTAAAATGTTTAATTCAAAAGTAATAATAATGACGATAACATGAATTCATTCCATTTAAGGGAATTCTTCACCTACTTCATTGGGTGATACATTCTGTTGTGTTTGTCAATAAATATATACATTTCAATTGTTTCCTTATACAATGTATTTTCCCTTTTTTAATCATTTCATCCCTTGCAAGACTATAACGTCACTGGTAGACAAGGATTTACTGAGATTTACTGAGATGAAATAGAATGAGTAGACATTGCTGAGGAGACTTTGCTGAGGAGACTTTGCTGAATAGACTCTGCTAGAGAGATTAAGCTGAGCAAACTTTGCTGAGTAGACTTTGCTGAGGAGACTTTGCTGAATATACTCTGCTGGGGAGATTAAGCTGAGTAGACTTTGCTGAGGAGACTTTGCTGAGTAGACTTTGCTGAAGAGAGTTTGTTGACGAGTCTTTGCTTAGGAGAATTTGCTGAGTAGACTCTGCTAAGGAGATTTGCTGAGTAAAAAGTACATTAAATGAACAAGGTCCAGGCAGACAAAAGATGGCGATTTGATTTGTATTTAAAACCTTGAAACTTTCTAGGTAGAAGGAAAGCAAGAAATCAGAGGGATTTCCACATACGGAAAAGGCGAGAAAATATGTTTTAGAAAAAAATAGTATCAGATCAACAGCAAAATGGCGAGACCTCAGCTTTAGCTGATGGAAATTATTATCTACTCAAAATACTTTAGCTGAAAGGAGATCGTTTACTGTTACCACCTGAAAAACGCTAAATGACTGCAGCAGTTTTAACACAGCTAAATACATTTTCATTATTTTTCGTCGTATACCAGAAACAAGGTATAACGCAAGAATTTCAGTTATTGTAGATTACTCTTAGATCAGTTGAGATGTGTCTTTGAACTTGTTTCAACGACTCCGAATAACACAGCCAATTAATGTTCGCTTACCACAGGCTCATTTTAAATGTGGTCTTTCATGTATAACTTCGACTGTTTAAATGCATAATAATTATGTGTGAGACCACGGAAAACTCTATCAGTTTGCACACGAAGCCTGCGGTGCGTAAGGGCCAATCATGGGTCTCAATGTTGCCTCTTTAATAAGTTAACGAGGCGTTTTCCCCTTCACCGATTTCTCATCAATCCCGAAGTCACATGATCTCAAAGTTATTCAAGCAGCCAACAGATGGCGCTGAACGAAAAGAATGCTTTGATGTAGAGGATTCCATACAAAGTATACCCTCGCGACATGTACACAAATATGAATGACTCCGTTGGATGTCAAAGAAACAAAGTCGAGAAATAGATGGTCGGTCTTGCGTACATAGCACTGATTATTCAATTCAATAGACGTACACATGTACGTATAGATATACGAAGACACACACACAAACTCATCTATCTATCTATCTATCTATCTATCTATCTATCTATCTATCTATCGATAGAAATAAGTCTATCTATCTATAGATAGATAGATAGATAGATAGATAGATAGATAGATAGATAGATAGAACATGAGAGAGAGAGAGAGAGTGAACGTGTATGTGGGTGTGTGCTATATAGAGATTTACATTTTAGGCCACGTATGTCAACGATTATATATATGCATATATATAAATATATATATATATATATATACATGTGTCAGTGTTGTGTGTGTGCGTGCGCGCATGCGATAGAACTTGAGTGTGTTTGTGTGTTTGTGTACGTGTGAGAGCGAGAGAGAGAGCGAGAGAGAGAGACAGAAAGATAAAGATGATGGTCAAATTATATGCCGATTGACATACATATCTTTCTACAATATTTCACTGCATATAGTTCAGTTTATAGGATACAGATTATTCCCAGAGAATTAAGACCATTCTTGAGATTTTGTTGACGTAATCAATTGTCTTTTTAACGCATTTTACTTATATATATATTAGCGAAAACACAACGGCTCTTGTGTTGCAGTAAACTATGTTTTATTATAACCATATAATCAAAATATTGCTACACATAATACTCTACTAAGTATCCAGCACTTTTAATAAAGTAAATCACTAAAAGGCAGTGGAGTGCCAAACCATTAGTTTGTACTACTTCTAAGGTATATATATATATATATATATCTTCGATAATATACATATGTAATGCTCTTCATGATTAAGCTTCCTGTGGAATCGTTGATGTTGCCGCTGTTTTTATATATATATATATATATATATAGTCATCCGCAGAGAGATATGTTTCGGTGGATCACAGCTCATCTGTACAGTTAGACATCCGATTGCTTTTATCCAGGATTGAATCCTCACCGAATTGGCGAATCGGCGATTCTACCTCTGAAGAGAGAGAGATAGACAGAGAGAGAGAGAAAGTGAGAGAGAAATACAGCTAGAGAGCGACAAAATAATAAATTGTATTTACACATATATACATAAATACCTATTACCTTTTATATCTATCATCTTATGGAGAATTACAACAATCCATAAGAAAGTGCTTCAATATATGCCAATATAAATTTAAAAAAGTGATCTGTACTCATATAACTCTGTATTCATATAGATATATATACACACACAGGCATATATATATATATATATATATATATATATATATATATATATATGTAGCAATATTTTTAATATAAGTTTATACAATAAATTTCGTTTTTTCGGTACTTCTTGATTTTGGCAGGATATTTAAATTAATTTCCAAGACAATATTTGATATTTTTACATAGATATAACTTTTTTTTTTTTATAAGCGTTTCACCCCGAGCAAGGCATGTCACTACCACTACTGTGCAGGGGGCTACGTAGAGTGGAGAAAGGCTGGTTAAATATAGGAAATAACAGAGGGTGGGTGATAGGCGGGTGAGGATATCGAGAATGAGGGTTGGGTAGATGAGAGTGTTGTGAGAATAGTTGGGAGTTAGTGTGATAGGAGGTGTCTATTGACCCTACATTTAAACACCTGGAGATTGTAACTGTCGGGAAAGCAGACTTGTGGAAGGGAGTCCCAAAGGCGGGAAGCATGAGAAAAGAAGCTGTTGGAGTAGAATTTACGGTTACATCTTATTTGTTTAACTGTAAAAGGGTGGGACCTAGTTGCTAATCTAGTATCTCGTGTAAATTCGTGCTTAGGCGGCACCAGTGATCTAAGCTCATCGGAGCAGAAGCCATGAAAGTACTTGTAGAAGAGGCACAGGGAAGCTACATCACGCCGGTGTGAGAGCGGCTGCAGCCGGTCTGCCAAGTCAGTATCAACCACGTTACAGATCCTCCTTTGTATTTTGTCAAGAAGCCCATTTTCTTCCATAATTCTTGTGGCAGCTTCATTATTACGTAATCCAAGAATTTGTACTGGTACTAGCAGAAGAATTAACAGGATAAAAAAAAATTGCCATACTCTTGTAAATATCATTTTAGAGGTGATACTGAAAACTTCTTTACATTTATCCTCTACCCAAACATATTTCTCTTCGGAAAGGTTTCTTGGACTGATTGAGAACTGATCAGAACAATAATTGCTTGATCTGAAATCATTTCAGAACATGTTTTAATGTAAGATCTTAATATAGGATTAGTTACTATAATAGGATAGAAATCCTATATCATCCAACATTTAACTGAAACGAATAAAGTAAAATTGTACACCTGCAAAATCGGATCAGAATGACTGGAAATATTATGGAAAGCCCAGACCAAGGCAAATTTTACAAGCCGGCGCAAAAATTAAGATTCTGGATTCTGATTTGATGGGAAATAGCAAATTGAACTAGGAACCGGTCAAATATTCTTAACACTTATAAAATGGGCATGCGGTTGTATCCGACCACGTCACCTGCTAAGTACTTTTTCACTTCTTTTGACCGGCCAAACACAGTTCAATGGGAGCGGTGATCTGATAAGGATCTCGTCATAATATAAGGAAAAAATTTCAAGACGCCGACCCCTCTTATGTCTCGCTGACATACCTTCGTTCTTTTTCTCCTTCCAATTTTCCTTTATTCGTCTTCACTCACAAGCCGTCAAGGAAAGAACAACAAAAACAATAAGCCATTTTCATCTGAATTTGATAAGTCACATTTTCCTTTATTGCTTCACCTTCATTTTCACTTTTCGCCGGCCATAAAAAACGAAAGGTATACAGACTATTAGTAACCATTTAATCTTTTTACATACATACATTCTGCTGCTTACTACTATTTCTCTATTTATGTACATTTTCTCTTTGAACATTTAACTCTTACAAATTAATTACCTACGTACATTTTATCTTTGGACATTTAACTCTTACAAATTAATTACCTACGTACATTTTCTCTTTGAACATTGAACTCTTACAAATTAATTACCTACGTACATTTTATCTTTGGACATTTAACTCTTACAAATTAATTACCTACGTACATTTTCTCTTTGAACATTTAACTCTTACAAATTAATTTCCTACGTACATTTTCTCTTTGAACATTTAACTCTTACAAATTAATTACCTACGTACATTTTCTCTTTGAAAATTTAACTCGTACAAATTAATTAACTACGTACATTTTCTATTTAAACATTTCTACTTCTTATTTATTTGTTATTCTGTTCAGTTAATAAAATTTCACTTAAACATACAAAACGAAATAGTTTATTTTTCAACATTCTAACATTCAACCTTTCAAATTCTGATGATTTTGATAAGCCCTTAAGTTGTGGGGAGTGTCGGGTATATTTTTGAAGTAGCTTTGTACCTGACATAACCGAAGCCACTACAGTATGGTGACCCCGCAAAGAACACGCAACCTACACTAACGAATTCACTACTGATTATTATCTGAGATAATTTCTTTTAAAGGCTTGAACTCACAAAATCTATAAAATATCTGCTCGATTAATAGCCGCAACATAACAGCATTAATCCTTCAAAACGCCCATATTTCTTCCACTGTACCAGATAATTTAAATACATAACTGAGAGATGTTAAATTGTGCTGATGTTTGTATTTACCACAGCGGGGATCACATGATCAATTTCTTTAAAATGATGTTTAAATGCATAATAAAAGTAAAATAAGACACGAATAAAAATAAATGATTGTTGAAATATTGAACGGCAACCGTAAACGAGATAACGTAATGGCAAAAAATAAAGCGTCACGCTTAAAACTGGATTTCGAGGCTTCTCGCAGCTTCCGCCGGGATTTTTCAATGAAGAGACGAACCGTCGCTTCAGATAGTACAACAAAAGATACAGGTAGCCAGAAGCTGAGGTAAGATAATAAAATTTTTATTTAATTGTTCGCAGTAATGTAAATTGAATATACTTGACATTCTTTTGAAAGCGTTGCTCGATGCTCTTTTCATTGATCGGTTCTCTCTCTTTGTTTTTTTTCTCCTACTGTTTCTTTTTCTATTATTTCCATCTTTTTGCTTTCGATTTTCTCTCTGTTTTTCCCCTCTCTTATTTTCAATGTCTTGCTTACTCTCTCAATTCCTTTATTTCTCATTGTTTTCTACTCAGCTTCCTTTTATAGCCACTCCTTTTTCTCTCTTTTTAACCGTTCGCGTATTCTTTTTACAACTTGACGTCACTTAGCCCAAAGAGCCATGTTTGAACAATCCATATTTATCGAATATATTGTAACTATCTTAGAATGGTCTTTTCTGCGGGTTCTTGTATTGATTGTCTTTGTCGTCTTGCATGAGGGCGCTCCCGACTAAAAAAATAAACAAAAGAAAAAAAATTGTCTTATGCCGATGACAGAAGCCTCTATCTCTTTTCTGTCAGCAACGAAACTTATGTTAGTAGAGTATTAGACCATAATGAGGAACAAGGAAAATTGTACAACACTACAAAACTAAGCGGTTGCTTTTTGACGAAAATCCATTCGTAATATTGCACTAAATTCATATATATATATATATATATATAAATATATATATATATATATATATATATATATATATATATATTAGACCAGTACATAGTTGTATTAAAATGTGTTCAATACAATTATATTGTAGAACTTTTGAAAATCTTTCAGTCACAAATGTGTTATTTCTGCAATCTAAGTTTCAACCATTTGGTATCTTGAGGTGATTTACAAAAACAGATTTACTGTTTTTCAAACGCTCGAACAGGGATTTTTTACGAATGCGTTAATAGAATTTTTAAGCAACCGAAACATTTTCAAAATTAACTAGGTTTTATTGAAGGATTATAGAACATATTCATCCATGTTTGCATAATCCTAGTAAGTATTAATGAGCATGATTATATCTGGACATAATTCCTAGTATTTTATTTAGTATTTTTTTTCTGGGAATGACTATTTCAGCTCAGACATTGATCTTGTGCCCAGTTTTTTTAGTCTCTTTATTCTGTCAGTTTTTTTTTACTTTTTCATTCTCTCTCTTTTCATTTTTTTACTTTTCATTTTCTTTTTCATTCTCTCTCTTTTCATTTTTACTTTTCATTTTCTTTTTCATTCTCTCTCTTTTCATTTTTTTACTTTTCATTTTCTTTTTCATTCTCTCTCTTTTCATTTTTTTACTTTTCATTTTCTTTTTTATTCTCTCTCTTTTCATTTTTACTTTTCATTTTCTTTTTCATTCTCTCTCTTTTCATTTTTACTTTTCATTTTCTTTTTCATTCTCTCTCTTTTCATTTTTTACTTTTCATTTTCTTTTTCATTCTCTCTCTTTTCATTTTTACTTTTCATTTTCTTTTTCATTCTCTCTCTTTTCATTTTTACTTTTCATTTTCTTTTTCATTCTCTCTCTTTTCATTTTTTACTTTTCATTTTCTTTTTCATTCTCTCTCTTTTCATTTTTACTTTTCATTTTCTTTTTTATTCTCTCTCTTTTCATTTTTTTACTTTTCATTTTCTTTTTCATTCTCTCTCTTTTCATTTTTTTACTTTTCATTTTCTTTTTCATTCTCTCTCTTTTCATTTTTGCTTTTCATTTTCTTTTTCCTTCTCTCTCTTTTCATTTTTTTACTTTTCATTTTCTTTTTCATTCTCTCTCTTTTCATTTTTACTTTTCATTTTCTTTTTTATTCTCTCTCTTTTCATTTTTTTACTTTTCATTTTCTTTTTCATTCTCTTTCTTTTCATTTTTACTTTTCATTTTCTTTTTCATTCTCTCTCTTTTCATTTTTTTACTTTTCATTTTCTTTTTCATTCTCTCTCTTTTCATTTTTACTTTTCATTTTCTTTTTTATTCTCTCTCTTTTCATTTTTTTACTTTTCATTTTCTTTTTCATTCTCTCTCTTTTCATTTTTTTACTTTTCATTTTCTTTTTCATTCTCTCTCTTTTCATTTGTACTTTTCATTTTCTTTTTCATTCTCTCTCTTTTCATTTTTTTACTTTTCATTTTCTTTTTTATTCTCTCTCTTTTCATTTTTACTTTTCATTTTCTTTTTCATTCTCTCTCTTTTCATTTTTACTTTTCATTTTCTTTTTCATTCTCTCTCTTTTCATTTTTTACTTTTCATTTTCTTTTTCATTCTCTCTCTTTTCATTTTTACTTTTCATTTTCTTTTTTATTCTCTCTCTTTTCATTTTTTTACTTTTCATTTTCTTTTTCATTCTCTCTCTCTTCATTTTTTTACTTTTCATTTTCTTTTTCATTCTCTCTCTTTTCATTTTTACTTTTCATTTTCTTTTTCATTCTCTCTCTTTTCATTTTTTTACTTTTCATTTTCTTTTTCATTCTCTCTCTTTTCATTTTTACTTTTCATTTTCTTTTTCATTCTCTCTCTTTTCATTTTTTACTTTTCATTTTCTTTTTTATTCTCTCTCTTTTCATTTTTTTACTTTTCATTTTCTTTTTCATTCTCTCTCTTTTCATTTTTTTACTTTTCATTTTAAATGTTTTGTTTTTGTTTTTCTTTGTGCCGCTTTGTTAAATTAAAAGACATGTCAAGTATTGTTAGGTTAATTTCGAATAAGAATCTGTTATTTGTCATAATCAATTAATAAATAACTAGATATATTACTGGCTCGCATAAGTGTCACAAATATATATATTGCTCTGGTTCACACTAGAATAAGAAAGCTAAACACAATTCCCTTTCGAATGAGAGATAACAGAGTAGATATTCGTGCAATATACACTGCAGTCAAGAAGAGAGACTCAGATCCTGTTTATATAGGAAGAAAATGATGGAAATTTTTATCTTTTACACTAGAATTAAGAACAAGTCGAAATATTCGGTCTTTATAAAAGAGACTAAAACGTAGACACATTCGTTTTAAATTAAAGTAAAAAGCTGGGTAATCTTCCTGCTTATATCTGACTCTGCAAGTAACCAATAGAAAAATGGCAGTAGCAGTGTCTTACGAATCTATAGCGAATGCGATCAAATTATTATAACCACCGTCATCTGGGAAATTATCTTTACGGAAATGACTTATGAAAATCTAATATAACAATTCTCTTAAAAGCTATCTGCTGAGTTGGCATGAGATGCTGTTGCAAAAAAATATGAAAACTCGCCATAGTAGGATTACTTTAACAGGTGAATATATAGAGAAAACCTCTGGAGCATGTGAGCAACGTACTGTCACGTGATTTTCTTATAAAAGCACAATGAATAATTTTGGTGTGAAGTTTCGGCAAACGTATTCTATCGTATGAAGAACAATACGTTTTTATATTTACACTATTAATATGAGTACTATTATCTTTATCTTTGCTGCTGAAAAATTATGACAATAATCCGTATGTAAATAATGTAAATAATGATGACTTCTGATCCCATAATTTTAATAAAGAAATGACTTCATGGAACCGCTCAAGTGGATCTTGCATCTCACCAATGGAATACTAAGGGAATGAGCTTGATTTTCTCAGATGTGCGTGGCGTGGCGTGTCTCAGTTGTGGAGGTTAGAACTGGTGGCACAAAGGAATGTAGTTCGTTTAATGATTTTCCATGTAAAAAGCGGTAGAGAATCAATAGATCTTTCTGCAATGAGACAGGGGCTGTATGGTGGAAAATGACCACAAAGACGCGGATACGCTTTTGGATTGGATCGTAAAATTGAAAGGGAAGACTAGGTAAGTTCTTGACTCTATATTGCAACAATACACCATTTATGACAGAATCTGGTTCATGCAAAGATAGATGACAGAAAGTGAATAACTTAATGTAGCGGCAGAGGGAACCGTTGATTTGTTTCATCTTTAGAGATAGATCGTATGTACGTCTTCTTCAGGTCTGCGTTGAGTTTAAGTCCTAATACATGCTCAAGGCATGAGACCTCCGAGAGGAAACATCCATTCATAGTGACTGATGATAATTCTGGATGCGATCGGCGATGATGGAATGGCATTATTTTGATTTCTAATGCATTGAATATGAACAGTCAGTATGTTTCCCTACTGAGCTGTTAGAGCTAAGTCTGAAGAGAGATCAGATATTCATTTAGACTTATACTTTTGCATGATCAGTATAGATATTCACGAATGATCGGAGTATACACTGTATATATGTATAATAAGTTAAATAGGTGTGATACAAGAAACGTTCTGTGGGAAGCTTCTGCTTGATCTTTACAAAAGAACAATGAATAATGTCCATGTGAAATTTCAACAAACTTAATCTATCATATGATATTTACCCTATTACCATGAAAACTTTTATGCTCATCTTTGTTGTTGAAGCAATAACCGACATGTAAATAGTTGTTGTTGTTGCTTTTGTAGGCCTCTGTCGGTCAGGCTTGAACATGAGTAGCATCTGAGTTGTCTGCTTTATTAGAGCATGAAGCGTCAGTGATTATAGAAGCAGATGCCGCAGTGTTAGTCCCTGTTGAAGAGGCAGCATTTATGTTCTGTTTTTGGTCTGTCGTAGCTGTCACTTTGCTTTCTGCGGACCCGCCTCTCCATGGCGGCTTATGCCAGCTGTTTCTCCCCCGATCTGAGTAGAATTCTTTTCCATCTGGACCGGTTGACTGCCACGCTATTCATGACTCTGTGTTGATGCCCACAGCCTTCCTTTTGCGTTTAACGATGTCACAATACCGCAGCTGATAAAGCTTTTTTTTCGAGCCTAAAGGGTGTGGGCCAATTGTTGGCGTTTGAAATCAGATGAAATGCTGAGATTTTGTTGACTTATTTCAAATAAATACTTGAAATGGTGTTTATTTTTAAGCTACAAATGACCAAAAATTAAAATCCATAAAATTATATTGATCTTTGTTTTTAATATTTTATGCTATATAAAGAGAAAGAGACTATATAATGTTATAGCTTTTTTCAAGGGTGAAGTCAGACATTTAAGTGACATACGTGATACACGAATTCGGCGATCATGTCTTGAAAGAGGGATGATTGACTGGGCAGAATATTATTCCGCAGTAGGTTGCCATTGCTTGTCTACGCTATAGAACCCAATCTGTCCTATTATTTAAGCCATAACTGGAGGGAAGAGACGGATTAATACCTTTTCCAAGGGTATTTTGCGTAAGTGAATACGAGTGGGGAGTTGTCTAGTCATGGATGTGCGTTGTGGTGCAGTGGATATCGGCTCGGAACGAGAAATCGGGGAGCCGAGTTCGAATTCCAGTTGAATTCATTGCATTCACTTACGCGCAAATACCCGTGAGAAAGGTATTAATCCGTCTCTTCCTTCCAGTTATGGGTTAAATAGCAGGACAGATTGGGTTCTATAGCCTTAGCTGGCAACCAGTCTACCGCAGAAAGCAATGGCAACCTACTGCGGGATAATCTTCTGCCCAGTTAGTCATGTCTGTTTCGAGACATGATCGCTCAAGAGTGTTTCACGTATGGCACTTAACTGACTGAATGCAAGGAATTCAACTGGAATTAAAATTCGGCTTCCCGATTTCTCGATCTGCGTCGATATCCATAGCACCACAACGCACATCCTAAAAGGATCAAGTAGGTGAGTCAAATTCTCGGCGTTTGTCTCTCTCAAACCTATATCCCAAATTTTCATCTAATGACCAAGGTTTACGGCCATATCAAGTTACAGCAGCAGTTCGCATAAAATCACCAAAGTTAAGCAGCTTTGAATTTGGCCAGTACTTTGACGTGTGAGTCAGTTAGGAATGCCAGGTTTTGTAAGCTTGGATGTGCGGATTGTATTGTGGTGATACCGAGCAAAAGTGATGGACCGGATGTTTGCAGTTTCACCACCCAAAAGCAAATGACCAAAAGTCGTCGCTGCGCCGACGACACCACGAAAATGTTCCGGTTGAAAACTAAAAATTAATTAAATATTAAATTTCCAGTTCGTGAGCCTACGCGAATTTTATTTATCAGCCATTGGGAAACCTAGAATCAAATACAAGTTTAAAATCCCAAATGCGCTGCTGTGATCCAAAAAGAAGATATAAAGATATATACAGAAAGCACTAACAGGCAAACCGACTCGAGGAGAAGAGAGTAATCAATATCCCCTTGACCTAAGTCAAGCGGGTTACTACGCTCGACTTCCTTACCTCTTGCCTTCTTCCCTGCTTCAAAAACTACTTACTGACCTAAGGAGCGAATACATCAAAGACATTACTTACTTACCCGCTCCCCACATTTCTTAGCATTAATTCTCTTTCAGCATTATATTGCCATCAACATTTTAACCTCCGTTGGACCTATATTTAATGTATTACTTCAATTATAAAATAATTAATTGATATGTGTATATATAAAATGTTATCTTTCAAATCAATTTGCTTTCCTTGGTTTTTAACCTTTCTTTATGACTTATAGTGGGCTAACTACAACAAGGCCAAATTCCGTTAACCTGAAACAGTATACAACTCCCCTTCACAAGAACGGACACCCACTACTAACAGAAAAAGAATAGATAACCCCACTATACTATAATGGATTATGGCTCGGAACTTTTAATCGGAGAGCCAAGTTTTAATTCCATCTGGGTTCGCCATATTTACTGACGCGCTAATAGCTTTGGCAAAGGATATGAATCCACCTCATTTTCCTCAGTTATAAATAAATTAGTAAGACTTGCATCACAAAATCACTTTTATCTAAAAAGAAATCTTACAATATGAAAGCTATTTTGGCTTTAAATTACCCTAAAGCGTTGATGAGATTTAGAAGACAAATCAATCAATTAATCAAAATGATCTTATCATCGAAGTGACTATGTTATTTCGATGCACGTTTTGATCAAACCGATAAATTTTCAGCAATCAATCGCATAATAGTACCTTTGAATGAGTAATCAGTGAGCTGAGTTCAATTATAGTCGAGTTTATTTCATTCACTTGTACCGAAATACTCTTCGAGGAAGAAGGAATCCATAGCATCCCCACTTATATGGGGTAAATAACAGGGCTATTTTCTGGGGAAAATCATTGTTATTCTAAAAGAATCGTTCATGTAATCTTCGCTGTCAAAGCAGTAAAACTACAATTTTCTAATAAAAATTATGATTCTACAATAAATAACGCCTAAAGTGAAGATAAGCCTTATATAAACACTTCTAACAGTTGGTTTACGGGAGTGAAGAAAGTCACAATTTCAATCATATCATTATGTTCATTTCTAATTGTATACAAATCTTTACGAGGAGAAAACCGACAATATTAGAAATAACAATATCACTTACTGACATTTATTGAAAAATATTTTTAAAGGATTATATATATTTTTTCCAACCAACTATAACACGAACTTGTCCGGTCAGTGATTGCCAAAAGTTTCCTGTATGGAAACGGTTATTTTACCATTACTATCAACAATCAAAGAAAGTAAGAGGTGTGAAAAAATAAAATAACGAAATTCTCTTCTCGGTTCGTTTTATCTGTAATCGGCTTAATTTGATCTCTTTCGCTTTCAGCCTTGTTAATCTACAAGGGCAGTTTGCTTTTATTTTCATATGCGTTAGAAATCATCACATCCTGCCTGGATATATTTTGTATTTTATATTTATATTTGACCAGTGAACAGCAGCTTAGTTAAATGATTCTCGCCCGCAAATATGTCTAATTTGCTCCCATTGCCTTTGCAATTATGCGGGTGATTGTCCATTCGAAACCGTCTGATCTCTTTCTTTCTTAGTTTTTCCTTCGTGGATATTTCTGATATTATCTAAGGCTTCGATTTGTCTTTTCACTGGATAAGTGATATGAATAATAAGAACAAAGTTATTATTTTCCATCTTCAAGTGTTATGTTTTGTTCTCTGTGACAATGACAGGTCGCTTGTCTTTGCCGTTCTTCAGATGCAGTAATTGTATACACCCTGTGAGAAAGTGTAACTTTATCGATTCTTAGAAGGCAAGGAAGTATTTTCATTGGCGTGGCTTTGTTGATGCCATTACTGGCGTTTTATATATCGGACTCCGTCTTTACGTCAGTATTGATATCATTATTCGACTTGAAAATGCTTAAATTGGCCAACACATTGAACAAAGTACAGTGAACTTGATTTATTTGTTTATTTATGTTGTCTAGTTATAGATGTAAACTTTATGAGTGGCTTCCGGCTGATATCACAACTCATCGAGTGATTGCAAGTCAATGCGTTTCTCTCAAGGTTTCTTTTCTCTATTCTAATCTACTTCAGTAAGAATGGTTATTTATTTTTGTAAGCTTTAGAATATTTTGATTCTATATTTGATGGTAATCACTACAGTAAGTGCTAAGAAATCACACACATTTCCAGAACCTTCCACACTATCATCCGACAGAACAGTAAAGTAATTTTAGTGTCTCAACTAACTTATGTCATCAAGTTTTCATTTTGCATCTGATCCAATTGTGCTATATAATATCCGCGGTATATAAATTTCCTATTCCAAACCATGACATTATTTTACAATTTTTAAAAACTAGAATTCACTCAATGGAAGTCTCAAGAGTTAATCAGGCTAAAGGGTTATTGCAAAAAAATATATTTTAGTAACGTACGAGGGTGTAGAATAAAGTGAAAGTTGTGTTGAAAAGATGGGTAGATAGACCTTGACTCGTGACTTCAAGAGTGGTATTTTCTTTCTGAAATAAGCAAATTTGGAGAATAAACCGTTTTCGCAGAACATCCTCTTTACTAATAAAATACAATACATTTTGGGTGAGTCGGGTCCGTTGAGGTAGCATGGTGAGTCCCAACTATGAAGGTTTGAAATGATGAAACAAATGATTGGTGTTAATCTGAACATTTTCATGGAAATAGCGATAGAGATGTGATAGGTTTGCAACTTTGCTTTTGTCGGAAAGGGGTTGTAAAATTTAAAACAACATCATCTGCCACAAGACTGTGTAAACAATTTTGATGTCGATCAAGTCTGGAACGGGAGGGTAGCCACAGGCCAAACGGTATGTTTGTATCGTTCTGTATGTCTATATTTATGATTTGTTAGGTGTAAGTATCTATGTTAACATATGTTTCGTGCGTATGATGTTTAAGTTCATGATACCGGTCTTTAATATCAGTTTATTTTTGTCCTATTGCTTGAATGTGCGTTATGGCGAAGTGTATATGGACTCAATACGAGAAATTGAAAAGCTAAGTTCGAATTCCAGTTGAATTCTTTTGTTTCACTTACACGCAAATACCATAGATTTTAATTCGTCTCTCCATCTAGTTGTGGGTTACATAGAAAAACATATTGGTTTATACAAACTTTGTCGGTAACCGCAGAAATTATTGGTAACCTACTGCTAAAGAATCTTCTGCCCAGTCAGTCATGTCTATTGAGACATGATCGCCCAATAGTGTATCACCTATGGAACTTAACTGACTGAAGTCGTTTAGAAAATAAGGACTGATTTTAGAAATAGAATTATACATCTTGGAGTAGCTAGTGTTAATCGCAATTTATTTTACAGAATGTGCATTTCTAGTTCCTAAGATTAAACCTCGGCAACAATCAACTCTTAACGATAAACTTTGTTAGATTCCAGTAAAATGTAATAGATTACAGTAATAGCGAATCACCAGACAACCACTATACATTTCCGGTTTTAAAAACTGTTGTAATGTTTCCTCATGATCAAGCCACTGATCCGTTCGTTTACGACTGTCGTAAAGGATTAACTTCCATCAAAAGTTATTGTTCGATGAAGAAATGGATCATTAGAATTTCGCGAATGCAGCATCGAAAACACTATCAAAAATCGAACCCTTGATCTTTCACTGAATTCATGTGGAATTCATTTATCAAGTTTAGTCACATTGTCGTTGTACTTCAGATGGTCCAAAATGCTGGCACACATTAGGAGAGGCATCTTTCTGTCAATTATGCGTGCTTTTTCTACGTCGAGCATTTTCGTGTGTTTTCTAACACCTTGACCTTCAAAAATCGTATCCCAACTGCAAAATTTGAGAAACCAGCGCCGTACTAGCCAATCATAAGTGGATCCTTCAACCCATACTCTGTTAATGTTGACAGCAATTTGAGAATAATTATGGTTATATTTGAACCCAACCACTAAAAGTAAACACTTCTCTTCTTTTTTTGTTTTATGATCAAGATAAGGGTTTTATAATATTTTCATTTAAATTATCAAAGAGCTTGAGATAAAATTAAGAAACAGGATTATTTCATCATAAGAAATGCGTTATATATTTAGTGCATTGGGTACAATAAAATCTATGCATTGTGTGTTGCGTTGCATTGAGTATCGGTATGAAATAAAAAATCGGAGAGCCGAGTTCGAATGCCACTTAATTTCGTTGCATTCATTTAAGGGACAAATATCCTTGAGAAAGTTATGTGTTAAATCTAATATATCTTGTAGTTCCAGTATTCGATACGTAGTACACTGTTACGCGTGACGGAATAGAGTTAGCGGCTTAACACTTAAATATAACTCAGCTCATTTGCATAGGATAACACAGTATGGATCCATCTCTTCACCCCCTCGCTATGTGTTGAATAGCAGGAGAGTTTGGGTTATATAGCCGTGGATGGCTATCAGACTATCGGAGAAAATAATGGCAACCTACTTCGGGGAAATCTTCTACCTAGTCAGTGATGTCTCCAAAGAGACATGATCGCTCAAGCGTTTATCACGTATTGCATGTAACTAACTTGCTGAATATATTTTGTGTAACAATTGCAATAATATATAAAAACACGAAATGTTTATTCTAAAATCGGACATTATTTTCCGATCAACCTAATATAACAACAGCTGGCTTGTGCTGATAACATTTTATTAAAAGATCGAGTATATATAATTCCATAATTCTTTGTAAATTACTATATCTAGTAATCTTTCATTTGAACGGCATGAAATAAACTCTTATTCCTCGAATGACGTAAAATCAATAAGAATAATGTATATACGTTTATTAGAAGAGGTAATAGTTGACAAAGCATCAAATAAAAGCTGAAAACAAGGGACTTTTCTTGAACTGCGGGATCCACAAAATGCTACTAACGACGCCATGGGTGTATATCCTGAGTCATGTTAATGTATGAGCCCGATAGGCACTTGCTCTGGTGACCCACATAGCAGACACATGCTATTTTTTGTATGTTAAGTGACTTGAGTAACAGAAGACTCTTTAGGAAATGCTAAAAAAATACTACAAAACACGGGTATTTGGATTGGTGAAAAATATATCATAATAGAAAAATTCATTTCCTTTGAGTTGGTTCTCGAAAAAAAAAGTGTGAGTATCTCCATTTTTTTATCTAGAAGACACCATAAATGGCGTGGAGTTTTTTAAAGATGCCAAAGCCTATATAAATGGAAAGGCTGGTTTGTCTCACCAGTTGAGTTCACTTTCAAACAATCTCGCTATCACTGAAGAAGATCTTCGCACAATTATCAGTTGCAAGTCGACTGAAGACACCACATGGTAGAAACCTAAGTCACGTTATAACTAAGTAGCGTTTTATTTACAAATGAAATCCACACACACACACACACACACACACACACACACACACACACACACACACACATATGTATATATGCATCTATATATATTGTTTAATTACTTAGTTTCTGGTCATAATAAGACTAGACCAGAGCAAATTTGTATTAAAAAGTGTTCAATACTATTATATTGTAGAACTTTTGAATATTTTATATTTTTAAACGAGTTATTACGCGACCTAGGTTTCTACCATTACTGGTGCCTTCAGGCCATTTGCTATAACTGATTTTACCCTTTTTTTAAGAACGCTCACTTAACGGTAGTTTTTTTTTAAACGCTTATGTGGCAGGGAATTTTTGAACGCGCAGTTTTTAGAATTACAAGGAATTATGGTGTTTTCATCCATTGTTTTATGAACCTAAGAGGTTATTTTTTAGTATGGTTGCACTCAGTCATAATTTCCGTTATTTCATTCAACAGTTCGCTTTTGTTTGGTAACAGCACAATCTCTAACATTTCTTCTTTGCACAGTCTACATATTTTCCACCTTTGTAAGGTTTGGCTTTTTTTAGTATACTCCACATTATGTCTGGGTCTTTTCAATATTTTGATTTTAATTTCCACACGTGGCTAGCCAATTGTGTACAGTTTTTTAGGTTTTCTATTTGAAATGTAGAACCACCTGCTCTTAAATGTGTCTTTAGTTGAACCCAAATATATTTTATTTTGGCCGTTTAAGTCATGTACCTTTGCCTTGTAAATGATTTTTTTGTGTTGCAAAGTCCTTGAAGTGGACATTTATTTTTGTCCCAGAAGTTGCATTGTTTTTAGTGGTTTTGTTTTGTACACTGCTATCTAAGTTTCTGTCGTTTAGTTTTTTTATGAAACTATTTAAAATACTAGTGCAACCAGAGTTAGCCTGATTGTGTTTCTGTTGGAAATTTTGTTTAATTCTGATCATTTTGGAATGTGTCTATCTCTCAGTTTAAAAAATATTTGTCCTATTTTGGTCTTTACCTCTAAATTAAATGGTGGGTTGAATCAGATAGTGTTTCGTTTTCTATGATAGTTTTTTGTTTGAGAATTATATTGTAAAATGTTTTTATGGCCAGATTTTCTTAGTGCATCTTCATAGAAACCTATGTCGCGTAATAACTCGTTTAAAACTGGAATATATATATATATATATATATATATATATATATATGATATGTATTTTTCTAAATTGCATATAAGATTTTCAGATAAGTATAGTACGCTATTCTCGTTTAAGTCTAGACGTAATGTGTATTGTAGTAAAAGAGAGAAAACGAATCAATTAAATTCGGAATGGAGTTTGACGCCAAAGAAATCAAAAACATTGTTTTAGACCTGAAGTGCGTATTGGTTCTGTCAATGATATAACGGAAGTTGTAATGATGCGAGTCGCAAGAAAGTCATGGAACTAAAAGCAAACCTGCGGCGAATACACATCTGACACCCGTTTGGTTGAAAGTTCTCGTCGTCTCCGACTTCCGCTTGCAAGCAGATTTGACAGATCTTCGATCTTTTCAAACGTACAAAGTGGATTGCCCACAGAAATAGGGGAAGTAAATGAATTAATTCTGACTCTTAGCTGGAACTACAACAGAATTTGGGGTTTCAGTCTTCGTATCATTGACCTGCTGGTGTCAAGGTTGTGGGTGACCTCCCAAATTCCCGTTGTAATATTTTTTATCAGCTTCTTCTCCGCGATCAAAGTTTTTATATGAAATCTCTTTTTCATTTACAGGATGCAAATGTTATTTCTACGACACAACATATTTCTCTGTTCCTCATTGGTGATATAATGTTATTGTTAACAATATAAAAAAATATTTTTGATAATTTGTTTTTTTTAAGTAATATTAAGTTAAGTATATTTTTTTAAAGTAATATTTTAACACAGAATAACAGATCTCCTTTAATGAATTCTTTGTTTACTCAAAATGGAAAAGAAACATCTTACAGATCTTTTAGTTATGGCATTAACGTAATTTTTCTTCTTGCATCTGTGAAAGCAAATGCTCAAAGTGTTGAGAGAATAGGAACAACTAAATTGATTTTGAAAATGAAATTTAGACTGACACCAAAATTCAATGCCAATCACCAGATAATTAATAAAACCCTGTTTATTTTAGATATAAAATTACATATTATTCATCTTTTCTTTTAAATATAAAACTTCAATTACTTATATATAAAATTTAGTTTAGAACATGTACAAATTATTATCGACTACAAAATGTACCTTTTGTTTCGATATTGAAAGGACACTGTCTTATCAGGACTACCTTATGAGACATTGTCTTTTCAATGTCGAAACAAAATATACACTTTGTAGTCGATAATAATTTGTAAATGTTCAAAACCATAATTTATAATAAATATTCACAGATCTATTTTATATCCAGCACTGTTTTAAATTAAGTTTTTGAACGTTATCAATTTTTTCTTCGTTCCTTATTCTCATGTATATATATATATATATATATATATATATATATATATGTGTGTGTGTGTGTGTGTGTGTGTGTGTGTGTGTGTGTGTCAGTCAGTTAAATGCCACACGTAATACACACTTGGGCAAACATTTCTCGAAAAAGACATATTTAACTAAGCAGAAAATAATCCTGCAGTTGTTTGCCATTACATCAGCGGTAGACTAATTAAGAACATAATTTGTCCTGCTATTTAACCCATAGCTAAAGTGAGAAGAGAGTTATTAAAATTTTTCCCTAGGTTATTTGTGCGAAATTAAATGCAACGAATACAACTGGAATTAGAACTCTGTTCTCCGATTTCTCCTTCCGGGTCGATATCCACTGCACCATAACGCACATAACTGATATTATGCACATGGATATACACGCATGTACCCGCACATATATAAATGTGTAAGTGTTGTTAATATATGAATGTTCGATGTAATAAAACAGAGATATAATCTATAGAGTAAAACATATGCATATTTTTCTACGTCACAGTGCGCCTCCTCGGCCTTACCCTCTCTTCTGATCTCAAATGGAACCGCTACATCGCATCTATAGCTAAATCCACTTTTAAGAAGGTTGGGTCACTGTGTCGATCCAGGACGTTCTTTCCGCCTGAATCCATCCTGCATATATACAAGTCTACCATTCGACACTGCATGGAGTACTGCTGCCATTTATGGTCAGGCGCCCCTGCCGCTCACCTCAGTGTTCTCGACAGGCTCCAAAGAAGAGTTAGTAACGTGATAGTTGCTGACTTGGCGGCTCGACTGCAGCCACTTCCCCATCGACGAAATGTGGCCTCCCTTTTTCTGTTCTATAAGTACTTTCATGGATTCTGCTCAGACGAACTTAAGTCACTGGTGCCTCCTCAACAGGTGTTTACTCGTGCAACCAGAATGGCATCTGGGTCCCACCCATTCACAGTTAGGTTAGCCAAATGCAGACGAAAATTCTACTCCTGCAGCTTCTTCTCTCGCATTTCCCGCCTGTGACACTCGCTCCCATATTCTTGCTTTCCTGACGGCTACAACCTCCAGAAATTTAAATGCAATGTCAATACTCATCTACTAACCACTTGACTCTAGCCCTCCTCACCACCCCGTATATCCTTTCCTTTCTCTCCCCCCCCCTTGCAACCGTCATCACACCTGCATTTTCATCTTTCTATTGCTTCTTTCTAATTGGTTTGTAATCCTCTTCTCCCTCCTCTAATTAATTTTCTTTCAGTTATGTAGCCCCCCGTACATCAGTGGCATTTACGCCTTGCCCGGGGTGGAATGATTAAAAAAAAATCACAACTCGGAGTTTTTGCACAACGCAATCAGCAGGTGCTCATTATAACCGGTTTGGAATTTTGTTTTTTGATTCTTACTTTGTTTATTGTAGTTATATGTTATATTGCTGGCATGCTATTTAAAAAGAAAATGTATAATTTTATTTGATTTGGAGTAAAATTTAAACATGCCATTTAAAAGTGATATTTGAATAATGACATGTATACACGATATACCAAAGATTAATACAACCGCAAATACATCAACAGAGAATTTAACCTCTCCCATAGCAACCTTGACAAGTTCCCCAAAAATATCCAATTTAGTTTATCTACCACGTTTAGTAATTAGGAAGTTTTTGGCAACAGAAAAATTGTATATATAAAGCATTAGAAAAAAGTAACGACAATGTAAGTTTATAATTCTCAGATAAAAAATCGTAAAAATTACCCGAAAAAGTAAACGTAGCATGATATGTTTTAATCCACCGTTTACTCGTAGTATCCGAACTAACATCGGAAGAATGTTAAATTTCATTCACAAACATTTCAATTATTCCCTTAAACTAAAAAAAATTTCAATAAAAATAATATTAAATCTAGGTATAATTGCGTCAAGAACATTGACAAATATATATCACAATATTACAATATGGTATTAAACAAACCAATTTACAACCTGAAAAAAAAATGAAAATAACTCTGCTATAGACAATAATAACTCTACTAAAATAATTGAAACTCCCTAAAAAATAAGACCCATCTTCTAAAAGGTAATTGCATGACAGAAAATACAGTTGCAATATTAAATTTTATTTTGGATCGGTAGGCAATCAATGGAAATACTAATATTACAATCACGAATTAACTTTAATAAAGTAAAAGCACTACCCTCTCAAAAGATTTCTCGGCAATTAAAAATAAATAAAAACCTAATTATTACCTGGGAAATAATCGCAAGAACCAAATCTCATAAAGAAAAAAAATATGCAACTTATGCCTTCTAGAAAAAAAAAACTTTTTATCTTAACACATCTAAATAATCCTAATTTACTAAACAAAAGAAGTGAATTGATGACCATATGTAGGCATAGAGATAATTATCTGATCAAATACCTCGAGCCGGATTAAAGATTCGATTCCCCAAAGTATTTTTCTTGAATATCCTTATTATTTACTTTTTATTATTTTTAAGGAGCATCAATCCGAGATAATCTTAACGTTTTATTTTGAGTAAATATTTAGTTCACCAAACCAATGTGAGCGTGTTCTAGGTTAGAGTCTCTCTAGGATGAACGCAGGAGGAAGACGACTTCTTGATAACTATGACCTGGGGAGACGATCCTGGTGTGCGACACAACTTGAAAGGGCAAGGAAACCATTCAACAGTTTGCCCCAAGCTTTGTACGTGAAATTGGAAACACGAAAGTATCCGGAAGACATGGGGTTTTCTGCTAGCACGACGTCACAATTACCCAAACAATGGACGTTAATTTGTGTATACAGATAGTGTCTCAGTAAACGTTTCTACCAACCAGCAGTCTAGCAATTCGCGGAGTGTCATAAGCAGAAAAACTCAAGATCATTTAAATTCTTTAAATGAAAACGTAACATGAGTTCGAAGTCTGTCTCAGGCTGACATAGTGCAAACCAAATCACTAATTTTGGTTAATTTAGATATCAAACTAATAACAGTAATATCTTTTCATACATAAATCCAGGATCTCAATATATTATCATCCATATCACCCTTTAATTTATCACGTCTTCTCAACGGATGAAAAGTTTTCTTATAATGATAACACAATACAGTTTGTCTGCAATTATATTTTTATTCTCTCCATAAAAAAATTCTGCTGACTACCTGTCTCTGATAGAGAACGTGAAATGAATGAAAGATATTCTCTTTCCTAGGTTTGTCGACACGTAACTCATTCACGAAAGATACACTCTGATTAACATTGGAGGGTAAAAAAAAGAAAAACCTCGCTATTTCTCTAGTTTCTGATTCGTCAGTTCATGGGCCAAAGAAAATTCACTGCCACGTTTACCTTTGTTTTTACTTTTTTTAGTGAACTCTGACCGTCTAACTTAAACAAACCCTAATATCTTATTTTAAAAATATATACAAATCATTTATAAATGGAACTTTGTCTATGTGTGTATGTGTGTGTGTGTCTGTGTGTGTGTGCGTGTCCGTTACCTACAGAGTCCGAAACGGCTGAACCGATTTTCTTGAAAATTTACATAGTTGTACTATAAGCGACTGCGAGTGTTCATACCTAGTTTTCGTGTCGAAGTTCCCCCGATAAATATCGAAAATCTATAATCGAAAAAATCTGGTTATAGAAGGAGTGGTCCGATTTTAATCAAATTTGATACATTCATAAAGACATAAGAAACGATATTCAGAAGTTTCAAGGTTGCAGTTCTTACAATAGTGCAGAAAATCGATTATATATATATATATATATATATATATATATATATATATATATATATATATAAGGCAAGATGTTTGTGTGTCTGTCTGTTTATCTGCCTGTATGTCTGTATTTTTTCAGCCCTTTTATTTTAGTTCTTGCTTCGGGTTTGGCTCTAAGTAAGTATAATTGTAGTTCTTAGTCTCAGCCATGATACCATTTACTCAGAGGACTTATTTAGCCTTCCAAATTCAGTTTACGACGAAAAATACTTATTTGATATCGATACCAGGAAATCAAAATTTGACTTACATCCATTCATTTTTCTTTCAGTCTACGGTTTCGTTTTAACTGGAAACAACTATTGCTTTTTAGTCTTTCGTACCAACGTCCAAAGAGTCTGAGATCCAGGATCATGGATTAGTTTTAAAGCTTTCATTATACCAAAAAAAAAACGCTGGGCTATACTGCTAGCACGATATAATTCTAACAAACTATTCAACTGTTTATTAGTTAAGAGATTTGTTTATTACTTATTCATTAACAAAATTATTCTTCTCTGCCTTACACACATAATGTTACAATTTGACCACATCATCCGATAGTAATATATAACTCGCTTATTATTCTTAGACTCGTTACAGTTGAACATACTCGAACATATACGACAAAAAACCCTTTTTCCACAAAAGAATTTGCGAACGATATTTTAGCAAAATAGTGCACCTGCATATTTGTCGCGTGTCATCAGTTAGTTTTGGAATAGAAAATTACCAAAACGATAGTTTGGAGGGAGAAAACTCATACAGTTTTACCTTTAGAATTTGTTTCGTTTAGGTGCTACATTAAGAATACTATTTGCAAGAAAAAATCCGAAAACACATCAGGTGTTACAGAAAGTTATGGAAGAAGAGACAGCCAAGATAACACCTGAAATATGTCCAAATGCTGTTTGGGGTTGTCAATAAAAATTAGTTTTGCATTAATTTTAGAGCTTTATTTTTAAAAAAAATATCGATTTTATTCATTACTGGATTTGCTAATGGAAAAATTTGTTGATAACTGATTTTGATTTTCTTCTCGTGTGGATTTTATAAGTAACAATTTTTTTTTTAATTTATACCACGCGTGAATCCAAATATAATGCCAGATGAAAATAACTTAAATATATTTTCAAACATACGTAAATATTACGAAACCCACGTCTTCTACAAAATAAACGCCTACAGAAACGTTATTTTCATATAATTACGAGCACAATCTACTGTAAGTGCGACTAAACGAAGCAAGAAGCAGACACCTAGTACATTCAACGCCCGTAGAGCATGCATGTGATTAATAAAGAAACTACACTGAGGAGACCTTGTTGATAATGTCCATCATAATTTATGAAACACTGTCAAAAATTAACACTTCCTAATCAGACACTGTCTCGAATCAGATTTGATCTTAATATTTATTGTATCAAAACATACAATTCTGGCACAAGGCTGATTTGTGTGGGGACAAAACTCAAGCTGGGCTTCCGTACCCATCCTTTACCTAGCTAATCTGACTCACGACCAAAACATACTTTGCAATTTTCTTATACAACACAAGAACATGTCCTTCAGCATTCAATCCTTCATACACCAAAATACATCAAACGTACTATGGACATAAAAAACCCCAAATGTTCATAAAATTTTATTATGAAGATTAAATACAAAAATATATTTAAAAATATATCCGAAATGATATGTGGGGAGGGGCATGACATAAATCCCAAAAACAAATTTTCTTTTTAAACAAAATATACAAACAGAAATCATGATGTTAGTTGGACCCAACCAACCCACAGAACAAAGCGGCCGCCTGTATTCTGCCCATAGGACAAAATCAAGAGGTACACTTTCTACAGAGAAAATACAATGGATGGGGAGAATATAATTCTGACCCAGCCGAGAAAAAAAAAGAGGAAAAAATAACTCCGGAAAATGAATCACATTCATTCCCATTAACTAGGTACGCAAAAAGGAACTACCTTAACAAGGGAGGGTTCCAAAGAAATCCACCCCGATATGACTAGCAGATCTAATAGAGAAAATCAAGGCTAGCCCCGTTCACGCACACCAGGATCGCCACATTTACCTACCTTTTGCTCAAGCCTGTCGAGGTAAAACTTTTCCAATCAGATCTAATCTTCATATTGAGCTGGTGCTCAAAATAGAGGATCAGATCCTTCTGTGAAAATCTGCCACCCCGCAAAAATTCCTCTAGTCGCTTCGTCCATATCCCCATTCGAACCGTGGCCAGCAGCAACAGAAACACCATTCGCTTCACTCCATGAAAACGAGGTCGACACATTATCACAGGCGTATGCACGATCAATGAGCACGAGCTCACGTGGCGCAATACAAAAGTCAACTCGCCGATACGGTCCTTTAGAGAGTGAACCCGAGAATAACGGTAGAAGGCGTGTGCAGACGTCTTCTTTAAACCAAAGTCACAGCGTTCACAATCTGGCAAATCCGCCATGCCCTATATGAAGGCCGCGTCAATGAGAGACAAACTATTCCGAGCCAATTACTAGGTAAGATCAATTTCGAGCCAATCACTAGGTAAAACACAGAGTTGCTGAGATAATCGGCACCTGACGCCCAAGACCAATAAGAGCGATACTCACCCTCCGACATGTCGAGCACCTCACGTAGTGGATCCTTCGCGACAACCGCCACTAATCCCTGATAGAAGACTTTCCTAGGGCGAGAAAGGCCACCAGACATTCGAGGAGAAAACTTGATCGCTCTCGTGGCTTACGCACCGCTTCGAAATGGGGAGAGTGATGACTAGGGAACACGTCTCTCACTACACCCGCTAGCAATGAGTCTTCCATTAGCGCCCGTCTGAAAAAGACCACCCTTGAAGCGAGCTTGCGGATCCTCAAGTGCGGCATTCCCAGACACCCATGACACGGACGTTGGTAACAGACACGTTTGTCGACGTGATGTTTGCGTCCTCTCCACAGAAGAGAGAATAGTAAACGTTTGATCGCCTTTTCACGGCGTTCACAAAGTAGAAGTACAGACGCCCGGTAAAGAATCATGAGAAAGACGTATGTAACACACGCCTCAGCCAAACTCTTTAAGACAAATCCCTTCGACGCCAAGTCTCGACCGACGTGCCTGTACTTCAGACCAATTTTTATCCAACTGGAGGTCGGGACAAAACCACACACCAAGAATGCGGACAGGGCCGTTCGTCCAGTCGAAGGGCCCCAGGAGGATAGCACCCTTCCAGGCACCTAACCACAAGCCGGAAGACTTGTCGCGGTTGATTATGGCCCCTGTCACCTGTTCGTACCATTCAAGCCACTTCTGTACCACCTTAATGTCACTCCGGTAGGACACAAAAGTAGTGATGTCATCAGCATACGCGGAAACCCTAGCTCGAGCTTCACAAGGGACAGCGATTCCAGGTGGGGCCGGACTGCACGTCCTGTCCCTTAGCCGGCGAAGGAGGGGTTCCAACGCCAAAGCATGAAATAAGGACGAGAGTGGACAACCATTTCTGACCGACCTAGACAGCGGAAAAGCGCTTGACAACTTTCCGTTCACCTGTACCACACCCATGGGGGATTGATAAAGGAGATCAATCCAGTGGCAAATTTCGGGTGCGAATCCGGCCACCTACAGAACAGCCGCCAAGTAGCCATGGTCAACCCTATCAAGTACCTTGGCCTGATCTAAATTGATAGCGCGGCTTCATCGTTGGCTTTTATACCCTTTAGGATTGTGTGAATCAATAGCAGGGTTATCTGAATTGTTCGTCCCCTTACAGCACAAGTCTGTTCAGGTCCCAACAGAGACTCGGTAAACTAGCTGCAAACGATTCGTCAGGATCTTGGCCAAAATCTTTAACTTAGAGTTATGGGCCTGTAACCATCTAGTTTCCTCCCAACATTTTTGCTATTTGTTGCCTTTTCTCAATAGAGTGACCACACCCCTGGTAAACCGGCTGGGGATGGACTTCTACCTGAAACAGATTTTGAACACGACAGTTAAGATCGAGACAAAGATGTGTGACAGCCTCAAGTAAAATTCATAGGGCAAACCATCTGGTTAGACTACACGGACCACAAACTTGTTTGTGCCCGTGTAGCCTTAGACTTTAGGCCTAGAATGGCTGGTTACTGGAAGTTCAATCAGTTCTTACTGAACGGGCGGGACTTTCGGCGCCAGCTAATTAATGTAGTGCAGCGGGCATTAACTGGGAGGGTCATTAGGAATAAGTGGTGGGAGAATCTTAAGAATAGGACTGGATCTTTCACCAGTGAATATAGCCAATGTCTCAAACTAGATAGGGCTAACAAGGTGAAGATGTTAAAACTAATTTCTTCCGGGCGTGATCCCCTAGAGGTAGCCTTAGCTAAGGAGCTAACGAGAGTTACATGGGTCAGGTTTTTAGACATAGTTTAAGCAAGATGTCTTCCAAAGCTGTGGACATGGGCGCAGAACTGCGCAAGAAAGAGATTCGTCGAGGCGGCGATCGGTACGAGACCCGGAGGGATTTACTCTTCGGTTGACCGAAGACATGTCCGAGACGTTTCGGCGGCATTTCGAGAACCGGTTTAACAAAGAGCCTGGTCTCCGTGATGAGGAGTATCGCAGCTATTTGGCTGACTTCCACCGGCTTTTGCCGGCTGATTCAGCTAGTTGCGAGGGAGAGATTAGGGAGGACGAATTCTACGCGGATTTGAAGAAGGTCGGCAGAGGTAAGTCGCCAGGTTTGGATGGTTTACCCTGGCATAGCACTTCGAGATATCACAATGTTATTGTAATATTCTCTGGCCGAAGCCAAGTGGTCCCAGAATCTCATGTTCCCTCCCATACTACGGATAAGGGTGATGACACCTGGAGCTTTGGGAAAGTTTTTTTGGATCGTCCATGGATTTTCCATCCAGGGAGGTTAGCTTCAACAGCGGCTTTAAAATGCTCTTCTTTGAGCCAACCAATCCTTGGACACTTCTTTCTTGTCTATTTCACATAGGGCTTCTCCCTTCGCGAACGATTTTATTTTTGGTGGGTTTGGTGGGATTGGTAGAGGGAGTGGTAGGGGGATCTTGATTGGAGTGAGTGGGGTAAGTTGCGAAACAATGGTCAATGGGATTTTTCGGGGGGAAGAAGGGAGGCTCTTTGCCTTGGCCGCATACGAATCTTTGGATCTCTCCAGAGACACAGGCACAGATGATGATCTTCCAGGTTGTTTTTCCACCTCTGCTCGACTCCTTCTCAGTACATTGGGTTTTCTGCTTCCTCTTCCTCCTACTCTCTTCTCCCTTTCAATGAGGAGGACTGGGGGTGCTGGCATATCAAACTCCATTTTTTCACTTTCTTCCACAAACTGCTGCTTCGCTGCTTGTTCCTAAGGATATTTCTTTGTGGATTTTTTCTCCGGGGTTTTTATCTCCGGGGATATTTTTGCCTTTTACTGTGGCACGCCCTGCTTGCCCGGGGACGTCTTTGACTGTGGCAGAAGTGTCTGTACAGGTTTTTCGTTTGGCCCTTTTCGCCGCGCAACTTGCCAATCTTCATTCTTCTGATATTTTTTCTGGTTCTCCTGCACTTTTCCGTCTGTCGCAGCTGGTGCTTGGGATTGCTGAGTATTTGGAGCCGGGTTCTTCTGTGGGCATCCTTTTGCCAAATGATCCGATGCTCCACAGATCCAGCATGCTGGCCTCCTTTCCTCTATTAGGACATATATAGATCTGCCCCTGCAGGTGAGAATGTTTCGCATTTCCCTGAATTCTTTCTGGATACCGTCACCTGTAGGGTCATGTCTCCCGTTCTAAAAACCGGCCTTGCTCTTGACCACAGCTACCTCCGCCACTTTCCCATATTGTGCAAAAAAGGCTCCAATATAGTTCTCTGCAACATCCATTGGTACAGCGTGTAGAGTCACCCTGGTCTTACGAGTGCCAATATACTCGGTTTGGAGACTAAGCGTTTTTGTTGTTAATGTGACATCGGCCAACTGCTTCGCCTCCTCTTGTGTATTCAGCAGGACGTCCCACTTCTATCCCGTACCGACAAACGAACTTTCAGTAAGCAACACACACAGAAAAGAACCGACCGACCAAGTAAACGAACGAACGAACGAACGAACGACAACAATAACACGCCGAGAGAACAAGAATCGGGATTGATCTCGAATAATCGGAAAAATATTGCAGCCTTTTATACACGTCGCATTGAATATTTTGAGCTTTCTGATTGGTTAAGCCTTCTATTGATGGGCTATAAAATGGATTGGCTGATGGGGATCACCACAGTATATATGTACCAAAAACGTCCAACAGACCTTTTTTAAAACTCAGGGCAGAGAGTGCTTAATTTATCAGTACAAGCAGTTTGACCAATGCTAATTTATTCAGTACTCGGTCACGATATTATATGATACAAATTCTATATCATGCATCTACTAACTAAAAATACAATTTAAAATTGCACACTCGCAAACACGGATCCAAATGACTAAAAATACTTAAGAAAAACCTAGACCAAAACAAAATTCTCAAGTCAGTGGAAAAGCAAAATGCTGGATCCTTATTGGATAAAAAAATAGAAAATGGATATATGACGTTTTTATTTTTATTTTTTTTCACCTAGAGGTGAAAAGGCCTGCTCGAGCAGGGAACATGAAAAGCTTCACTATTTAAACCATGTCGCTGACCGGTCAAAATCAATCCGACATAGGAGCGGTTAGCTGACAAACCTCGTGGCATTACAACAAAAGAAATTTCAAATTCAGACAGAATGGTTGTGTTATTTGGTATCATCTCGTTACAATGTAAGGAAGAAATTTCTAGATGACTCAGTCACGTCCCGCCGACCTCTTTTTCCAATTTTCTTTTCTTAATTTTCACTCCACGCCCCCAAAGAAAACAAAAACAACACAAGAGTAGGACACGCTAAGTACTATTTCTTTATTCCTTCTTTCTCGCCCTGTCACGGACCTACCACAAAAAGGAAGGAACATGAGACTTTACATTCTGCTACTATCAAACCGTAAACTCTAAACTTCTGGGGACATTTTGAATAATTTTTTTTTTAACAATTTTAACAACAAAACTGCATGCATTTTCTCAATGAACGCATTTCTTCTCAAAAATATGTTTTAATGTTCAGTCAACAAAATTTCACATATATTTTTCTTCTTACAATTTTGGTATTCTGTTAATAAATCGTTACCTGAATGTACACACGAAATATTTTATCTTTCCATATTTCAACATCCAACCTTCAGCCTTCGGATATTCAAATTGTGGGGACTTTGGACGTGTTTGGCACACGGCCAATTTATAAAGTATCACCGAGGCCACTAGAAACGCATGTGTCTTTGTACTAATACAGCTTTCGTACAGCTTCGTCTCGCCAGTTGCACTGACAATGTTTGTTTCAATTCGGTGTATGGCTTTGTAGCACTTTGCAAAGCTGACGAACTAGGATCGCTTCACTAGACTGATGGCATCAAGATGTCAGCCTGACAAATAGATATGGCGAGGGATTGATGGTCGAAAAGGAACGTCCTAACCAATAAGCTACCGCCGATATCACATTCATAGATGATATTTGATGCAACTTATTATGCTTCTTAGAAATTTTCACCTATTTGAATTCGGAGGCTCGAATTTAAACAAGTCTAAAGCTAAGTTTTATGAATTCTTTATCGAATGCCTGTCACATGGGAAATTTTCTTCTTTTGCCCAAGGGTGTTAATATGCGAGTGCAGCATCGACGCCATTTGCACAAAAGGAGTCAAAAGATAACATATCGAGATTATCTACGTCAAACGAAATATATATTCAATAACCCAAGAAATTTAGGGAACCTAAACACATTTAGGCACACAGACACACTACGTACATAATATCTAAATAGACAAAATAATACAATATAATACATACCACACAATAAATTATGAATAAGCTAAATAATAATAATAAATTGTGTATGAATAGATTCAATATAGTCATTCCATTTGAGGTCCGCCGAGAGTGTAAGGCCAAGGAAGCGTAGTATTTTACTCTCTGGGATGCTAGCCTGTCCCATGCTAATGGGAGGTAGATGCGATTATCAATTATGAATCAGCTAAATAATGATAATAAATTGTGTATCAGCTATCAACACAAGTAATTTCAGCTTTTCTTATGTAAATAATAAACACACACACACGCACACACACAGGGCGCGTTGAAAAAACTATGGCCATCTTGTAATTTTATTTCGCTCGTGCACATCGTTGTTTTTGATTTTATCGACTGCATAGTATTGTAGGGTCAGTTGGGCACCTTCAGTGAGACAAACAGCACAATAGCACAATTTACTTTGCTAGAAATTTGGAAACCATGTTGTACTTATTTTTTTTTTATAAGCGTTTCACCCCGAGCAATGCACGTCACTGCCACTACTGCGCAGGGGGCTACGTAGAGTGGAGAAAGGCTGATTAAATATAGGAAATGTCAGAGGGTGGGTGATAGGCGGGTAAGGATACAGAGAATGAGGGTTGGGTAGATGAGAGTGTTCTGAGAATAATTGGGACTTAGTGTGATAGGAGGTGTCTATTGACCCTACATTTAAACACCTGGAGATTGTAGCTGTCGGGAAAGCAGACTTGTGGAAGGGAGTTACACAGGCGGGAAGCGCGAGAAAAGAAGCTGTTGGAGTAGAATTTACGGTTACATCTTATTTGTTTAACTGTAAAAGGGTGGGACCTAGTTGCTAATCTAGTATCTCGTGTAAATTCCTGCTTAGGCGGCACCAGTGATCTAAGCTCATCGGAGCAGAAGCCATGAAAGTACTTGTAGAAGAGGCACAGGGAAGCCACATCACGCCGGTGAGAAAGCGGCTGCAGCCGGTCTGCCAAGTCAGTATCAACCACGTTACAGATACTCCTTTGTATTTTGTCAAGAAGCCGAAGGAGAGCAGCAGGGGCACCCGACCAGATATGGCAGCAATATTCAATACAAGGGCGGATGGTAGATTTGTATATGTGCAGAATAGATTCAGGTGGGAAAAATTTCCGGGCCCTGCACAGGGAGCCCACTTTCATAGCAGCAGATTTGGCAATGGATTCAATATAGTCATTCCATTTGAGGTCCGCCGAGAGTGTAAGGCCAAGGAGGCGTAGTATTTTACTCTCTGGGAGGCTAGCCTGTCCCATGCTAATGGGAGGTAGATGCGATTGTCTATAGTGGTTAGTTGATAACAGCTTTGTTTTAGAGGCATTGAAATTTACTAACCATTTCCTACCCCAGGCCACTACGGATTGGAGGTCCTTTTCAAGTACGGCAGTGAGATTCACTTTGTCGTCCAGACCTGGTTTCTGATCGATGCGAGAGTAGATTGTTGTGTCGTCGGCATACATGCCAACTTGGGATCTAATGGTGTCGGGGAGATCATTAATGTAGATCAGAAAGAGCGTGGGACCTGGGATGGAACCTTGAGGGACGCCCGCGTTCGTATGGTAGTTTTGGGAGGCATGCCCATTTAATACCACCTTCAATGTGCGGTTAGAGAGTAAAGACTGGATGAGGTCAAACAGATGTCCAGTTATCCCATAGCTCCTCAGTTTGCACAAGAGGCCAGCATGCCAGACCCTGTCGAATGCTTTGGAGATATCCAAGGCAACGGTTCGGGCTTCACCATTCTTGTCGAGTGCCTGGTATATGTACTGGGTAATGGTCGTTAGCATATCAGCAGTGGACCTGGTGAAGCGAAACCCGTACTGTTTGTCAGAGAGAAGCCCGTTGGCCATAAGATGATGAATCACCTCGGCCTTGATAATGGCTTCGAAAACTTTGCCAAAGATTGGAAGGAGACTAATAGGACGGTAATTGGCGGGGTCTGAGGGTTCGCCAGAATTCTTAAATATAGGAACTACGCAGGAGGACTTCCAACAGGCAGGAAAGCAGGAAGCTGATAGGCAGAGGTTATAGAGTTTAGAGAGGACGGAGGAGAGTTCAGTGGCACATTTCTTCAGTACTATGACTGGGATTCCGTCACCGCCGCTCGCTTTGTGTGGGTCAAGTTGTGCAATTATCTTGGCGACCAGCGAGGGTGTTATGTGGACGTTATTTAGTTGAGCCTTAGTTCTGGGTGGGAAGTCTGGTGTAGGTATTCCTAACGAGTCCAGTGTCGAATTGGTTGAGAATCTACGGGCAAAGCATTCGGCCTTGTCAGCTGGGGAGGTGAGAACTTCAAATTCATTGATTAGTCGGGGTATTGAAGTCTTGTTCCTGCTGAGCACGTTTTTGCAGAGACGCCAGTAATCTTTGGAGCCAAACTTAGAGGATGCTATGCGTTGCTTAATTCTGGTAGCAAACGCCCTCTTGGCTTCGTTCAGTACTTTTTTACACTTGTTCCGTGCTGAGGTGAAAAGGCGCCTGTTTTGGTTCGACGAGCATCTTCGATAGAGCCGGAAGAAATGGTTCTGGTGGGCAATGGCGGCCGAGCAAGCGGGTGAGAACCAGGGGGACGAATTTGGTTTTAGTTGGAATTTCCTGGCTGGGATAAAAGCATCGATGCCAGCCTTAACCCAAGAGGAGACTTCGGAGGCACAGTCTTCGACAGGAAGATCGAAGACGTTGTTCCAGGGGACGTCGCAGAGGAAGTCCCTGAACGAGTCCCAGTCGGCTCTTTGGTAGCAGTATGATATTCTGCTGGTCTGGTTTTCTTGGGTAGAGTTAGTGCTGATTGATATGCTTACGGAGACTACGGCGTGGTCAGAGTTTCTGAGGGGGCAGAGTTGCCTGGTAGTGCAGGAGTCTGGGATGGAGGTAAAGCAAAGGTCGAGTAAAGAGTCCCTACCGTTAGGGTTTTTAGAGAAACGCGTGGGGAAGTCCACCACTTGCGTTAGAGCTTGGGCTATTGAAAAGTGCATGGTGCGGATCCCAGCAAGGTCGGTGGCTGAGTTTTCAAGCCACTTGGTGTGGTGGGCGTTAAAATCGCCAAACACAGATACTGCTTGTCATTTGCAGCAAAAGCATCAATACGAATATTTCAGAGAGCATGTGTCAATTTGAAGACATTGAAGAAGATTCTGAAATAGTTGGTTGCTATATTAAGTCAACATGATGATATTTGTAATGATTATTAGTAACAGTGAGAGTATGCTTCCATTTATCTTTTCATAGGGCCTCAAACTCAACATAGAGACCTACAGCTAGTCGGGGTAGTGCTGCCATTGGTCAAGAAGGTGGTATATCTATGTTTGGCAGCAGGGCTCTGAACCATGACATATGCAGAAGAATCCAGTCATGGCTGTCAGATAGATTCTGCGACCACATCCCCCTTGCACCTGGCCCTCTAACGCAGAGTGCAACCCCTTTGGTTATTAGGTGTTGTGTGCAGTCGAGCGCGAGACCAACAAATTCTTTGTAACACCAAAGGTGAACTGAAAACAATGATTATGTTAACATTTTCCAATTAAAACAAGGAGACTGTCCAGAAGAGCTGCAAGATATTCCGAAATAATCTGGAGGACGTGGTTGAAACCAAGAGCGATTTTATTGAATAATTTTACTCTTTATTATTTCGAGATATGGTCGTTCAGGTTTCGGGGTTGGGTGCAGGGCTAACAACCCTGCCCCGTAAAAAACAGTTTGTTGCTGCCCTATGCACCATTGTGTGTGATGGATAAATGATGATGATTTTGAGATGTTTTGCAATTTTGGTAAATATATCTGTTAAAATGAGATGTCAGTTTTATTTTCATTTTTGCATAATTGAGACGAGCATTCATCTATCTCACTCTACACACCCATACACACTAACACATACACACACACACGCATATATATATATACGTCAGAGACTGCCTCAAACAGAGGCATGACAGCATATTTAAAAATGTAAGCAGTTGGTGAAAATGGGTTAATAAAATAAGTATTTCTTCTAATTTCTCTTAAGAAGATCACGGTACACTTTTATTGACAAGTTTTGAAATTCTGTTTAGGATTTATAGATAGGGTCCGTCAATGCCATACGTCATACACGCTTGGGCGATCATGTCTCGGAAGAGACATGACTGACTGGGTAGAAGATTATCCCGAAGTAGGTTGCGATTACTTTCTGCGGTAGACTGGTTGCCAGCGAAGACTATAGAACCCAGTCAGCTCAGTTATTTAATCCATAACTGGAGGGAAGAGACAGATTAATACCTTTTCCAGGGTATTTCACGTAAGCGAATTCAAGGAATTTAACTGGAATTCGAACTCGCCTCCTCGAATTCTTATTCCGAGCCGATTTACCGATCCCATAATTCCCCAAACAGAGACTGACTAATGCTCTTATCCCTATCGTAGTCATAGAAATGAATTATGTTTTTTTTATTAATGCCGTTTTAATGTGCTATTAGCAATAGAAATACTCAACTAATATAATGTTCTTTGTTTTTGTTTGCCTTTTGTTCTCGCTAGTTAGGTATACTCGTCTTGTTCGGCTAAATCTTAATATATAGGATCTGATCAACGTTGAGTTACTGATACAATATTTGACATTAAACAGACCACCTATTCATGCCAATCGACTATCCTCAACTACGTTTTAAATACTTCCTGCCATAACGGATAAATAGCATTTTACCTCATTACAATTATTTTCCTAAATCTCCAGATGTCGTTTTACACAATTTCTATTTTTTGTAAATTTTGAAAACCATTTAATTTTCCCAAATTGCAATGCCATTTTACTGTTAGAGTTCGGTTTATGCTTGTCTTTGTCAATAGTACACATTGCCAGTTTCACATCCGTCCAGTTGACGTCGTCCCTTCGTACATCCCAACCTTTCAATAATGCACTTCGCGCCGTCGTTAATCAACAGCTGCAGAGCTCGCGGGGCATCAAGTATGTTTCGCACCCACTAAAAGATAGCAGCTCACACATTAGTGTAATCAGTTCTTCATCCCGACTGCGCAGTTTGCGATTGGCCCAACAAATATCAGTGGCAGCATGGAACCGACAATCCTCGCTACTCAGAGAACAAAGGCAGGGAAAAAACAAGGAGATTTATTAACAGAGCTACTTATGTTTACATCTCAACAACAGAATATTGAAAAATAAACATAAAAATTAAAACAATGAGGAAATTAATTATACTTTTATCCTAGACGCTGAAAAATAGTGCTATATTAAAATCAATTTTTACACAACTCGTATATAGAGCTTCCATCTTGAGGTACGTAACTATTGGTCTCCTTAAATCGATTAGATAGATGTGTTTTCTAAAAACATCAGAATATAAAATACCTCAGGCTGAATATTAGCACGTCTCGCCGATTGCGTTTTTAAGTGGAAGTAGATTGATTTTATTACATGGCAACTCACGTTACGTTGTTTAATGTCAAATATTTAATGGGCAACCCAGCAAGGATCGAACGCACAACGTTAAAGTAACGACCAGCTAGACTAACCTCAGTAACCAGGGAGAACAAAACGCAAATCAAACAAAAAGATAAAAAACGTTATGAAGATGATCTATTTTGCTATCATCACACTAAAACAGCATGAACAAACAAGAAACAAAAAAAAAAATAAATAAATAAAAACCAGAAAATTAACAACCTTTGGAATTATTGACGAGCCCCCAGTGAGGTTCGATTTCACTACATTGCTAAATTGATCAACGGGACGAGCCTCACTAATAATAATGAGTCAGTCAGTCAAGTGCCATACGTGATTCACGCTTGGACGATCATGTTCCGAAAGAGACATGACTGATGTACCTGAGATTCTCTCGCAGCAGGTTACCATTGTTTTATACGGTATCCTGATTGTCAACGAAGGCTATAGATCTCAATCTATCCTGTTGTTTAATCCATTCCGAGTTTCGTTTTCACAATCTTGAATCTGGAATAGATTTGATGCAATACTGACTTATGCACAGATATATCATCAAAACTATGAAGCAAAGTTAATAGTTTTACACTATTTTCCTTGGACAATATAAGGAGTTTCAATATGTAACAAAAATGTTGAATTTTAATGTAAACGATTTTCTTATTCCTACCACAAATAATTATATCAGGATTTGTCGCAGGATACTACATCCGAACCCTTGGAATTTGTAACACCGAATACCTAAATGAAGAAGAGAAAGCAAAACATTGCGAGTCCTCAGCTTAACTCTCAAAACAGACCTCAGATGTAATGACTAAATCGAATCTGTACCTAAACCCGCTGCTAATAAAGTCAGTTCTTTGTGTAGGGCCAGGAAGTTTGTTGTCCGCCTGAAGCAATCCAGCACGTATATAAATTTAACATCCACCCGTGAATTTAATACTGCTGCCATATCTGGTCTGGTGCTCCTGTTATCCACCTGGGTGTCCTTGAAAAAATCCAACGAAGAATCTGTAATGTGATAGATCTCGACTTGGCAGCTCGGATTTAGTCACGTTCTCGCCGGCCCAATGTGGCTTCCCTGTGTCTCTTCTACAAATACTTTCGCAGATTCTGCTCAGGTGAACTTAGCTCACTGCCTCTCCCTATATATAAATTTACTCGAGCCACCAGGTTATAAAATAGGTCCCATCGTTTTACTGTGAAACCAATAAATTGTAAACGCAAATTCTACTCCATAAGTTTCTTCTCTCGCAATTCCCGCCTGTGGAAATCCCTTCCATTTATTTGCTTCCCCAGCAGCTACAATCTCCAAGAATTTAAATGTAAAGTCAATAGTCATCTCCTATCTCACTAAACTGCATCCTCTCTCTCATGTTCTTTTGTCTGTCCACTCCACTCCACTCTCATCAGTATTCTCATCCTTCTCTTACCCACTTCCTGACACCCTCTATAACCTGACACTCTTTCTCATAACTTTCCTCCTATGTAACCCCTTGCCAGACAGTGGCAATAAAATGCCTTGCTTGGGAGTATATGATTATATAAAAAAAGAAATATTGCTAAAACATTCATATTTCTTCCCTACTCGCATCATTTTATGCTGAACGCGAGAGATCAAGCTAACAAAATCCACAAAGCCCAAGAAAGAAAACATCTATAGCACTTCTAACAGAAAAAAACACAAAAGTCATAGTCCTACCTTCCAACACTCTACTAAGCTTGTAAACAATTAGTTATCCTTAACGCTAGGATCTTTATACCAATTCCAAAACAATCGGAGATATAATTAGAAAGAAAAATAAACAGAACATTTATCAAATGCTGGGATTTATTAAATTATATTATTTACTATAAAAAATGATTACCTTGGGAAGACAAATCCTTCTTCTTTTATGTGTTTTGTCCTTTCAGGTCGTAGGCGAACATGGCCTTCCACATCTCTCTATTCCTGGTGGCTCTTAGCACGCTTTCTCATTTTACAACACTCAACCTCCGTTCTTCTATCCACCTGCTCAGGGCCCGTCAAATATGTTAGGCGCTGTTTTCCCCTGTCTCATTTTCCCTCTATCTGGCCCGTTAGTATTAGGTTCACCAAGCCCCCACTTCCTCATTGCATGTCTTAAGAACTTCAGCTGTCTCTTCCTGATGCTCAGTATTAATTTCCTTTTTGTTTCCATCCTTTCTAACACCTCATCATTGCTCACATGCTCGATCCATGTTATCCCCAGCATCCTTCTGTAGAACAACATTTCAGTTTCTTCAAGTTTATCCTTCATCTTCGACGAGATTGTCAAGCATTCACTGCCATTATGAAGAACTGACATCACATTGCAATACAGTAAGTTATTCTTTGTTTCTAGCGAAATTTTTCTGTCTCTCAATACTTTTCTCGGCTTCTGGAATGCGTCCTTCTCAATGCCAATTCGTCTTCGGATATCTATGTAGCACTTTCTGTCTTCTGTTAGAACATTTCTCGGGTGTTTAAATTTTTGTATCTGCTTGATTTTAGTATCGCTCGCCTGTATTTTGAACTTTAGGCTGCTCTTTTTGCTGAAGACCATTCGTTTTACTTGCTGTTTATTTGTGCTCCTTTCTTGTCACTCTCTTCAGCTACCTTCTGTAGTTTCTTTTCCGTGTCTGCTATCAGCAATATATCATCTGGGTACCTTATCAAAAATCCCCATCTCTGAATAATAAAGTGATTTATGATTAGACAATCCTCCAGACCACCCCTTGTTACACAGGAACAAAACTAGCCATAACTTTGATGTTACTAGTACACCCCAATTAAGAAAAAAAATTTAAATCTTTAAAGAGAAAATACATTGAAAGGTTAATACTTCCATTCTTACTAACTATAAACACACGTCTGTACCATATTACATAGCTAACCTTACTGAATCTATTCTTAAAGAAACTAACATGTGTATGGATCACGGAGAGTGCGTACTTAAAAAAAATCCACATCAGCACACATCTAATGTTGTCTGCTGGACATGCACCACTGACCAATAGGAATCAGTCTTGACATGAGTGAAAACAACAGATCTTTTCCAACTAGACACACACTCATACACAATTACAAATACACATTATCATTCCAATGCCCGCGTAGACAAATCTGATTTTTACGAAATTATGCACACATAAAATTATTTACAGTTAGTAAGCTCACGATATTTAAAGGTTCAATTTCTAACGACATTTTAATAAATTTGAAACAGGTTAGAGTGATAAGCGTTTCCTATATATTCTTTATCTGGCGGACCTGAAGGAGACTACCACCACCTTTTGGCGGACCTGAAGGAGACTACCACCACCTTTAAATTTCTTTTTTGTTTTTACTTTATTTAGTGCAGTCTTATCCATTACACCCTAAACTTTCGATTGGAAACAAAAATTGGAAAAATTTCAATATTTCAACAATATTAGGGTGGGGTGCTCAGTTTTTCATACAGCGTTATAGTAAATCGATACTCCATTTGGGAACCACTCGTCGGTACGACATTAATTGATTATCAATTGTTTTTTTACTTTTTTCGGTGCAATATTATCGATTAAACCGTAAAGTTTTCGATTGACAAAAATTTTTTAAAATTCTATATTTAAAAATTCAATATTTAAAAAAATTGTAAAAATTCAATATTTAAAAAAAATTTAGTTGGGTGGGGTGGTCAATTTTTCATACAACTTTAGTAAATCGATCCTGTGCAATTAACTTTTTTGCTTGCACATATTTAACAACTGAAGCCTTTTCGAATTTTTTTAATAAAGCCATTCTAGGAGTTTCCGAGGAAGATACCATCGTAAGAACTATAGAAAATTTAAAAAAGACACAAACAAGAGCAACAACTCTTCCCAAAAAACCCAAACAAAGCGACCCCAACGCGAGTGGTTCCAAAATGGAGGATCGATTAACTAAAACGTTGTATGAGAAAGTGAGCCCCCTCCACCTAAAATTTATTAAACATTGAAATTTAAAAAAAAATTTTTTGATAATCGGAAACTTTATGTAATAACCGATAATACAGCGCTGAAAAAAGTTTTTTAAAAATTTTTTAAAAATAAGGTGGTGATAGTCTCCTTCTGGTCCGCCCTTTAGCTTATTTCGATCTATATATTGTTTACATTTGATCATTAACTCATGAATATATAGATAGAACTTGTTATAGTTACAGTTATACTTACTCTTTGATACTGCAAAAGAGAAATCTCAATTTCCTGAACACAATTTCGTCAGGTACCAGGCTGTAGGATCTGCGTTGTGGCGCAGTGGATATCAGCTCGTCACGAGAAATCGGGGAATACCCTTGGGAAAGGTATTAATCCGTTTCTTCCCTCCAGTTATGGGTTAAATAATATGACAGACTGGGTTCTATAGCATTGGTCGGCAACCAGTCTACCGCAGAAAGCAATGTATGATTGGCAGAATTTGCTGTTAGACCTGAAGACGTTAGTCTCCTCAAACTGACGAAAGTGTGTACCACAACAATGCAACATCAATTTTTGGAAAGAAGCTGAGTTGAACGTATTCCTTACGAATGGAATACGAAAGTTGACTGAATATGTGTACCTGGCATGGTGAGTCTGAATAAGTTAAAATGACGAATTAAATTCGACTGAGGACTGACAAAAAATATTGCTAAGGCTAAAATTTCGGAGTTTTACGAGAAAAATTAATTCATCATTCACAAAGTCGTGTAAAGGATTTATAATTCAGCTCCAGTATTTGTATTTGCCCTTAACTACCGTCAAGATAGAGCAAGGCAGAAGGAGCCATGTATCTCCTTCTACAATGTTATTGCTGATTTTACTAATTTTTCTCATATTTATTTCACTCTTTTCACGTGTAAGATTATTTTCTGTAATTTCTTTATATCTGACATAGTCTATGCATCGGTCCTTTGTCATCTTTCATTTTTGTCCCACATTTAAACATGCGTCAGAATGAAGACGTGGGGGTGGTTGAAGAGGCCTGATTCAAATCACGTGGGAATAATCTTCGGGTTATCGGGATGAGTATTCAGATTTCACGCTTTATAGTTAGGGAAGTTTGATCTGGAGATAATCGGAATCAAAAATATTAGCTGATATTCAAGCATTAAAATCATTCACTTGATTAGCAATTACCCAAAAATAAATAGATCGCAACATCAATTTGAGAAAGATAATGACTGAAATGTAAAGGAAGGTTGGCAGACCGATAGAACGTATAGAACAGGACAAAAATAATAAATGAGAAGGAAGGAAGGAAGGTAACGGAAGGAAGAAAGAAAACACAAGGAAAGAGACAAAAATAAATATTATAGAAAGGAAGGAAGGAAGGAAGGAAGGAAGGAAGGAAGGAAAAAGAAAGGAAAAAAATGAAGGAATTAAACATTTATAGGAAGGAAGGAAAAAAAGAAAAAGACAGCATGAAACGAGAATATTAAAAGACTGGAACGAAGTAAAACACGAACGAAAGGAACAAAGGTAAAAGAGGCAAGCAAGAATAAATATGATAGAAAGGCAAGAAGGAAGGAAGGAAGGAAGGAAGGAAGGAAGGAAGGGAAAAATTGAGGAGACGAAAATGATAAATTATAGAAAAGAAGCAGAAAGGAAGAAAAGAGACAGAAAGAAACGAGAATCATAAATGATGGAAAAGAATGGAAAAGAAAGAATGGGACGAGAAAAATAAATGAGAGGAAGGAAGGAAGAAAGAAAGGAAGAAAGGGAGGAAGGAAGGGCTTGAAAATAATAATTGATACGAAAGAAAGCAGGGAGGAAGATAAGAAAAACGAAAGAAAGAGAAAAGTATGATAAATAATGGGAAGGAAAAAGAGAAATTTGCCGTTGTTCAATGCATGGTATTCTTGACATTTTTCTGTATATCAAAATATGTTTTAATTCGTGTAGTTTCTTCAGCTAAGAACATTCATTGTCACATGGAATAACTGGCATTAAGCAACATTAGTGTCATCTTTTCTTTGCTTCTGACGAAATCTTCCTGTTTCGTAATACAGTGCTTAGCTTTTGGATGGCATCTTTCACTATCCCGATGTGTCTACGGATTTCGGTATCGCACTTTCCGTCCTCTGTTAAAGCAATTCAGAAATAGTTAAATTGATGTACTTATTGGATTAGTGTGTCGCAAATTTGTCATTTCCTGTCGACTTTTTTACTTTTCTGAAGTTCATACATTATGTCTTTTTTTAATGGGTATCAAATCCATACTTATCGCTTTACATTACTACATTTAGTGACAATTCTGACACGTTTTATAGCTGCTATCTGCTCATTTAAACACCTGGAGATTGTAACTGTCGGGAAAGCAGACTTGTGGAAGGGAGTTCCACAGGCGGGAAGCGCGAGAAAAGAAGTTGTTGGAGTAGAATTTACGTTGGCCGTAAGAAAAACAATGAAAAGTCAGAAATTTATTCACCTAATGAGACAGAAACTCGAATTACGTGTAGCGTTACAAACTGGAAACACTTATACAATATATATATGTATATATATATATATATATATATATATATATATATATATAATCCCCAAAATGGAAAAGCATATCAGTAAAGTCCCAAAAACTAAATCGTTTTAATATCAATTTTTGTAATGTTAAAAATGATCCAGTTTCATGGCTTGATGCAAATAACATTATATATTTACGGAGCTAAATATTGTATATTATATAAAAAAGTCCCAGATGTTGCATATGTTGAATATTTATTTCAGCGAGAAATTTCTCTCGCTGAAATAGCTATATATTAGAGTATGACAAGAAAAGATGTCTATGTCTGAAATATGGCTTCTGCATATATATATATATATATATATGAGCAAAAACACACACACACACACACACACACACACACACACACACACACATATATATATATATATATATATATATATAAAGGTAAACTCAACCCGACATTTAAATTGGTTATAAATTATAATTCATTTCAATGAGCTAAATTAGTTCATTTCATCAGACCACACAATATTCCTTCCATTTAGTAGAAAAAAAAATCGCCGGATTAAGCATTTTCTTTAACTGAAGAGAAGGATAAAAAATATAAAAATAAAAATAATAATGAAAATAAGAAGAAGGCAAAAGAAAGGAAAAAGAGAGTCAAGGCTTAGGCATCCAGACCAGTCGTGAAAATGTTGACCGTTGAAGAAACTTCTAATTCCATGGATACGTGTATTTGTGTGACCCCATAAACTAACCCACCCATTTACACTAACTTATATCCATATATACATATGCGTATATTCCCACATATACTTACAAATGAGACATTGTTTATGCTTATACATACTTACCGACCTACACTTTTTCGGATCCTTGCGTTCGTATACTCAAACATATACATTTCATAAAGAAGTTATTTCCGCGCGAAGAAATAGCGTTTTATATATATATATATAATTATGCTAGTAATTCTCACACATACTCCCAAAATACGCATATATTTTCATACTTACATACATCCTCACATCCATACGTATATATGCTCATAAATGTGTTCTTCACACATACATTTATCTCTTTATATCCACATAGAATTATTGTGTTCATACAATCGCAAATCTATGAGAAGCGGATTCACGCATACATGTATACACATCCGTATATATATATATATATATATATATATATATATATATATATATAATTTTACGAGCAAAATTTTATATACCCCTATGCAATGTACGTCTGTGTGCACTTAACTCCCAAACGAGTTGGTATATTTTCTTTTCATACGTCTTAATAAACATTACACTTAATAAACATTACACGTATATATCCATATAAACCAGCATATCTCATTCGGATTGTTGATACTAACCTGTACACATATGGGTAGAATGGTCAGTGCATGAATTTATAATCAGTTAAAGAATGCACAATTGACTGCTTCTAAAATTAACATAACCCACATATAATCAGGTTTTCTCACATGATGGGAAAATGTATACATAATTACGTCCATTCTTATATATGAAATACACTTATACCTAGGCGCCACCTTATACACACAAAAATACATACAATAATATATATATAATCATCCACAAAATTCTATAAAAACATGCACAAAATTAGATGCACCCATATATATGAGAAACATATCTCACCTTACACTTCGGTGCCCCACTATATACGTGAAATATTTATGTCAAAGTCATTATATTGAACTCATTTCCAATTACATAGTTCATGATAGGATATTTCTTTAAGAACTTTGTACACCAATAAAATAAATTCATTGTGTACTTGATTGGCGTGTCAATCGATTGTATGGTAGTTCCTTATCCTCACTTCTTTGTTCTGTAAAATCCTCCAACGAATGATCCACACAAATGTAAGAGAGCTGGCAAGTGTGTTGGAACGGGGTGACTCTAAGATCTTATGTGTTAGACATCTTAAATTTATTTTTATGACGGCATTTGAAAATTGTTTCATTTCTTTGATTTAATAATTAGCTAGATTCTCTGAATTTGATAATTCCAATCTTGTCGTCTAAGCATAAATTGCATCTGCTTCTAAAGATATCAGGGCGTTTGAGATTTCCCTATAATCTTCCATTCAATCTGAGGGGAAAGATGTTTGTCTTTCAATTCCCAGAAACATTTAGAGAGAGCGGTTTGGTGTTTTAGGTGGGGTTTAGAAAATGATTGAGTTTGATTGTATAGGCGTTGTTTCCATGGTCTAGCGGAAATTCCTATATATGTTTTTTCCTGCTATTGTCAACGCTAGGATAGATGGTTGCTTGGTATATTACTTCTTGGGACTTACATATGCCTCTAACTGGGCATTTATTTTTTACTCTACAGTTACAGAGGGTTGTACTATCTGTCTTTTTATTGTTATAACAATTCTTTAGTATATTATTATTATAGGAAATTGATGATACTATTAATGTTGTTAGTGCAGGAATAACTAATTTTTAATGTCTTTCTATTGCAGATTTCCCTTAGTGGTTTGTTCTGCTTAAAGTGCTTATCAACTAATTTCAGAAAGTATTGTCCGATATTACTATTAGATAGCTTACAAAAATGGGAGGTTGAACCATATCACTCTTCTTTTTCTATTTCTAGGTTCTTTAGTTCTGGTACTTTTGGGGTGGTTCTAAGTAATGTAATCCCTGTTTGAAAACACTATTTTAAGGCGATGTTGTAATGTGTCTTATTTTCATTAAATATATTGCTATTTGATTTGAGTTTGTTGATTCTAGTGTTTACGATTGTAGGGATTTGCTTAATGATTTGTTGGGGGTGATTGGAGTGGACGTTTATGTAGGTTGGGGTTTCCTTATTTTTTTGGTATGGTTTAAATGTGTTGTTTGCCAAATTTAATGTAATATCTAGGAAGTTCACTATTTTTAAATTAAAGGAAATCTCTATTTTAAATCCGAGCCATTTAAAGGCTCTAATTACTTTCTTTTCTACCAGAGATGATAGTGGGCCATTACTGTTAGGGATAATGATGAGTCCATCATCTCTGTGTAGACCTATTTGTTTGGAGTTCACTATCCTACTAATGGGGCTTAGGATATAGATTCCTTTTAAATCTGCGGTTTTGGCAGAATCAAATGCACCCATTGGGACATCAAAATTATCACCTTGGCTCTTTATCTAAGTAGAATTATTGTTGGACAATAAAGATGTCCTAGATGCTAATATAATTTTAGATTCTTCATTGGTAATATCTACAAAGTTTTTGCGAAATTTAAACTAACAATAGATGTTTTGATATGGCTGGGTATAAATCCATATTGTCGAACTGAATGAAGGTTGCCTTATCTTTATTTGGGATGTCCTTGAACCATTTAATAGTGTCTGCAGAATCTTTCCATAGATTGATAACGGAAGATTTTTGTATGTGGTCTATTATGTTTTTAAGTATGTTTTTTGATAGTTCTGTTTGTTAGGTGTTGATTATCAAAGTTGGGTTTGTGGCCTTTAAAAAGCAAATAAGCATATTTCAGGTGGACCTTTCCCATTCTGTCTACAATCTTAATTTTATCTGCACATTTAGACGCATCTATATGTTGATTTTGGATACAGTCTGATGGTCTCTAACCACTTTGTAAGTACCGGTAATTTTTCTTGTGAAAAGATTGTTGGTAACGAGAGGGATTGATTTTATAGATGTTCCTGGACGTATCCGCTCTAATCTATATGCTGGAATTTCTTAATTTCTAGAATGTCTTGATTTATTCTATGTAAGAATTTATTAGACGATTTCCTGAATTTGATTTTTAACTAAGTTGAACATATATTATTCAAAGTGTTCCATATTTTGTTGTTAGGGGGGCGTTTTGGGGGATTTCAGGTGGTAATATTAATTTGTGTCATTGGGTCTATCAGAGGGGTTTAAGTAAAAGTGGGTTTTCCATCTTAGGCTCTATAAAAAGTCAATAGTTTTCTCTGTAAGGGATCGGGTAAAAGAATGCAAAGAAGGGTATGGGGATATTTTTAAATGAATATTCCGGGGAAAATGTATCCATTTGTGAGGTAATATCCGTGCGTAAAAAAATAGTTTTCCAGAGAGTAGATATTCCTGGCAGAGCTCAACTTAGGTTTATAAGGATATATATATATATATATATATATATATATATATATATATATATATATATAGTCATCCGCATGCACATCTCTTTCGCTGTATCACAGCTCATCATTACGGTTAGACATCCGATTGATTTTACCCAGGATTGAAACGCGACCGAATTGGTGCTAGTCAGTGATTCTACTTCTGAGCTATGAACGGTAGAATGAGGCAGATTTTAGCGTATGAAGTTTCATACACCAGTAGTTAGCGTGCTCTAATTCATTACTGAATGAGCAATGCATAGGTGCTAGGGTAGCTACTGTATTTTCAAATTCTCCCATTCTTCCAGAGTGCTCAATCAGGGTGTGAGAGCGTAAATAGTGATCCGCAAACAGATTTGTTTCGCTGTATCACAGCTCATCATTACGGTTAGACATCCGAATGCTTTTAACCAAGGTTGAAACCCTACCGATTTGGAGTCACTCGGTGATTCTAACTCCGAGCTATGGGCGCTAGGTAGAAGTAGGCAGACTTTTAGCGTATGATGTATCATGCGCCAGTAGCTAGAGTGCTCTAATTCATTACTGAATGAGCGATGCATAGAAGCTAGGCTAGCTACTAATTTTTCAAAGTCAACCATTCTTCCAGAGTGCTCAATCAGGGTGTGAGAGCGTAGTCATACACATACAAGCTGGTTTCGCTGTAGCTAGACATCCACTTGCTTTCAGCTGGGATCGAAACTCTGCTACTTTGCTGTAAGTTGGAATGGCTATCTCTTAAGTTATCGGCTCATGGCTGAAAGAGGAGAAAATTTTAGCGTGTTATATGTATGCGGTATATACACACGCCAGCCGCCGGGAGAACTCATTTCATGTTTGAAGAGTAATGCGTAAATCGGAGAAGTGTAACTGTTTATAAAATTTTCCTCTTTCGAGAGGTCAATTGTAATGAGAGCATAATTTATTAGTCATCCACATACAAGTCTGTTTCGCTGTATCACAGACCATCGTTGTGGCTAGACATCTATATATATATATATATATATATATATATAGTGTATCCAGGCAGCAAATAATTTTCTAAATATATACTCTTAAATATAAGAGATAATGAATGTCTATCATGTTTAATCATGAGCCGTTCGAAACGTCATATTTTGGATTTAATCTTAGTTGAAAATATGAACAAAAATTCTCCAACATTTGGATATTTTTTTATTAATTTGGTTCTAAGCTTTCGGCTCACATGAGCCATCTTCAGAGAGGTTATTAATACAGTAACACAATAACATCCAACATCACCGACGATTTTATTTTGTGTTGACATAAAACTCCGCTAGGCAACAGCAATAGTTACCAAAAATAGTTACATATTACACTGCATTTGAATACATGGTTCTGTTTTCATTTCGCGCTATCACGCGGTGTGACGCCATAGAACCGCATTGCAAATTTTCGAACTGCGTTTGTTTTATATAATATATATATATATATATATATATATATATATTTTTATAATATATATATATATATATATATATATATATATATATATATTTTATTTTTATATATATATATATATATATATATATATATATATATATATATATATATAGCCGAAAATATGTATATGTGTTGGTGCATATTTTTGCGTGGATCGCTTAAGTCTGAGATATTAAATCCATGAATATGCATGTATGTTTGTATGTGTGTTTTGTTATAGGAATGTACATAGTGTTTACTACCAAAGTAGCGTTAAAGAAGAAGACAATAAATTTGAACATAAAAACGAATAAACAGAAAACAGAAAATAGAAACGATAAAATATTGAATAAAAAGGATCTGTCGCAAGAAGATGAAGAAGTAAACAAAGAATAAAATAACGGAAAACAAGTAGAAAAGAAAAAGAAGAAAAAGAGAAAGAAAAAATTATAATTAGAAGACGAAGAAGAAAAAAGATGATGAAGAGGATGGAAAAAAGAAAAAAGAAAAAGAAATAAAAGATGAAGAAAAAAGAAGATAACGAAGAAGCGGAAGAAAAAAGAAAAAGTAAAAGAAGACGACGAATTGGAAGAAGAAAAAGGAAAATGAGAAAAGCAAAAAGAAACGAAGAAATAAATGATGAATAAAATGACTATGAAGAAGAAAAAGTAGTAGAAAAATAAAAAGCTGAATACAAGAAAAAAAGAAAGATAATAAAAATAAGATGAAGCAGCAGAAGAAAAAGAATCAGATGAATTAGGAAAAGATGTAGAAGAAAAGAAGAAGAAAGAATGTAATTGAAAATAAAGAAAAAATAAAATTTAGAGTATGGCAAAAAAAAGTATTAATGTTATTAAAAAGAGACAGAAGACAAAATATGAGAATACTTAATAAAACTAAAAACAGCGCCAAGACCAGAGAATATAAATGAAATATAATTAATATTAATAATTGAAAATAGTAGAAACATTGGGAAAGGGAACAAAATTAAGAAAGAAAATAAACAAAGAGAGAGAGAGAGAGAGAGAGAGAGAAGAGGAGAGAGAGTGTGTGAGAGAATGAAAGAGATTATGAAAAGGAACTTTGTTTTCACATCTGAAAATCTGCGTTTCTTTTTCACATCATCTATCTTTCTCTTCAAAGTATCCACAATCTCAGATCATCTCACTTCCTCTTCTGCTATTACGATTTTAAAAAATTACCGAAGATGTTAATCTGTTTATTCGGAACAAACTCTCATCTTCGTTACTTCGTTTGAACTCCAGGAAGTTGGTACTAATTAGGCAAATGGACTTCAGCAGATAAAATTATCAGTAACTGATTATTTCGTTCATTTTATATATTTTTTGTCTGCTTTCTGCATAAATCTTTCTTGTTTTTCATTCACTTTTCTAGATTTTTTTTCCAGTGTATTGCATTTCTTTCAATTCATTTTCTTCTTCATTAGTTTTGCTCCTTCTATTTATTTGCGTCATTTTTCTATATCCTTTTCTTCATTTCTTCTTCCTTTTTTCCTTTGTTTCTTTTTTCTTTATTTCTTTCATTCTTTCTTTCTTTTTTCAAATCTTCCAAGGTTTTTCTTCTTTTCTTGTTTTTTACCATCTTTCTATTTTTTAGATTTATTTATCTTTTATTTCATATTTTAATTGTTAATTTCTTCCTTTCTTTCTATCTTTTTCCATTTCCTATTCTGTCGCATGTTTTTAATTACGTTTATTTAATTTTTTTCAAATTTCTTAGTCTCTTTCTTTCTTTTTTTCATTTTTTCCTTTTTATCTTTCTATTGAACAGGTGAAGAATCTCATCCCTTGTTTCCTGTTTAGGATGCGGTTTCCGGTTTTCTCTTTTCCAATCATCTCACTTTTTTTCTTTCTTTTTTCAGTTGGAGTAGATAGACTAAACTATTGCCCGGTTCACACTCCACCCACGTCTATTGAACAGGTGAAGAGGCTCATCCCTTGTTTCCTGTTTAGGATGCGGTTTCTGGTTTTCTCTTTTCCAATATTTTCACTCCTATGTAGCCCCCTGCACATCAGTGGCGTTACCGCCTTGCCCGGGTGATATGATATTAAAATAAAATTATTTATTAACTTTTTCTAATTCTTTTTTATGCTTTCTCATTCTATCTCTTTCTTCTGATCATCTGTTAATATCTTTCAACTCGTTGCTTTGCGTGTCTTTTTTTCTTCTTAGTCTCGCTCTTTGTTTATCAACATCATCTTTCCTTTGATATTTTAACAATTTTTTTTCATAAATTTTAATGTTTTATCATCCACTTATTCTGCATCTTAATCTTCTATTTCTTTTTCTTGCGCCCTACTTACCTCTTAGTAATTTTCTTTTGTTCATCTCTATGAATTTCTTTCTTCCTTTTATCTTTTTCATATCTCCTCCTTTCATTCCTTTATTCCGACAGTAATTCCACACGGTTCTTATTTATATTTTCCTTCAATTTCATTTTTTTCTCTGTATTTTCTTTTGGCTTAGTAATTCATTCTTTTTTTTTTTTTTTTGCCTTATCTCTTTTCAACATCTTTCATATATTACTTATTTTATTTACCTGACTTATTTCATTCGTCTCTTCTCTCATTTCCTTTTTTATGTCCATCTTTTCTTTTTAATCATACCTATTCGTATTTCTTTTTTATTCCCTTATTCCAAGTTTAACTATTCACGTGTTTTATTTTTTTCCTCTACTATATAAACGCCTTTTCTCTCTTTCTCTAAATTTCTTTGCCTTTCATTTTTCTTCTTTTGCTTTCTGTGATTAAGGCTAGAAATCAGAAGCACAAAACTAAAGAAAGCAAATACAAGCGTCACTGATTGGCTAATCATCAAGCAAATACAGGTAGCGACACAGGTGCAATACGAACAAACCTTCTAGCTATTCCAATCATATTCGCAATACACCACGAGAACCACCTGTCTCAGCCACCCACTTTCTCTACCTTCTTTTTACCCCGGGCTTTTTATCTGTTATTGAGTATCTTCACGGAAACCTTGCTGAAAATTTGAAGGATGGTGGTTTGATGGCGGAGAATGAATGGGGTTGGGTAATCCTGGATAGGAATCGGAAAGTTGAAAATATCCTAAATATATTGTTGACGCGGAAAAACACATTAGTTCGCATTTGCTTCTTTCACTGCCTTCTGCGTCTTCCGTAGAATTACGAACAGTCGAGGGAGAAAGATATAACTATTAATTTCGATGGAAATTACTGCGCCACGAAATTCCCACCAATCATTATGAAGAGGGTTTTCCCCATTCTCAAATTATTCACTCAATTTTGTTATGTTTGGCACAAGGTAAAATAAAAAGTCATAAAATTGTTATATAAAAATCATATGGACTTAGTGTCACATTACAAACTAAGTTGAAGAATGACCTCGTATCCATGGGACGGGAAAGGATAACCTTCACTAATGCGGATATATATATATATATATATATATATATATATATACATATATAAACATCTATTTCAGAGGGTAGAATCTCTTAGCTTTTCAACAATTAATTTAAAATCAATGTTCGGAACAGGCCTTGGAGAAACATCCATTGGCTTAAAAGTCCAGGGGTGAATAATATATAATGTTACATATGAGAAATCCATTCACGTATTTTCTTCAATAATAAAAGACGATAATGTTAAGACATGCACGATGTTCATAGTGTTCATTTATTGAATTACGGCTCAGATTCAACTACGCTTAGCTTTGGCATTCAACCAGAACCTTTGCTTTCTACATGATTTAACCTTAAGTTTTGAGTGTATGTGTGACAGAGAGAGTGAGAGAATGAGAGAGAGAAAGTGAGAGAGACAGAGAGACGGAGAGAGAAAGAGAGATACATAGTGCTAGTGAGAGAAAGCATTCGAGAGAAAGAAAGTCACTGATGCCTAATACTTATTTTCAATATAGTATGGTGGTACATATATTTGAAATACATTTTTCTTTGCAAGATATTAATTGTCATAGATTTCACATTTTGCTATTCCATGGGAATGTCATTAATAAAAATCTGTCAGAAAAAAATGGTCCAACATAGCCCGAGTCCATATGTGTATATTTGCGAATAAAGAAAATACTTTTCAGTGATCGGCCCTCGAGAAGTTCTTCCTATTAGAGATTGTGTCTCTATGTGTAGGCGAAGAAAAAGAGTATATTGTCAGTGTTTTTAATTCAGATTTAGAAAGGGGCTAATTACTTACTGCAGCTAGTTGGCTGCTAGTTACTGCAAATATGTATATACTCTTCAGCCAATGTCTTTCAGCCAATGTCCTCACTATAGTATTCAACTACTTTTTTTTTAATCGTATCACCTCGAGCAAGGCGGTAACGCCACTGATGTGCAGGGGGCTACGTAATATTGAAAAGATTGGAAAAGAGAAAGCCGGAAACCACATCCTAAACAGGGAACAAGGGATGAGCCTCTTAACCTGTTCAATAGGCGTGAGTGGAGTGTGAACCGGGCGATAGATAGATCTATCTACTCCAATTGAAAAAAAAAAAAACAAAGTGAGAAGATTGGAAAAGAGAAAGCCGAAAACCACATCCTAAACAGGGAACAAGGGATGAGCCTCTTAATCTGTTCAATAAATGTGGATGGAGTGTGACTGCTTCTGCGTTTTGTTTTTGTCATATATTTTCAAAGCGTGAGAGATTATGGCTGTCCACATCATCTTATCTCTAGTCTGTAAGATAAAAAATATTTCGCAAACCTTCCTACTCTTTTTTTTCTTCCTTCCACTTATGCAAAGTTTCTCGATCTTTTCTACTTTCGCTCTAACTTTAATAAGTTCTCTGCGTGTCAGATCCTCTAAACCCTGGTTATGAATTGCAATCAATTCAACTGTCTAGGTGTGATATTTTTTAGTTTCTATTTCTATTAAGACTTCATTTTTGATCACATGCTCTGTTCATGAGATTCTGTCTGTGGTAATCTATCTTGTCTTATGTCTCCTCTTTATCTCTGAAAAAATTGTCCAGTATTCACTGACTGTACGAGAATATATGGAGGAATGATAGACTTTAAAAAAAAAACAGTAGCTATTCAAGCCTCAGCGCAATATTCATTCAGTAATGAATTTGAACACTCCTGGCTATTGGCGTGTGTTTACATTTTATATCACACGCTAAAGTCCACCTTTTTTCACGGAGAGCCCAGAGGTAAAATTGCTGACTGATGTCAATTCGGTCGGGTTTCAATCCTGGCTATAAGCAATCGGCTGATCGTACTGATTAGCTGTGATATAGCAAAATAAATCTGTCTGCGGATGACTACGCTTTTACATCCCGATTGAGGACTATGGTGTACTTCGAAAAAACAGTAGCTACTCGCGCATCTACGCATCGTTTATTCAGTAATGCATTCGAATATTCTCGGATGCTGGCGTGTGCATACATTTTATTTAACACGCTAAAGTCCGCCTTCCTCTACCTAGCGCACATAGATTATAGGTAGAATTGACGACTGATGTCAATTCGGTCGAGTTTCAGCACTGGCTAGAAGCAATCTAACTGTACTGGTGAGATGTGA
>JBBBDQ010001738.1:962500-1072500 GCA_037127315.1 Ascarosepion bandense | reverse complement strand
GCCCATCTCACTGGCAGCGAATTCTGGATAAATTCCTCACAGGTGAAGAGACTTGGTAAAACAGAATTATAGTTTTACAGAATTATGCTGAGGATAAGTGAACATGTAAGCAACAAGTGTGGATATTTTTTTAATTGATCAGTCAGTTAAGTGCCATACATGATACACGCTTGGGAGATCATGTCTCTTTCGGGACATGACTTACTGGGCAGAAGATTATCCCGCAGTAGGTTGCCATTGCTTTCTGCGATAGACTGGTTGCCGACCAAGGCTATAGAACCCAATCTGTCCTGCTATTTAACCTATAACTGGAAGGAAGAGACGGATTAATACCTTTCCCAAGGTTATTTTCGCGTAAGTGAATACAATGGATTCAAATGCTTAACATCAGGTAGAGACAGTTGAAATTTACTATGCACGTATTGAAGAAAGCGGTCTTGATTGTTATTCAGTAGATAGATTGAAGGCAAGTACAGATGAAAGACACTCATTACCTACATAGCGAGCTTGAATAAGGTAGCAAAACAAGATTTACGAGATATAAGTAAAAGACAAAATTTAATTTCTACGAATGACAGAAACTGGCTTAAAACCATGAGAGACAACGTCTTGAAAAAGAAGCCTGTAGACCCCAAGATCATCTATCAGTATTGATCTGCAAAGAGCTTGCCAAATTTAATATTTAAATATTATTCAAACATAGCCAAAAATGGTTCTAACACATGTGTTTTTCTTATTATCTGTAACTTAACGTGATTTCTTAAAAAGGCAATAGTGATATTATATTATGCCTTCTCTACCGTTTCGTTTTTAAGGGTTTCTTCAACGAAGACAATCTGACTCTGAGGGCTTTGAGGGTCTAGACTCTTCTGATATTTAATCCTTAACTAAGATAGAGGACAGGAGCGTGAGTCCTGATATTCGCAAGTATAATAATGCGTTTTCAAAATTTTTAAATTCCTAGACAGGTTACCAGCCAGGGCTCGAGAGTAATGTATAAAGTTCAGTTCAACTCATATCTGGAGCAGTGAGAATATTTGTTTTTATGAATTTTCCAATGGGGATATGTGAACTCAACTCCCGATACAAAATTCTCAGCTGATAAATGAACTAAACATTCAAACCGACCGAGTGTAAGGTTAAAATATGTGGTCTGAAAATTCCGATCAGGGGTGTTAAAGACAAGTTGTCGAGGTAAAGCTTACGCCATCGAGTTTTAGTGAAATGAAAAGTTATGAAAATTTACGTAAATTGTCGGAATACGAAATGAAATAGTTTCATAGAAACTGGAACATCGGAGAACATATTAACGGAGAGAAGCTAACGCTTCAGCAATTGCAGATGTCAGAATCACCATTGAGGGTCGGGGCGGAAACATGAATTATGCATTGGAATGCGGCGCTCAGTTTGAAATTGATTTTACAGGGCAAATTTGTCAGTTATCTTAAAATTGACATTAGAAAGCAGACATCGTGATGGATGCATTTATCTTCATTCGCGATCGATCTTTAGCGGCAAAAAAAAAACTACGCGTGATAAATACACAATATTTTCATGTAACAACAAGGATATTGCTGTTTGTGCAACACACATATAATTTTAGTATACCAGAATATCTAACTAAACGTATGTAAGTAAGAAAATCACGTTGTATCAAATGCCAACTGGAATAGTTATTCTTTTTATATACCGTGTTTCTTCAGAACGTAGGCGGTCATAGACTTCCACTTGCCTCTATCCTTTGTCGCTCTAAGAATTTAGTATCTTTTTTTCTGTCTATCCGTCCTATGAGTATTAGATTCTCCAAACCCTCCTTCACCGTTACGTGTCCCAGAAACCTCCGTTATCTCTTCCTGATGTTAAGTGTAACTTCTTGTTTCTTTTGCATTTTCACCAACATCATCACGTTGCTCATACGCTCGGTCCATAGTATCCTCTGCATCCTTCTGTAGAACCACATTTCTGTTGCTTCGAGCGTTTCCTTACCTTTGAAGAAATTGGCCAACATTTGCCAATATATAGAAGGGTATATACCACATAACAGTATAGTATGCTTTTCTTTTTTCAAAGAAATCTTCCTGTCTTTTAATATTCTGATTAGCTTTGAAATGCATCCTTGGACATGCATAGTGTTTGGATTTCAGTAATCAACTTTCTATCCTCTGTCAGGAAACTTCCCAGGTGTTTATGTTTCTGTATAGGTTTGATTTAATGGTAAATTTTCGTTTTTGGTCCAGAAGGTTTTTCCTCCTTCAAATTTATCCAAACTAGCATTATCTCTGTGCAAATGTATATGCTGAACTCAAATCAACAATTAGTTATTGAAGAAACCTACCTTTATTGATCTGAACGACCAGAAAAAATCGAAATTCATCTCGCAATTTTGTCTACCGTAACTCTCACGAAGTCATGAAATTAACTGCAGAATGACTTTCGGCGTAGGCAACAAATTACGGCCTATTTATTTCAGTAAAGGAAGTAAATAGACCGAAAATAGGCCGAAATTGTTGCATACGCCGAAAGTCATTCAGCAGTTAATTACATGACTTCGTGAGAGTTACGGGAGACAAAAATAGAGCAAGATGTAGTTAGATTTTTTTCTGGTCGTTAAGTAATTGTTGATTTTAGTTCAGCATATAATTTCCACAGAAATAGTGCTATTTTGGATAAATTTGAAGGGGGAAAAGCCTTCGGGACCAAAAATGAAAATTTACCGATTTTAGTATACACGACCTGTATTTGGCATTTTGGGGCCCTATTTTTCGACTTATAAAATTAAACTTTTTCTTCAATAAAATGGAAAAAACAATCAATCCGGAGAGAAACAAAAGGTAGCACAGTATGGAGGAACCTTAATTGCCAAATGCTCTAAAATTACTTTCTCGTTATATGTTCTACAGCAATATTATTTTATTTTATTAATTTATTTATTGCTTCAGGATGCACTTGTAGAATAACTAAAACTCAAGTTAAAATTTAACAGGGAAAAATTAGTCATGACATTGGAAAATAGAAAAATAATAAAGTAGGTTCTTGAAATAATCATTTAAGACATTGTGTATATAAGTATGCTTATATGAAAACAGTGTTTCAGAAGCCTTATATTTCATGCTTTGAAAAAAGCGAAAATGTTAATTTCATCCTTATCAAATATTTAAAAAAATTAGCATCCAATTTAAAATATCAAATGACAAAACTTGACTTAAACATGGAAGTCATGTGCTTTTCATAAATATTTTTTAATATAAAAATAATTCATAAATTTATATTCTGTTAACTTGAGGCACACCTGGTTACCTCTTTGGATGTATTAGTGCCTGGGCATACCGTTTGGGAAACAATGTCCTACACGAACTCGCTCTCGATATCGGATTTTCAGTGTGCTCATCATTTTCTAAAAAAAATGACATTTTTGCTTATATTTTTCATTCATGGTCAATTTCAGAATTCTTCTTTAGAATCGTGTATCTGTTATCTTGTTTCCATTTTTCATCTAGGGAGGAACTGCTTAGTATTCACTGCCATATAGAAGCAATGATATTGTAAGCACTAAGCACGTTTCCTTTGTTTGTAAAGAAATTTTTTCTTACTTAATTGATTAGCTTTCGGAAGGTTATTGATATTTATAAATTAATTTAGTTTCGCACAAGTTCCAAGAATATTTCTTCGAGTGAAAAGATTAAAGGCCAATATTCGAAAGTCATCGCACGAAACCTTATCTCTAACACTGGAGGGAATATACGAACGAAATTATATGCCAGGAAAGTCATTGATAACTAGGGAAAATTAAATTCTTTACCGTGTTGTGTCCCTTCAGGACGTGGATGAGCCGGGTCCTGCCAAACTGTACTATGGAGTTATTATGCTATCTCTTCCAGTCCCTAATTTTCTAAATCTTTACACCGCGCCTTATTCACCCATCCTATTTACCTTCAATAAGTTGTGGAATTGTCAACATCTCAAATTATGTGCCCTAGAAATTTCAATTGAATTTTTCTGGATCTCAGCATAAGTGATATTTCGATCCATTTTTCCCAAAACGTTGTCGGTGCACACGTGTTCTCTGAAAAGTATTCTCAACATCCTTCTGTAGAACAATATTTCTGTTAACTGAATCCTGAGTATTTACATTATTCCTCATCTTTGATGCCATTTGTACGATGTTTCGGCCGTTGTACGCTCAGGCCTTTTCAGGTGCAAGAAATTTCCAACTGGAGCATTTATTACAATCACTGTGCTATATGATCTCCATTCTTTGCGTAGAGCCTTTTCTAGTAATCATGAGTTATCTCCCTCTAACCCTTTAATTTAATTGTTCACCACTGCTGTAGCCTGGTATTGAACTCACAACTATTTGGGTCAAGTCACAAGAACTAATTAATGTCTACATCCACTGGACAAAAACACCTGAATTGTTCATATATCCAGTTATTGTAATAAAGAGTTCGGTTCGAAATTCCTAGTACCTGAAAAAACCGGGGCGTACAACGACTGAAACGTCGTAAAAATGGCAACTAAGATTTTTCCATCATGAATTTTTGAAAAGTTTTTTATCGATTAATCACATAACTGTTTAAACTGACTCATTTTAAATTTCATTAAATCGCATTCTTGTAAACCATGTGAAATTGCATTCCCATCAAAATAGTTATTAGACTCTTATTAAAGATTACCGGAAAAAATGCATAACCATCAACAACAAGCGAATCATGTGTGCTTTCTCGTTACTTCTCTCTTCACTGAAATGTTATCTCAGCTAATAGCTCAAGCAGTTCATTGACCCCACTGTTTATTTTATAATGTTTATTGTCTCGGCTTCTAAATATTGTGAAACTGTGCTTTATGCTCCTTTCTTTTACCGGCCTCCATACGTTGATCGATAACCAGAGATTTGTCAACAATCAGTCAAATTTCTTAATCCCTGTTAAGTGTTGTTATCGACGTTTTCGCCGCAATCAGATTAACCATCGGCCTTTCAAAATCGCTCGTTATAAGCCGCCATCTAAAAAGCAGAATTTTCTTCTCTAATCGCAACATCAAGGCCATATTTATAAACTTATCGAGAGAAATAAATAAAAAAAAATCATGCCAATTACGCGTTTTCTTCTTCCAATATTCCCATTGTATATAGGGAAATAATGTATTTAAAATTCTCCTGATATATACAGTACTGTGCAAAAGTATTAGGACAAGAAATATTTAATCTCTTACGAGGCATATTGACAGAAAATAAACACTTTATTTGAAGTATTTTTATTTGATTTACTCAAAAAATGCTTTAACAAGAAAAAACACTTGTTACAAAATAAAGTATAGTATCCTTTTGCTTTGATCACAGCCTTCATTCTGTCAGTCATTGACATCGCAAGCTTATTTAATATATCTAAAGGTATCTCCTGTCAAGCAGCTTGTATTTGTTCCCAAAGTGTGTCTTGCGAATAGCATTAGATTTATCAATTCGAGAGGAGGGAATAAGTAAAAAGTCAGTCATATCCAAGGATAATAGAATAATGAGTAGTTTCCTATATATATATATATATATATATATATATATATATATATATATATAGGTGATTGTTAAATGTTTTCTGTGTGATCTTTTAAAATACCTGATCAAAATTACATATATTTTATCTTTTTTTTTAATGGCGTCTTAGTCAAAGCTAATATCATTTCAGCTCTTTCCCTACCCTGCATTACCATTTCTCGTAGTAAAATTCGTCAGAAATTAATTTATTATCAGTTAGGATTGGGAAATCCCTCTCCTTATCGCGATAATGAAATTTTCTATAGCGGATAGCATAAAATCTGTTATTCTTTTAATAGGATTTTTTACCGAAAGTTAATCATTAAAGTACATTATTAGCTCAAACTCTTGTAAAAATAATAGCCCCCACACATACATACACACACACGTACGCAAACACAAACAAACAAATCAAATAGTTGACTGTATATTAGGTGGATTTTTTAATTGCCTTAACTATGTTCGCCATATAAGTAATACCATATTTATAGCAGTCCGGCAATCTTTTTTTCCGAACTGTCAGTCACTCAGTTAAGTGCCAAAGGTGATACACGATTTGTGCGATGATGTCCCGAAAATGACATGATTGACTCGGTAGAAGATTTTCCCGCAGTAGGTTGCTATTTCTTTCTGTGATAGACTTGTTGCCAAACAAGGTTATAGAACCCAATCTGTCCTGTTATTTAACCCGTAACTGGAAGGAAGAGGCGAATTTATACATTTTCCAAGGATTTTGCGTGTAAGTGAATGCAATGAATTCAACTAGAATTCGAACTCGGTTCACCGATTTTTCGTTTTGAGTCGATATACACTGCACCACAATCTACATTTCGAGCTATATTTCGCTATATTTTGATCAATCAGTTAATTTCCACACGTGATACAATCATTTTTCTTTCAATCCATGACTGACTTCGCAGAAGATATTTCCGCAGAAAGCTTTCATTAATATTTTAGTTAGCCTGGTTGCCAACCAAGGTTTTAGAGCCTAATTCAATCCGTTACCGAACCGAGAAGAGATCGTTTCATACCTTCCCCAAGGGTATTAGTGCATAAGTGAATACAACGAATTCAACTGCAATTCGCACTAGGCTCTCCTTATTTATCATTCCGAGTCGATAGACACTGCATAACGACGCATATCTTATTTCGATACTTTGCTTAATTACTTTCAGACATTTTTCGCTATTACTATTCACTCCTTTTCCGTGAAAATATCAGATTTCTTATTTTAATAGTCTGATTAATATTAGTTCTTCAGTCAATGATTGAGTAACTTCATGGCGAGTTCTACGACAATAAAATATATGTAGCGATAACCCTATCCCATCGTTAAATATTTGAGCTTAAAGATGAAGACTTTGGCGATCATGGCTCTCCCCAATTCGTAATCTTTTCGTAATATTTTCCTTTTGTTATCACTTCTAAATCCTTTTGTCATTTCTTTCACATAAGTTTCCAAGGAAGCTTATGAGCTGCTTTTCACTAAACTTTGTTTCTAGATACTTTTGGTGTATGGCATATCTTATGCTTCTAAGATTGTAGCTCCCAATAATGAATCCTGGTTGTAAGAGTAATTCACTAGGAATGGCTTGGATGATTAGGCTGAATCGGATCGATGAGTAGACGCATCTGTGTCTTATCATCTTCTATGTGCATTGTCTTTTCAGAACGTAGGCGATCATGGTCTTCCACCTCTCTCTATAACTGGTGGGTTTTTAGCACGCTTTCTCCTGTAACATTTAGCAACTCTCGTTCTGTCATCCACCTGCTCAGGCCTTTTAAATATGTTATCCGCTGCTTTCCTCTGTCTATTTTTCTATCTTTCTGGCCTGTTAGTATCAGGTTCAGCAAGCCTCCATTCATTATTCCATGTCCCAGGAACTTCAGTTGTCTCTTCCTGATGCTCAATATTAATTTTCTTTTTGTTTCCATCCTTTCCAAAACTTTATAATTGCTCACAGGCTCGGTCCACAATATTCGCTGTATCCTTCTGTAGAACGACACTTTAATTGCTTCCAGTTTTTCCTTCATCTTTGAGGATATTTTCCAGCATTCACTGCCATATTAAAGAACTGACATCAATCTAGTACTGTTTTGTTTGTCTCAGTGAATATTACCTGTCTCTTAATACTTTACTCAGCTTCTGGAATGCGTCCTTTGCCATGCCAATTTGCCTTCGGATCTCTATGTCACATTTTCCATCTTCTGTTAGAACACTTTCCAGAAATTTAAATTTTTGTACCTGCTTGATTTTAGTATCTCCTAACTATACTTGGCATTTTGATTTGCACTTTTTTGCAGCTGACTATGCATTCGGTTTTCTTGCAGTTTATTTGTAGGCATTTTGTCACACTCTTTAGCTACTTTTTGCAGGAGGTCTTGTAGTTTCCTTTCACTGTCTGTATTCAGCACTATAACATCTGCATATCTTATGTTGGTCAAATTTTGTCATCTGATTACAAATATTGGCAAAACATCTAGGGTCCTCAAAATAGTCTCGCTGCACAATCTGCAGCTATGAAAGTCGGCTCCCTGTGCAGGGCCCGGAAATTTTTCCCACCTGAATCTATTCTGCACATATACAAATCTACCATCCGCCCGTGTATTGAATATTGCTGCCATATCTAGTCGGGTGCCCCTGCTGCTCTCCTCGGGCTTCTTGACAAAATACAAAGGAGGATCTGTAACGTGGTTAATACTGACTTGGCAGACCGGCTGCAGCCGCTCTCTCACCGGCGTGATGTGGCTTCCCTGTGCCTCTTCTACAAGTACTTTCATGGCTTCTGCTCCGATGAGCTTAGATCACTGGTGCCGCTTAAGCAGGAATTTACACGAGATACTAGATTAGCAACTAGGTCCCACCCTTTTACAGTTAAACAAATAAGATGTAACCGTAATTTCTACTCTAACAGCTTCTTTTCTCGCGCTTCCCGCCTGTGGAACTCCCTTCCACAACTCTACTCTCCCGACAGTTACAATCTTCAGGTGTTTAAATGTAGGGTCAATAAACACCTCCTATCACACTAACTCCCAACTATTCTCAGAACACTCTCATCTACCCAACCCTCATTCTCAATATCCTTACCCGCCTATCACCTACCCTCTGACATTTCCTATATTTAATCAGCCTTTCTCCACTCTACGTAGCCCCCTACGCAGTAGTGGCAGTGACATGCCTTGCTCGGGGTGAAACGCTTATAAAAAAAACAAAAAAAAAACAAGTTGAATAGATCAGGTGAAAAAGCACATTCTTGTCTTACGCCCCTTTCTATCTTTGTATAACTGCTAATTCGTTACTTCTCCGTATGCAGGCAGTTTGGTGCCAGTAGAGATTCTTAATTACTCTTAGCCTTTTCTATTTTGCTGAATTTATTTTTCTATCCGTATGCAAGTCGTTTGTTGCCAGTATAAGTTTTGAGTATTTTAGTTTCCTTATTCACTTTAACAAGTCATTATTTATCATATACATTAGTATTCACTGCGATATAAGTGATGAGAGATGTTGGTTTCAATACTAAGGGGATAACGGCAAAACATGCATGCTGGGAGTTTATCTTAGCTAATAAAATAGACTGGTTCCCGTTTCATCTAAACTGAGTCCCGAGCTGTCTCTCTTTTTTTGATGTTAGAACGCTATGTTCACTTGTCCAATCTTGGGTTTATGTGTCGACGCCAAATTGTTACTTCGCTTTCTTACTGTTAATTTGCCTTGCGTATATTGTTTTCTTGCTTTATATTATTTCTTGCCATATTCTTTAGTTTTCATTTATTTTTTATTGATCATTACAAACTTAGTCATTTCTGCTTATCAGTAGTTATGCTACTCATTTATTATTTAACCATAAGTACTTGCTCCACAAGATATTACATAGCAGTTCAGCAATCTTTGTTACTAATGATATTTACCGACCAATTAATACTTAGCTCTTTTTAAGAAAACCGGCATTGGCTATAAAAAAAAAAACCGTTGCCAAGAAGTAGGTTTTAAGATAACGAAAAGCTATGAACTGAAAATTAAATTCAAACAATAAGGGAAGACACTTTGAATCCATCATAAATCATTAAAATATGCTATGACTTGGTGTATATATCAGTTATAAAGAATTTAGTATAAGAGATAAGGGTCGGGGCATATAACAGGCAGCGCTATACGTATTTTCCTCCAACAGTGCAAAAGGCTACATGCCAAAAACATTGACATAACTACAGTGATACTGTGAACCAGGCTTTTTAGAGATTGACACAAATGGATGTCATCTTACATCCAACACGATCAAAAACGTCCAAAATACCAGGATCTTACCAAATACCAGAAACCACATCACTTGGTGACTTTCAAAAGCAGTAACAACTAAAATGGATCGAACGGTTCTCCATATTGCTTCGACTGCTTCGACAGCCTGAATTTAAACGTAACACTAGATTGGCAAGTAGGCCTCCACTGTTTTACTGATGAACTAGCTAAATACACCCGGCAGTTCTATTCTAATCGTTTCTTCTCACGCTGTCCCTACCTGTGTTACTCTTTTTCGACTTCTTGCTTTTTGTGCCACCAGCAGTTCTCAAAGTTACAAGTGTAATTGCGCCTTTAAAAAATAGGGGGTCAGACACCTGTTCTTTCCCGACACGAGTCTCCCTAATCACTATATATATATATATATATATATATTTATATAAATTATTATTATTATTATTATTATTATTATTATTATTATTAGTATTATTAGTATTATACAGCAACTTAAAATTATTAATGTTCGGGGCTCAATAAAACATCATCAAGCAGTCATCACAGCCTGAGTATAGTTTATACTACTACTACTACTACTACTACTAATAATAATAATAATAATAATAACAATAACTATCTATCTATGCTTTGTCTCTCTATTGATCCTTTTTAAAGGTAAATATCAAGATGTGGAATATATATCTATTAGTTTTCACTCACCCAAACGACTCAGTCGATTACAAAATTAATTGAGCGATTAAAGTTTATTGCTTTACTCGCCCGGTGTCTATTTAAAATCTTCAAATTTAGAAAAAGAAAATCTGATACCTTTCGCAACCTAAAAGTTTGCCATTGAAGATTCAAAAATTACTTAGAATGACCTATAATGACATTATTGAACTCTTGGCGTTTATCGCCCCGGTCAGTTTAAAATCTTGGCTTTTATGTTCCCGGTCAGTTTAATTAACGTTTCCAGAGTGAAGTCAAAATGTCTCTGTCATCCAGATTAAAGACGCTTACAATTTTTTAGAAACTCATTTGGAAAAATATTGTCATATATATTTCCTCCTTACGAAAAGTAAAAACAAACATTTGAAGGAAAGAAAAAAAAACGCGTATACTTTTTTCAACCACTCACCGTAAAACAAATTAAACAAGTAAGTAATTTTTTATAGAAAATCTTTGAAAAAATTAGATTTGTTATTTGTTATCATCTACGAGATGGAGGTTGTAGTAAAACAAAAGAAAGAAACTACGAATTTAGATACCTCCACTCATTTGAAAAAAAAAACCCAAAACAACATATCATGATGTTAAAGGGCTCAAAATTAACAAAGACAATGAAAATGGTTATGCTATTATTTATAGGAAAGGTCAAATTTTGTTGTTATTATATTTTTAAATTTTTAATCCTTTCTAACACGTTCGAAATTTTAATTAAAATTTCATTTTTTGTTTTTCTTCAGTGATTCACCCAATGTTTACTTAAAGCAACTATTAAGAAAATGCAGTCGGTCGAGTAAAATGTTTTCGGGCGAGTAAATTTTCCCTCGTTCTCAACCGCTGGTCTAGTGATTTCTTTTTCAAATCTCAAAGGCTATATATATATATATATATATATATATATATATATTCTACGTGTCATATCATCCTAACATCACAGTAAAACTAATTACATTAGAACGAGGACGAGTGTGTTTACTCCCTGTCATTCCGTGTTCCAGCACAATCTTAAACAGCGACATTTTATTCCCATATGAGAGATAGTCTGTCGTAATCGTCTCTCTTCCTCAATTCTCTTTCTTTACTTTCTTTTTCACTACTTCTTCTCACTAAAGTCTTCCCATTTGGTGTCACTTCCAGTAATCCACTGCGGTCTAGTGGTATTATCACTATACTTTGGGAGAAATGATTAAAACTATATAACGTGTAACTCGAAAAGAAAATAATGATATAATCATAGATTAACGTTAAACAAAAATTTAGTAAGAAAAGCACTCATTAATAGTGGCAAGGGTGATAACAGTTAGTAGATGTGGGAAGATAAATATTTCGTAAAACCTTGTATATATATATAAGGTTTTATGAATTTCAACCTACAGTTGAAATGTATGTTCAGTTCAATGAATGTTTCCTTCTAAGGATATGATTAATAATTCCACTAAAATTATTTTATCTCCAGATAATTTACTAAAATAGTATATCATATAATTCGCAACTTTTATCATTTGAACTAATATTATTCAACATTACCAACACCTCTGAATATATTACTACATCCGCAAATCCTACTCTCTCTCCCAAAATCATCTTATAATATATGGTAAAGTCTGCCTCGCCTGTTATTAATGGAAACATTACAGTTGAAGCTTACTTGAACATTTTCGACAATTGAGGTTTTTTCTGCAGCTCACCAGAAGAAACTGGAAAATAATGCTCTTTCAAGAAAATTGTGCACCTGCAGATTCCTCAGGTGTCGTCAGGTAGCTTTTGGATAAAAACTACCAAATCGATATCTTTGGAGAGAAAACAATTTTGATGTCGTGCCTATCGAATTAGTTTGGGGCTACACTAAGACAGTTATTTACAATAGAAAAAGCAAAAAAACTTAAGGTTTTAAAGAAATTAATTAAAGTGGTAGGTACGAAAACACCTGAAGCTTTACAAAATGTTGTTTAGAATTTTCATTAATTATTTCAATGTAACCATAACAGCAATGTTTTAACTAATATGAAATGTCGACTTCACATAATCAATGATTTAGGATATCGTTATGGTAAATTCCATATTTTTGTATCACATTTCCCATCTTATTATGCCGTGTTTATCGGAATGTTGGGGATGATTTCTCTCCAAAATTTTCTACCTTTTACAGATCTTAATAAATTTTGTCTTCTAATCATCACTACTAAACCCTGTTCTATCGTCCATTGACACAAGGTGATTAGTTAAGTTCTGCGCTGCTTTTCTCTGTCCATTTTACATTCAGTATGTAAAGAGAGTGTCAACTCTTTCAACCAATGTTTCATTGTTATGTGCCCTTAAAATTGCAATCGTCTTCTTTTTTTGTTTAGTGTAAGTATCCTTTTTTGTTTCCATTTTCTCTGAAACTTTGTCATTACGCTCAGGCTGTGGCATTCTAAGCATCCTTCTGTAACACTACATTCTTTTTACTTTTTACTAGCGGTATAGCCCGGCGTTGCTCGCGTGTAACGAAAGCTTTAAAACTAATCCATGGTGCTGGAGCTCAGACTCAGCCTAAAGAATATTTGTGTGAAGTTCGGATAAAAATTGTGGATTTGTATAAAGGACATACAGAAAGATAAACAGACACACACACAAACATCTTGCCTTTTATATATATATATATATATATATATATATATATATATATATAATCGATTTTCTGTACTATTGTATGAACTGTAACCTTGAAACTTCTGAATATCGTTTATTATGTTTTTGTCTATGAGTGCATCAAATTTGATTAAAATCTGACCACTCCTTCTATAACCCGATTTTTTCGATTATCGATTTTCGATATTTATCGGGGGTACTTCGACACAAAACCTAGCTAAGAACACTCGCAGCCGCTTATAGTACAACTGTGTAAATTTTCAAGAAAATAGGTTCAGCCGTTTCGAAATCTATAGGTAACGGACACACACAACACACACACACACACACACACACACACACACACACACACACACACACAGCACACACACACACATACACACACACACACAGACAAAGTTCCATTTATAAATAAGTTTAGATTAGATTGTGATATGAAAAACATTATCAGCCTTGCATAATCTCTCAAAATTGCTTTCCCTGATGAAAATATAGGTAGATATGCAGTATTATTATGATTATGCTTCATTACAGGTTAATAAGTTTGTGTTACTTCTGCACAAGGTCCCGCATGAAATGATTTCATAGGAGGTTGTAGGCTTATTTGTACACCTTCTTATAGTCTCCTCTATTAACAATGCTGAGACTGGTATTATAATAGGTTCCTCAGTTAGTATCTTATTCATCTTAAGAGCGAATTACTCAGCGAAGTTCTCATTCCTTATGTGGCGTTTCACTAAAAGACATGGACGATCATAGCTCTCCACAAATTTTTCCTTCGTATTCTAAACAACTTTTCTTTTTACTAGCCTACCCAGACCCTCATCTGTCATCTATTTCTACACCTCTGCTAAGGATGTATTTTTTTCGTTTTTCTATTCACCATTTATATACCCTATTTGTGTCAAATATTCTAAGTAACCTTTTCTTCATTATTTCTTATCCACCAGTTTGGGTCAAATGGCAGAAAATGTAACTGGTAAAATCATTGATATTCTACAAGGTTGCGAGTGAAATATTCACTGAAAAGTAATTTTAAAAATATCTTACAATCCAAATTTTGTCTCAGATTTTAATAATTTAAAATAACCAAATATAGGTTGACAAACTATAAAAAATATCTATCTTTCTTTTCTCCAGCTGTGTTCAAATATATTTTTTCTGATTTTAATTATCAGTCGTGTTTGTCTATTTTCCCTGAAACTACCTCTTTGCTCAAATGCTATACTCATAGAATTATCATCATCGTTCTGTAAAAACACTTTTATTTATCCCAAGTCTCATCTTCCTCTGTGAAAAAATTGTTTACTATTAGCTTCCATACATCATGATTTATAATTACACTGGAGTTTAGAACTTTTTTGTTTTGTTTTTTAATAAAGTATTGTGCATGGAAAGACGCCGGAATTTCAGAACAGATTATGTCAGTATACTTGACTCTTAAGGAGAAGCTGCAAATTAAGTGCTGGTTGCAACACTGACATATGTACTGTAGTTGTTCAAATATTAAATAACTAATGGCTTCGAAGGGGTTTTTTACGGATAAAAACACTCGAGTGAAAGCTGACTAATATGACACGTGCACTGGGCAGTATTAATTATATGGCAACGAGAGTGGCGATTAGAATAATGAGCCTGCCACTGTATGGTTAACTTCACTGAAAGGGGTTGTATATCATCCTCCAGTAGCAGAAAAATTAATCAAAGAAAGATACATTTCGAATATACAAATCAAATATTTATTTCCTATATATATATATATATATATATATATATATATATAAATTTAAACTAATCGCTATTCTCGTTTCGAAAAACCCTCCGCGTCAACACGCGAAAGGAAAAAATGGTAATAAAAAACGAAAGAGCTAAGCACTTGAACATCAGTCAAAGTACGTAGCCCAAAGAAAAAAACCCGAGACGAGTAACCTAAAACAAAAAAGCGGTCAATGCACAAGCAGAGCAAACATAGAAATTACCTAACCTAAAGAGACAATGACCCTACCAAGGTTTCACCTAAGCGGATTTTCTGGAAAGGTTGGCTTAAATATATATATATATATATATATATATATATATATATATATAAGTTGGCAATGATGTGTAGTGACACGACTGTTGCTATTTTTAGTAGTTTACTGATAAAAATATATTTTGGTAAGCAGCTTTATATATCCATATATATATATATATATATATATATATGTGTGTGTGTGTGTGTGTGTGTGTGTGTGTGTGTGTGTGTGTGTGTGTACAGAATGATTTTGTTTTCGTCTTGAACTGCGGCCCTTGTTTTTCCGAATCGCCACAAGACAACAGACGTAAATTCGCGCTTTTCAAATACCAGTCAGGTGAGAGATGCCAACAGTTGCGATGATAGTGAGTGCTATACTAACGGTTTATTCGTGGTTATCATGAATCGAGACGCTCTTCAAGACGTCAGCTGAAGCATTAGGTTGATTAAATTTACTCGAGAAGCGAGATGCCCATCAAATTAATTTCTGTCAGCTTTGAAATTTCTATCAATCAACTTGTGCTCGTTCCATCTGGCTAAGTGCTCTCTGTCAAAATCGCTCTTGCACGGGCCTCTGGTTTTTGGGTGACTCCAATTTGGCGTGCGGTTGTAAAGGAACGACGGTAGGTGTTGGCTGCCAGGTGGAGAGTGGGGTCGCAAAATGTCGGGTTTACAGTACATTGGAATTTAGATTTTAAAACCACGAATAGAAATGTTGTGATATTTATCCAGAAAATTTAAGGCCTAAAACAAGACATTTTGAGCGTTAAAGGAAGTTAGATTTTTAGTATTAGCAATGATTTCAGAACATCAATTTTTAAATTTTAATCTCACTAACAAATATACAGAAATCTGAAAACACGTGTCAATAGCAAAATATGGTATTCAGAAATAAGTAACAGATTAGGGAATCACAAAACTTCCCATGTAATGTCTAATCGCCTATAGGGGTAGGAAATCTATGCAATTACCAAATATGTGAAGCATAACTTGAAGCAAAGGGGAAGTTGTTTCTGTTGTGGGGAATTACCTACACACTAATACGAACTCTATCGTACTAAATAAATACCGAGAGTTATCTACTCTCGGGGGTAGTAGTAAGTAGCAGCAGCTACGATACTTATTTGTTAGTACGTCGTTCCGGCGCTGAGTACTCTTATACACTATTTCCTCTGTACAATCTTCTCTTTTGTAATGTAATATTGATTCCAACCGTATACCGTGTCCGAGTCTTTCTTGTGACCTTTTTCCCCAGGGCCACATAAGTTTCCTGAGAATATTAAATAGAAAACATTATTAAAACTGAAAACTTTTAAGGAACATAGAAAAAGAGGACTTGCGCTCAGAAAAGACAACTGAAATATGTGTGACATATACTATGAAAGATGGCTTCGAGAGTAACACACAAAGGGCATCACAATGACAAGAGAATATCAAGTCACCCGCGTAATGAGTTTTAATGAAAGACCAAATAGAGTAAACGTTCAAAGGGTATTTAGAGCAGTAATAGAAAAGAAGTCATATAAAGCCTTAAAATTATTAAAATCGAAGGTGGAGATAAAGCAAAAAACAACTGTACAAGCGCTTATTTAACAAACTATGAATGATTTATTGTTTTGTCTGTTTAACGGCATATCAACATCTCATGAGTCATTTAATACCGACATTTAATTATTTTAGTAAGTTGGAAGTAATAAAAATATTTATGCAATTCTATTTTCACAACTGAATATGTGGATTCCGGGTGAGAAACCACACAAAATAATAAATAGCAAAACCAGATATGGAGAGAGAAAATATAAGTTACATTGAACAAAAATATACAAACTGGAACACGCGTTAGTCAATTCAGGAATACTATTAGTAAAAATCAATATATACAGTCTTGCAGGGAAATAGTATGTCCGGGTAATGGGTCTTTATCCAAACAACTCCAACTAACTCTGCACCAACTTACTGACCAACTAAGCAACTACTTTACAACTGCTTTGCAACTGTCGATCTCTGTATAGGCAGAATTATAGGCACACATCAGGGGAGTTCCACAACAATGCAGTAGATGATACCCAACTTTAGTGCAGGTGTATATTTGTGTTGACATGATTACTAGATTACTGTGTTGTTGTGTGTTTCATGTGACTTTTTAATGTTATGTTTTGAAATGCTGATTTCTTTAAGACATTTTAGGATATTATATAGATTAATGTAATGAAAGTTACTTTATGTGGATTATTTGGTAGTATTTTGAAGTAAATTCACCACAATTTGTTAGTATGTACGTATTGTTGGTATATAATTTTACTTTTATATGTATTGTTAGCAATTTTATGTATAAAATATATTGCTCCTATTTTTAATGTTAAAAATTATGTTTGTAATTTCATCTATGCACAGGGGGCTTTGCATAGAGTTATTAAGTTTGATGTCTTGTAAACTGTACCTTCGTCCTGACAATCTTTACTGTTCCTCAACCTTCTCTGTAATTTTTCATGTGATGACACCAAGTTGCCATTACGCAGTAAACTTTTTCAGCTGGCGGGCTAAACTCACGTGGGAGAGTGGTGTTAATACAGCATCACTGGACGATGTCATTCTTACATGCAGATCATCGGCCATGGCAGAATGATGCTTAAGATAAACTTCAATGTTCACGTGATCTTGACCAAGTTGTGAGTGCTATTTTGAGAACGTTGACTGTGGTTTAACCGGACACCGTTAAACTTCCAAAGACATTCTACATGAAGAGCACACCAAGAAACCATTCCCAAAGACATGTGCCATTAGGCCTCGAGATTAAGGAGATTGATGGACAGCTAAGCAGGTCGGTGCCCCATCGATTCCTTCCGAGATAAAATCTGAAAGAAGAAGAAGAAGAAGAAGAAGAAGAAGAATTGAGAAATTCAAAATTATTTCATCTACATTATTATTGTTGTTTCTCTAAACTGGAACTGGACCAGAGGTTTATGTACGCAACAGATTCCAAAGTAAAGCAAAGCGGCTTATATATATATATATATATATATATATATATATATATATATATATATATATTGTTTTGATACCGCCAAACAAATAAACAGATCCAAACAAACACGAATTATTGTTCATAATTTTTTCTTTTTTTTATAATTGGACCTAGGCTGCCTTGCGGAAAACAATCATAGGCAAAATCTTTTCAAAACTAAACTCTATTCATTCTGTTGCGAATGTCAGGAGATATAAAAAGAAAGGCTCTGGAATTGAGGGAAGACCCAGGCAACCTCTAAATAGCGCGTCGACACATATCTGTGCTGTCTCTTGTAAGGGGATTTTAATGTACATATTACCGGTAAGCTTGGTATTAGAAATAATGAGACAATTTCGAATAAACTCCGAAAAGTTGAAAGAGCCAATACACAGTATGTTGAAAACTAGTTGGAAACAGGTTTGATCAATTCTGACAAACTTTTGGCCAACTCATGCTATGTCTGTTTCACCATGGATAAAATTGGACGTAAAGGCACGTTATTTTTGTTAAATTTAGCAAACCATAGAGTTTTGATCATTGGGAACCTACAGTATTAATCCTGTTGTAGGTATCTTTTACATATGTGATTGCCTTTATACACCTCCAATAAGCGTTCCTGAAGTTTTAATTTCAACTTATCAGTACGGTGTTGCGTTGAGGAAGAACCAATTAAACGAAACATTGAGCTATCTCCTAGAATGACATTCATTTTATCAACAAAGTCAATCTTGTTCAGAATGACCATACTAACATTTTTCATCCGGCTTATTTACATCATTAGCTATTAGCAATGTAAATGTAATTTGTAAATACCCAACGGCGACAGTTTAATTCATGCTTATGCTTAAGTCCTGAAAATTGGGTATAAGCATGAAACAGACTGTCGTTACTGGGTGTTGACTTCAATGTCCACTTTTATTTTAACATACGTTCTATTCTAGATATCGAACACTGTAACCCAAAAATATTGCATATTATAGAATTTTATTTTGTTTTATTTTAAATATATATATATACTACCGGCTATAATTATTAGGCCACCCTAGTTTATTAAAAGAACTGATGTATTTCTTACTATTTTTAGTGTCTGTTGCCAAATGAAAATAGAATGTTTCATGTGTTACTATTACTTTGCAAAATTTTACAAGGCAAGGAATCAATGACGAACTCCTCCGAATCACCCTTAATTTTTCTTCATTCTTTCATTGATGAAACTGCGATGTAGGTAGTTATTAATTCAATTGATGCACATGTTATTGTGAAATATTAACAAAAGAACCATTCCATTTTCTTTTTCAATTATTCACTTGGCAATATATACTAAAAATAGTATGAAATTCATCGTATTTTAAAACACTGGTGTGGCCTAGTAGTTATGGCTAGTAATATATATATATATATATATATATATATATAGAGAGAGAGAGAGAGAGAGAGAGAGATATCAGTCAGTTAAGTGCCATACGTGATACACGCTTGGGCGATCATGTCTCGAAAGAGTAAAAGATTATCCCGCAGTAGGTTGCCATTGCTTTCTGCGGTAGACTGGTTGCCGACTAAGGCTATAGAACCCAATCTGTCCTACTATATAACCCATAACTAGAAGGAAGAGACGATTAATACCTTTCCCAAGTGTATTTGAATACAATGGATCCAACTGGAATTTGAACTCGGCTCGCCGGTTTCTCATTCCGAGCCGATATCCACTATACCACAACGCGCGCGCATATATATATATAAAGGTATAAATTCACCTCTTTCTTCCAGTTACGGGTTAAATAACAGGACAGATTGGGTTCTATAGCCTTGTTTGGCAACAAGTCTACCACAGAAAGAAATAGCAACCTACTGCGGGAAAATCTTCTGCCGAGTCAATCATGTCATTTTCGGGACATCATTGCCCAAACCGTGTATCACGTTTGGCACTTAACTGAGTGACTGACAGCTCGGAAAAAAAAGATTGCCGGACTGCTATAAATATAGTATTACTTATATGGCGAACATAGTTAAGGCAATTAAAAAATCCACCTAATATACAGTCAACTATTTGATTTGTTTGTTTGTGTTTGCGTACGTGTGTGTGTATGTATGTGTGAGGGCTATTATTTTTACAAGAGTTTGAGCTAATAATGTACTTTTAATGATTAACTTTCGGTATAAAATCCTATTAAAAGAATAACAGATTTTATGCTATCCGCTATAGAAAATTTCATTATCCCGCTAAGGAGAGGGATTTCCCAATCCTAACTGATAATAAATTAATTTCTGACGAATTTTACTACGAGAAATGGTAATGCAGGGTAGGGAAAGAGCTGAAATGATATTAGCTTTGACTAAGACGCCATTAAAAAAAAAGATAAAATATATGTAATTTTGATCAGGTATTTTAAAAGATCACACAGAAAACATTTAACACTCACCTATATATATATATATATATATATATATATATATATATATATATTAAAATTAATTTTTCGAAAAATTTATAATTTTCTTTAATCTTTATCCCTTTTATTTAGTTTGCCTATACTTAAAGAATATCTTTAATTAGATTAAGTTAATTAACTTTATTTGAAACGTATATCTTCTTTTTCCCCTAAATATACTTTTTCTAATAAATCTCTTTTTTCTAATACTTTAACCCATTTAAACTTTTAAAGTTAGATTTGTCTGACACGTATCGAGCGTTTCTAGTTTAGAATTTTCCCTTTTTCCATTTTTCCTTTTTCCTTTCTTTTTTTCTTCCTTTTCTTTACTTTTCTCTATTTTTCTTATATCCCGCCCCTCCCCTTTCTGTTTCATTTAACCCAATTCTCAATTTAACGACTTCCTTCCTTAACCCTTTTCCTTTGTAAAGCAAGACATGCCACATTTTCCATCTTTTCACTTACAACTCTATCTAATAGTAAAAACCAAAAATAAACTGATTTACAAAAAAATGTTTGTGACGTAAATTTCTCAAATCTTAAACGTCATTTTTATTTATTTTTTTTATTACTACTTTTAATTTTTAATTTTATTTTCATTTTGGAATATGGACTGTTGCTGAGGAGACGTAAAATCTCTCTTAGGGATTTCACGTTGAAATGTTCATTCAACAATTTTGAATATTGAAAATTTATTTTATATATATATATATATATATATATATATATATACTGTCATCCGCAGACAGATCTTTTTCGCTGTATCACAGCTCATCAGTACGGTTAGACTCCGACTGCGTTTTAACCCAGGATTGAAACGCAACCGAATTGGCGTCAGTCGGCGATTCTATCTCTGGGCTATGGCGTTCGGTGGAAGAAGGCAGAATTTTTAGCGCATATATTATCATTATACGCGCCCAATAGCTAGTGCGCTCTAATTCATGTAAAAAAAGTAGAGAAAATGGACAAACATTCTCGTGTGACACACTTCTGATTTTCGGACTTCATCCGATTATGTTTATATTTATGTTGATGTGCTGATTATTATTTATTTTTCCATAATTATAATTGGGATATTAACCTCTGTTGATATTAAAGTTAAGCAAGTGAACACATTTTGCAATAAGGGTAGTGCGGAAACCGACAAAAGGAAATATGATGTAGAAATATCGAGGTGCATAACAACAGAGAAAGATGTCTTCTAAAACACGAGGAAACATCATGGGACCTGGAAATGTCGTTAGAAACACAAAAGAATGTTTGAGTATAATGTCATACCTAATCTCTCATATGGCAGCCAATGATTGACAAGCTCTACGCAGATGTAAAAGTGATTTGAATCTAGAAAGACGTGGGTGTACCATCGAATACTAACAAAGTGACAGAATATGTGAGATATGTTGAATATTTATAGTGAATCAGAACTACAAGGAATCTTCTGTTAAGATGAAGACCCTAGTAAATGTTTAAGTAATATAATGAGAAAATTGAATTAGAAAATGGATGTGCGTTGTTGTGCAGTGGATATCGGCTCGGAACGAGAAATCAAGGAGCCGAGTTCGAATTCCAGTTGGATTCTTTTCATTCACTTATACCTTGTATTATACACAAATACCCTTGGTAAAGGTATTAATCTGTCTCTTTCTTCTAGTTATAGGTTAAATAACAGAAGAAAGTGGGTTCTATAGCCTTGGCTGCCAACCAGTCTACCGCAGGAAGCAATGGAAACCTACTGCTGATTAACCTTCGGCCCATTCAATCATGTCTCGAAAGAGACATAATCACTCAAAGCGTGTATCACGTATGGCACTTAACTGACTGACTGAATGAAAAAAGAAAGCTCAGGTACAATAATTGTTGTGGCAAACAAATCAGCCAATATCGTCTGTCCAAAAAGTGGCTTCAATAAAACCATTCCATCGGAACTTGCCTTTATTTTATTGAATGACTGAATGTAATTTTATTAAAGACGGTTAACTTTTATATTGGATTTGAACTTTCTGAAATAATGTATCATAAAAACAGTAATTTTTAATCTAAAACAATGGATTATTTTTTCAATTTTTTTTACATAACTCGTTGTAGAATCACTTCTACATGCATGTACATACTTATACACGTATCGCCATGTACGCACGTACACACACATATACGCACATACTCTTACATTAGTACCGCACGTGAAACCTCTTTTTCCCGCGCTTCATTCAAAAATATATAAGCTGATGTTCACACATGTGTAGACCAGTTGGAATCTGTCTTTCAGAGCTAACAGTCCGAATGCCAAGAGTTCCTTTCCAACTCACATACTGCGCTAATTGCGTTTAGCAATTAGTTACATCAAAAGAAGAATTTCTGTCTCTCTTGCAAGCATACTTCACAACATATATAATTATATGCAACTACTGATTAGCACAAACATCACATTTCCCTTTTTCAGCAATTTTTCCAGTATGCACATTGATGCATTTTCTTAAACATCCAAGAGAGAACTTTCTCCACTAAATCTTGCATGCACAAAATAATCAATCCTGTAACTATGTTTAATACATTGTTATTATTCTTGTTATACTGTTCTCTGAGTTATTTTTATTATTAATGTGGTGGATTTGACAACCAGTCTACTTTATAATGATGACCCCACTTTCGAATTACTACCACGTTGTCCAGTTCACAACATCATCACTGGAATTTTCTTTCTTGTAATAATGTTACGTAATATTTGTGTTTTATTCTTGTTTTATTTACACATGCGAAAATATACCCGAAACATAATAAAATTTTAGGTGCCATTATTGGGAAATTCTTATAACTATAATAAAAGTATTTACATTTTTTAAAGTTAAATGAAGCAAGTGCACAAATTTTACGATAATGGCCGTAGATTAATAGACGAGAAAAATCAGCCATAAAAATGTGAAGACACTCAAGAAGAGCGATATATATCTGTCTATATTTTTGAAACAAAATATTTACACTATTTACATTATTAAGTCTGTTAAACTCATCTTTATTGCCATTTGCAAGATATTTCGAACATTTTGCGCTACGATTTCTTCAGGTGATATCTTTTAAAAATACGCACCAAAACATTTTATTAGTCCACAGAGGTAATAGTTCGAGTTCCCCGTGCCACTTTGTTTTTGCATATCTCAGTATATCTTCCAAAAATTGAAGACATGTTTTTGAAATCGGAAACTGTTGTTACAACCAAAAAACAATGTTTCACTGATAAATAACATCTAAGATCATTATGATCGTAAAAGCTAGATGATCCACTTACATATTAGGGGATTTAGATTGACGGAGATGTGGATCAATTAAATGGGGTTCTTAGAAATATTAAAGAAGAATTTGATCAAATACTGAAAGATCAAAAGCATATAATTGTTTCATGACTGAAATGCCTTCCATATCATATATTTTAATAATACTTTGTTTCGCTTAACGTTGAAATGATGTCCGATTAGTTTAGTATAATACCAACAAAATTAATATTTGCTAAGCTTAGAATAGTCCAATACTGAGATGTAAAGTAATTGTAATGAGATGAGGCCCGATGTGGCAATTTCAATTGAAACCAAAACAGGTCTAACCACCGTTCTTGATAAACACATAAGATAGAATTTAAATGAATAGGCTAGTATAAGAAAAATTGTAATAATTACTCAAACAGTAAAAAAAAAGATATATCAGTTGAGCTGCCAAATGCTATATCAAAACAGATTGACACATCTTTGCGATTCGTAAGTTGATATTAATTTTACTTTAACAAATGATTACAATATGGAATCACTCATAGAATCATACAAATAATATAATTTTTAATGAGGAATTATGAAGAGGAAATTTAGTCATATTTTTTTATAAAATCCATAAAGAGAAGTATACTCGACTGCGAATAAAATCGAAACAATATGTCTGACTCACTTGTTGAGTAATATAACTGTAAGCTTATAGTTTATGTCAAAAGGATGAAATTCGGTAAAGGGAGATGCTGCATTGACTTGCATTTAGTATGCAAATGAAGTCTCTTTGGTGGGCAGAGATCAGAAGCAGTGTTTTAATGAGAAAAAAACAAAGAAAACAGTATGAAGATAATTATACAGCAATGTTACTCGTCATTTAACAATAAATCCTTAGAATATATATATATATATATATATATATATATATATATATATATATATTGGAGTCTATGGTGATGGAAATTAGTTATTATTGTTTCGCCTAATGAAAGTCGATATTCGTGCCTTATGTAATTTCTATTGTTGTCATAATATCATGAGTCAAAATCATAATTTCTGGGTTCCAACACCAAACGCTATGTTAGATTGCAAACACACAAATTATGCGTGTAGTGTAACGGTTAGCTATTTGAAAAAAATAAATAAGCGAGGCGAGTTCAAATTCAAGTCTAGTTTGCTATATTAACATTCACTTAGATATTTTGGGGAAAGAAAAAATATGTACCCTTTCTTTCCCTTTTGGGGAAAGAAAAAATAAATACCCTTTCCTCTCATTCGGGTTAAGATCAGAATTAATGTCGGGTAGAATGAGCAATCAGTTTGGCGACTAGATTATTAGAAGTAAAGCTCTGAATTAGAACCTGAACAGAGTTACAGTATTTACATTATTCGGACTATTGTCCGATATCTTTGTGGCCATTTGTACTACGTTTCGGCCGTTGTACGTTCCGGACATCTTCAGGTGCTAGAAATTTTTAAACGTACTCTATATTAAAGCTACGATTGGATGTCATGAGTTATCTCTCTTACTGTTCACCACTGCTGTAACCTGGTATTGAACTAAAAATTTTAAACATCAAGTCAGGAACTAACCAACGTCTATATCCACTGGGCCATGTTTCCTTCAGTCCAAGGAACAACTGAAGTTTTTGGACTTATAAGCCTAATCTCTAGTAACACATTTTTTTTTATCAGAGTTCATATTGCAAGATTTTTGCCATTTGTACAACAGCCGAATCCTTGTACAAATGACAAGAAAAATGAAGACAATAGTCTGAATAACGTAAATGCAGTGAAACTACCTCATCTCATAAATATAGACAAATACTGAACAGAATTGTTTAAATACTTCATGTCACACTGTCTCACTTCTCAGTTTTTCTTAAAATTATCACTAGTTCAACACAAGCCTCACAATATAATATATATATATATATGTGTGTGTGTGTGCGTGGATAACTTAAACAAAACTGAATACTTAGACACTCATATGTTGAAATAGATTGAAAAGTTCAGTATAAATATATATTCGAGCAATAAGAATGTATACAATCAATGTAATTTGATAGATATATTTTGTGCATGTTCTATACATTGAATTCATCGATTAATTTAAACGTATATGTATGTATGTATGTATGTATGTATGTATGTATTAACGAAAGCAGTAGCAGCGAAGGAGGACCATTCGTTTAAATGCACGGTCCAGAAGCGGATAACTTGAAATCAAGCTCAGCTATCATTATGAAGATGAGATTCTGATCTCGAAATATTAATGAATAATAAATAGGTAATACCCAACACCTTCTTTACCTTCTTTTATTATGCTAAACGCATTCTGATAGACTTCTGATACCTACCCATGCACTATATATATATATATAAAGCCGATATACGCATGCATACGTTTTGATAAAATAGAATATAGATTAATATTTGTAAATTAACAAATTCATTAGCTATATGTTTAAGAGATTAAAACTCTAAACAATCAGTACTTATCCATGGCAGTGAACAGTGGATAAATTCTGCAGAATCAACAGCTCTTTTTGGCTTATTTATTTTGTACAATCTCATTGCACATCGTGATGTTGAAAGAGCAAATATTGGATTGTACAGAGACAATGGTCTCGTAACTGTCCATAATTTTAATTACCCTTCATAAAAAATTTTATTGCATGATGAAGAATTTTCCTCTTAAAATAATAATATAAACCAATACAAAACGATGACTTTCTATAAGTTACCCTCTATTTAGTTAAAAACAATCGCTCACCCTATGTAAAACATAATGCTAACCCGATCTACACACATTAATTATTAAAAACATAATTCATAATTCAGTTGAACACAGAACAAACATCATTGCCTCAACAGAAGACATTTTCTATAAACACAGTTATTACAACATTACAGACGTAAAAAACAGCGACTATAAATTCAATGATGTTACATATGATAAGCAAATTAATCATAATACTAAACAAAATCTCAAAAATGGTTTGGTAAACACTATCATTTAACCAAATAGTTAGAAACAAGTAAGACACTAAATCCCTTAACATATTTCAGAAACACTTCCCAAATAAGAACGCCCTTTATTTATAAAAATGCACCTAAACTTAGTCATAGTTCATTGGTAATCTTGATATAGTAATATAAACACAATTATAAAATCCTTAAACATCATAATGGTATTAATCATAACAAACGTATTATAAATGACGACAATAACAACAATTCTTGCAGTTGTCGTAACCCTAAAGTCCTCTGTAACATAAAATACCTTACGTATTCCATATTATACTATGCTACCATCTCCACTACTAAAAATTCTAAAATATACCAAAAAATATATTGGTTGTACTAAGAATAGTTTTAAGGTACGATATCTTCAGCAAAATCTTTCAATAACAAAATATGCAGCAATTCTACCTCTCCCTCTAAATACACTAGCAATTGAAAAATGCAAATACAACTATTAGGGTTAAATGGAAAATATTAACAAAGGTTAGAACATACATATCACTGTATTAAATAGGTTTGTTTGCTTAAAAAAATACATAAAATCATATCCTCTCAAACTAAGTTATTAAACTAACGTAATGAAATCACTAAATTTTGCTACCACAGAAATATACATATTCTGAAATATATCTATAATTGTTTCAAAATATGCTCTCATTTCTAAATATTTACCTCATTTTTTAATATTGTATCTTAAAATTTAAATCATTTGCCTGGAATTATTTTACAAATGTCATCTTATATCTAGTACTTATATTTCTAAAAAAAAACCTTCTGTTTTTTCTCATCTATATGTATTTTTTATATCAATAAAACCTTGTAATAATTTTTTATGATTTTTCATTTTATTACATTTATATATTATTCTCATCGTTTATGTTTTATTTTATTTTTATCGATTTCTTCGCTTTTTATATTCTATGCAACCGTCTTATTCCACTCCGGTTTAAACTTTTCATATCGTCTAGTCTTCTTTGGCACTAGATTGATACATTTTTTGTTTGAGTTCACACAATTCTTTTAAAATGTAACATACTATCTCATTTTATTCATTTCATTTGATGGCCTTCGTTATTTTTATTTCATTTTTGTAAAATGCATAAACAAGCAAACTAATCAGCAGACGATTTTAAATTTTAAATATATTAAAGTCAATATTAATTATAAGTCGACTATGCTATTAAATTAATTTGTGTAAAGTATAATTCAGTAAAGTTTTAACCGAAACTACTACGTGTATATATATATATATATATATATATATATATATATATATATATATATATATATATATATATATATATATATATACATATATATATATGTATATATGCATGTATGCATAAAATTGTATAATATATATATATAATTATAAAATTATATAATAATAATATTTATATATAATAAAGATCATAAAAATAAAATTGAAAAATATTAAGATAAAAATAATATATATATATCACATACAGTAAAGCATGCATAAATGAATATAAATAATAAAAAGATAGACAAAAACTGCATGTATATATATGTAAATATAATACACACACATATATATATATATATATATATATATTATTTACATAGAGTCATAAAACACTGATATATATAAAATATATAGATACATATATAGATATAGATATAAACACAAATTCACTTAATGTATATATAATTATGCATTTATATATATAACACATTCACACAGATAATATATAACATACATATATATACATAAATGCATCACACACACATATATATATATATATAAATATATATACTTTGCTACTTATATATATTTATATATATATAATAATAATGACTAACTACACTCCGTAAGTTTATACTCCGTAAATTTACACTAATCTAAACCTTCGAAAAAATGTTAACAAACAGAACCTAAATCCGTTAAAATCCGGCGTACTATGTCGTCGGATAATGGGGAAAAAAAAAAGAAACCAGCGGAACAAGAACAAAATGTCAAGCATCCGCATTGTGGGTCACTTTAGATTTGTTCGTATATATATATATATATATATTACGTATCGAGCACTTTATTGGAAACCTTACCAATAAAGTGTTCGATACGAAATATATATATTTTTTTCTTTCTAACGGGTATTCGACGTTTAATACTTGTACGCCGTTTGTTTCTTTTTTTATCCCCCATCTTTGCCCTAATAAGAGTTTCTCTTCTGGGTGTTCAAGACGATTAAATTTTAGTTACGTTAGCACCAGTTCTAGCGATTTAGTTTCTTATCATTGGTGTTAGTTTCACTGTGATTATTATATATATATATATATATATATATATATATATATATAATGATATATATATTATGGGAATTAAGTTTTCAAACATTTATATCGTTACAATTTCAAAATAAGCCATGCTAAAATATTAATGTAAAGTAAAATTATTTCTATATCGAAAAATAAAAATAATATATCGGAACGAAAACATTTAAAGAAAAAATAGAAGGGTCTATATGGTTTAGTCAGGGTCTAATATTTGAGTAAGAATATGTTTCTAGACCTGCATGTCGTCAGGTATTCACTTTTTTGTTTAATTATTTAGTGTTATTTGATGTTTCATTAATATCAGTTTTTCTAAAGGCATATGTTGCACCTATTTCTTGATCCATTATATGATTTGGTTTTCACAGTGATTTTCTTAAGTAATAATTGACATTTTTTAAAATCTAAAGATATATAGAGAGGGTAGTTCTCTTCTTGTATTAAATATTACTCAAAATCATTTTATCGTTATTAAATCTACATTTTCAAAAACCGTCCGTTGATCCAAAGTAGAACTTGGTATCATCGTCAGAATGTATACTAGCTTTGTATATTACACATTTGTTCATACACTAATCATTAAGCACAAAAGTTGTGATATTTTGGCAGTTACAATTATTCTTGTAGTGTTACTGTAATTGCTAGTGTAGTTATTATTCATTTGCAGGTTGGACATATTTTATTTAATAATTTATTGTTAAATAGCGAGATATATTTATCCAAGCCCTTTACATGATTTTGATATGTTTAGATTTTTTTGTTTTTATCAGAGTATTCGAAACTAACATTATAGCTAAGGCCTTAATATATTTAATTTTACTGTCATCAAAAATAGACTTATTGCTAGAGTTGGAAGACAATCTAAATTGGAAAGATTTATGGATATGATCTAATATTCTATCGTATTGGTTAGAATCTTCGAAGATGTATTTGTGGTTGGGAAATCTTTAGCACATTGTTTGTATATGTCATTATTTAGGTCGAAATTACGACAAGGAAGTTGATCGCTTAGCGTTAGTGGTGGTAGAGATTCTGAGTTTGTGACCTGCGCTTATAAACAGATATATATATATATATATATATATATATATATGTATATATATATATATATGTGTGTGTGTATATATATATATATATATATATATATATATATATATATATATATTGTGTGTGTATATATATATATATATATGTGTGTGTGTGTTTGTGTGTGAGTCTGTCTGTCCTCTCTGTCTGTGTGTGGAGTAAATAAAACAGCTCCAGTATCAACAATTAACTAGGCAAGTCTTCTTGAATATAATAAGTTAAAATAACCTCGAAGAGAATACAGGGACAATATTCTAACTGTCCACTGGTTAACTTGCAGTTATCAAACCCTCATTTTTCTCTTAGAGTATAACATAGTCCGAGTTCTGTCTACGAACGGAGATTCGGCCGAGAAAAATAGACAGTGTAAAGTGTCCGTTTCCGCCTTTGGGGAAAATGTATAAATTTTAAATCTTGGTTCAAGTGTACTCGTTCTGGCAACCAATGTTAAACCTGAGTGTGTTCCATTCTGTCTCGTGAGAAGAATTTGAGTAAATATCAAGCGTTTAAACAGTCGGCTGTCTAGCTTGCAACTGTTAAGCTCTCTGTGTTCAGATGAAGTACCACTCAGTCAGGTCACTGTTATGGCAGGATACTCACCTGAGAAAAATAGACACATTCTATGTGACAATCCGGTCATTGTGGGAACTGTATAAACTTTGACGCTTGATCCTAAGTGTACGCCCTCGGGTTAAACACGACCTTGTGTCATATCCCGTATCAGTGGGGAGATTTTACTAAAATAATATTCAGAGTTCTGACAGTCGGCTGTCTTGCTCGTAATTCCTAAGCTCTCTGTCTTTGGGAAGAGTAAGACTCTGTAGTGACCTGGTTTGGAAACGGAGATTAACTGATAAAAATAGACAATACAATGTCCCGATATTGCCGGGACGGGATAACCCTTGATACTTGATCCGAATGTACCCACTCGGCTTATCCACGTTAAACCCGACATTGGGTTGCATCCCGTTTCAGTATGAAGACTTGGGTAAATACCTAGAAGTCCAACCGAGTTTTTGAAATAGTCATGAGAGTGCTCATTAGAATATAGCTTCAGTCAGGCAAGACATAATATAATAACTGTTAGTACCGAGCTATAACAACATTTATTCATATGTAGTTGAGGTTTGAACTTTGATTTCATTTTCTAAAATAGTCACATACACAGACAGTGACGTAAATTAATAAACATACATATGAGGAGGGTGTACATATGTATAGTATTATTATTCAGGTGATAATAAAACAGGGATTAATATATGAACAGAGCTGTATTATATATATTATATAGGATCGGGTCTTTGGGATTTACCTTCCTGCTTTTCCTTTTGGATTAAAGTTATTTAATATATATATATATATATATATATATATATATATATATATATATATATATATATCACCCTAATTCTACATAGATCAATCTTAAATTACCGTATATTTTTAGACATTAAAGACTGTTTGTTTTTTATTTTATAGCAAAGACGTGATCTTTTTCACAAGGACTTCCATTAGGCCTTTATGGGACTGGAGTTGTTTACGTAATTTTGAATGGATATGCCTCTAAACGAAAAATGCTGCTATTTTCAAAATTTTAAAATATAATTTTTTTATTTTTCAATCTAGCTAAATTCATATATATATTTTCATTTTGTTTACATCTTTTTTTAATTAAATATCACACATTCTGATAACAGAATACTGCTAAGCGTTTTAAGAACATGGACGCAAATTTACTGTTTATGAATTAGTTTGTAAAGCCCTTTTTAGTCATTTTTGTCGAAAATATTTTTCTCTTCTAATTAAACTGGCATATTTATTTCATTTTTGTTATAGGCACATAAATACCTGTACACAAATTCACATCCATAGAAGAAGAGATAGAAAAATTCATCCTATTTCAAAAAATAGTGCATAAACTAATTCCATCAAACGACTACAAACTAAACGAAAAAACGAAAATGTTAGTGTATTGCTGAAACCACATGACGAGTGGACGGAACGATTGAAAAAGTTTGTCTAAGATACTCTGGAGTAGAGGTGCAGAATACAACATCAATCAAGAAATGAGAAATTTTATTTACGGCAATTCTCCTAACTGTCTATCTCACTCTCTCTTTATCTCTATTTCTCTATCTCTCTCTATCTCTTTTTCTTTTTATCTCTCTATCAAGATAAACAAGAATATTTATAAAAAAAGCTAATGTTTTTTATGAAAGATAACGGTTATGAATAAGCTGCTATAGGAAATAAAATCTTTGAATTTTTTAATCGTTTCACCCCATGCAAGGCGGTAACGCCACTGATGCGCAGGGGGCTACATAAGAGGAAAAATTAGATAGGAGGAGAGTAAAGAGAAAGATGAACCAGTTACAGGGGGTGTCAGAAAGTTAGAAAGGAGCAAGAGAAGAATGGGGATACCGGTGTGATGACAGTTGCAAAAATAGAGAGAAAGGAAAAGATATACAGGGTGTTGTAAAAAGAAGCTGGAGTCAAGTGGTTAAGAGATGGGTATTGGCATTGCATTTAAATTCCTGGAAGTTGTACCCGCAAAGAAAGCTAGAATATGGAAGGGAGATCCACAAGCGGTAAGTGCAAGAAAAGAAGCTGCTGGAGTAGAATTGTCGTCTGCCTTTGGTTCATATAACTGTGAATTGGTGGGACCCAGTTGCCATCCTGGTTGCACGAGTAAAATCCCGTGGCAGGGGCACCAGTGAATTTAAGTTTGTCAGAGCAAAAGCCATGTAAATATCTTTAGAACAGACAGAGGGAAGCCACATCCAGGAAAGGAAGCCGCCAAGTCGGTACCTATCTCATTATGTTAACATTAATAATTTACTGTAACTAATGAAATTAAATTGTTAAATTTAACTAGGAATCATGAATAAGTTAAACTTTAAATTTTATTTGTCATAATATATATATATATATATATATATATATAAATAATGGTGACAAATGAGTGATATGTTGCAATTGTTCGATTGTTGACACGAATAGTTTTTCATTTTCTTTCCATACACACATATATTCGTGTTTCGGTGTTTCTGCATATCTGTACGCATAAGTGTACATTCCACGGCCTGTAAACTGTTAACATTAGTAAATAATTTCTGTATCTATTTAGGGATCGAATTCAACATGACTCCGCTGAACTTGCAACAATTTTGCATCTACCTCCGACGTGTAATAGCTGAAGATTATGTATGTATCCGTTGCTTGGAGTACGATTTGCAGACACAACGTGATATGTTTATCACATTATAGCAGTTACCGATGCGATAAATAATTTTGAACAAATATCTATAAATCTTGCACAAGGACTAAGTGGATAAAATTTTCCATTTATTTTTGTCTATTGTAAAGTAATCTTTTTGTAAATTCGAAGCGGCTGTTAACATAAAGTTTAATGACACTGGATTATTCAGCGGCTAGAAACCAATAACTTCGTAATTTTTCTGTTATGTAAAAAAAAAACACAGGCGTGAAATCAAAAGATCTTGTGTTGACACTAACCAGAAATGAATTTCAGGTGTTTTCAGATGTTTTTTAATGCAATCTCAACAATATAATTATTTTTACAGTAAAGTTCATTAAATTGATGGAGATGGAAGACTATTAAAATTCGTGCAATAAATGATTTGTGTTATATGAATGAAAGAAATTCTTTGTAGAAAATGAGATGATGTGAATAAGGAGGTTAGATCAGGATTGACCTTTGTCTTGAAGAAGTTAATATTGAAGCGTTAAGGGAAACCTCCGTGCATGAATCTGCTTCAATTATTTGTGCTTCTTCAGAGAATGTGTAAGTTATGAGAAGTTTTTATGTAATCTTTTATAGTCAGCAAAACCAAAAGTGCATGTGGGTGATATGTTCACTGAAAATTAGCTGACTCATGTAATTTGAGATGGGTGAAATTAATTGTAATCATGAAGTAATAATGACGATATTTTTATGTGTCGTATTTGTGAAACATTTTTTCATTTCCACTGAGTATAAATACACTTCACAAGCCAGGGATTTAACTCACAATTAATACGCCAAATTCACGATCCAACATTTTCATCAAGTAGACTATTCTCTTAAAAGACAGTTCTCTGGGAAACTTGGAGCCTTAAACCTACTCTAAAAGATCATGAATGTTGTTAATGCTTGTCATACTTGACCGCACTTATTGAATATTCTATTCTATTAAGTTGGTTGTTGAAAAAAACAATAGTCATTTGTCCTTTCTTTATTAACGACACTTATATCGTATTTATTTGTATTCTATGTCTACTAAGAAGGTCCTCAGTTTAGACTAAGCATTGATACATTAAAACTTTTAATTTTCTAGTTACTTTGTTCACTACGTTTACTTATTTCAACCTTTTCCTTCCATACATTGTCAGCTATGCCTGATTTCACTGTCTCTAACTTTAATCTGTGTTTCAATGTTACACCAGCCATTACCTTTATGAGTAGGCTTGTTTCATATTTAGACTCTTTGTCAAAACTGCATTGCATTGACTGTACAAAATTCTTGGTCATGATCTCCTGTTGTTGGGATTAACTTAGCATTTTTTCTCCTAAGAGCTTCTACATACTATCATAATATTAGACCGCAGATTTTAAAAATATTTTCCGAATAGTCGTTGACGGATAAGCAGATTGATCAGCGCAGTATTTCTGCAAAGTCTGATATTTATGTATTGAAAAATTCATATAAAGCCTAAAAAATAAATAAAATATTATTTGTATGGTTAGGTGTTGAAGACAATCACAACGCGTTTATTATAATAAAGAAAGGTGAAGAAGTTGTTGGTTATTACCTATTTATTATACATTAATATTTCGAGATCAAAGTCTCATCTTCAGAATGTTAGGAGAGCCTGTTTCCGAGATCCGTGCTTTTCAGGTATTATTTGTCAAAATCATTTCCCATCGTAATGTTTACAATTACGTCCGTATCATTACCAGAAATGGAAGCGGTACAAGACAAATTGTTTCACAAATAAAACTCACAGTCTTCGTAATGTCTTAAAATTTTATTACTGATTTCATGTACACAAAATTTCATTCATGTCGGTATATATTTTCTAAGAGTGTAGATGTCTTCAACGATGCAAAATATATAATCTACTTGAACTGTATTATACCAACACAAAAACATAATATTGTTGTTACATAGGCAGGATTTACTGTTTAAATTAGTCCTGTGTATGAAAGTTGAAATAGTTTCATACCTTTCTCCAGTGCATATTGTGAAAAGGAGTAGAACAAACTAGGCCGAAGGGAATTTGAACTAAGCTGACCCCGCGTAACAGACCGATAACAATTATGCTGCTTATATATGCTTAGATATCGTTTAAATAACTACTAATTGTTTTTATGGGAAATTACGTACTTGTCTGCAATCATTGTAGTTTGATCGTTTGCTATCTCGATGTTGCCGAAGTTTATCCCGAGTAACCTAGGTCCCAATTATCATGACCAACACCACTAAATATGAAAAAAAAGAGTTCAAAAGATCAAACACAGATTGACGCGCTATATCGATGCTAACAACAGTTTTATACCCGTTTGTTGATAAGTTCATACTGTTTGTATTTCAATTCATGACTCGTTCGTTTTTAACAGTTTACAAACCATTACAAGTTATTTAAAACCGGAAAATATTTTAAATTTTAAGATATTTGAGGCTATGTAATAAGGATGTGGTTTATGATGCAAGGATATCAGCTCGGATTTCGAATTCGAGTTGAATTTTTTAAGCACTGTAACCTTGGAAAAAGTATTAATCCGTCTCTTCTCTCTTCAGTTGTGCGTTAAAAAGGACAGATTATGTTATATATCCTAAATTAGCAACCAGTATTCCACAGAAATTAATGACAACCTATTGCAGGAGAATCTTCTGCCCAGTCAGTCATGTGTCTTGCCAGACAGGGTCACCCAAGCTTGTACCACATATGGCACTTAACTGACTAAATAAAGATTGACTTAGTAATTAGCCCATAGTTGTGGGAGAAGGAGTGTATTCATATATTTCGCAAGTGTATTGGTGCGTAAGTGAAACATAACGAACCCAATTGGAATTGAAACTCGGTTCTCAGAATACCAATTCCGAGCCGTTGTTCATTTAACCATTCGCACATCCAAGCATCCGTTATTCCCAATCTCAATAATGACCAGACCCGATGTTGCTTAACTTCTATGATAGTACAGAGATCAATGTTTCCATGTGAATGCGGCCGTAAAAATTAATTTTCGTAATTATTGTCGTACATGATGTGAAAAGTAAACTAAGAAACTTTGACACGCAGAAACATATTAAAGGCAAGAGGAATAGACGAAAACAGTGAATAACATCCCTGTGATCTAACTTAAAATGCTTGAATAACAGGGATTAGAACAGTATGAAACAAATTATATAGAACCATGGTTATTTACGTTCTGAAGGGACACGGCCCATAAAGGAAGAAGAAGAAGAAGAAGAAGAAGAAGAAGAAGAAGAAGAAGAAGAAGAATGCCCACTGCCAATCAAAAATAGAAACTTCTTTCTCGGTCGATATTATCAATTAAAATCACCCCACTGACAAATCAACCATAGTGAGATTGGTGAATTTTAAACATACAAGGAGCGATGTATGCATTGTCGTCTAATCTATGCAAAATTTGAAATAACACTGACATCCCATTTTAACAGATATATTTATCGAAGTTACACAAAACTAACTTTATGTACTAAAGAGTAAATTTATTCAATAAAATCGACATTGTCTTTAATCACGTTTACCAGATTACTTCAGAATCACCTACAAATCTTCTGGACGGTCTCCTTATTTAAGTTGATGAAAGCCGACATACTCCTTGTGTTCACTTCATCTTTGGTGTTACAAATAGTTTTGTTGGTCTTTCTCTCAACTGCGCTCCAAACATACAAATCAAGGGGGTTTCAATCTGGGGAGTTAGGTGACCAAATATGAGAGGACATGTGGTCGGTGAAATTGTTTAACTGGATTCTCTTGCTTGGTGGCATGTTGCAACGTCCTTTTGCCAGATATAGCCTCTTCCAGCAACCACTCTCTTGATCCAGAGCAGCCGTACCTCCTACACGTACTTAATGTAGGCCTCCGTGCTGAGTTTGAGGCCGTGTGAGAAGATGAATAGGGGAATAACATCACTATAACAAGCTTTCACTTTAAACACCGTGATGTTGATTGTATATGTCATTCAACGCTTCCTCAGATTGATTCCCAAACATTTTAAAAAGTTTATATTGGTGATTCCGCGTGAATATTAAGCAGTACAGCATGCCGTTTCCAAATTTCTAGCAGAAAGAATTGTCCCATGGTACATTTTTTCTCACAGATGGTGCCCAACTGACCCTACTATACTGTACAGTCAACAGAATCAACAATGAACAACGGGCAAGCGCAAAATAAAAAAAAACTATAGAACAGGTGAAAATTTACTGATCGCAACCTGTAGAATCGTATATTAACAACCAAATTATACCGTATATATTTTACATATTCTGATATATTGTCTAAATTATACTTATAAATAGTATTATGTAAATGTTTATTGAAAAAGGAATTCAGAGTGATAACACAAACCCGAGTAAGATTTTCAAAGGACAGGAAAATGTGAAGAGCCATGGCCACCCACATATGGAAAAAAACGTAGAAGAACCTGTTATCTTTATTTCTCTTGATAAAAATGTGTGCGTGAGGAAGTTTTTCTTTCAATGAATTCAGTAACATGTAAAAATGTTATTTCTATATCGTTTTAAATACAAAAGTTGGTGTACATATTTTTTTCGATTCAAATATCATTCAGGTAACTTAAATTTTATCCCTGTAATAATTTTTTATGTGTTTTCTGTTTAATTTTTTTTCTATTGAGAAAATCATTTATTTCGCTTTTTTTTTTTAGTTTTTGATATCTTTTTGTTTTGTTTCGTTTTGCATTTATATTTTTCAATTTTAATATTGTAGCATTATTACATCTAACCGTTCGTCTCCGTTTGAACTTTCCAAAAAAGAATTCCTCCTTAAAAGATAGTTATCTTATCTGAATAACCTGATGGATATTTTACACCTCATCAGTTACATTTTTCTTTTTTTATTCTTTTGTGTGCGCGCGAATGTTATCAAACATTTCCCTTTTGCCCTTGCAGCATTCAGTCCTTAAATTGAATACATAATGACATTCACCTCTGTTTATTTCGAGTTAAAAATCGCACAATGAAACGCAGAGAACGCGGCGTGAATACATACAAAGTTGCATTCATTTTTCTTGTGCCTCTGTGTGGTTGTGTGTGCATGCGTGTGTGTGTGTGTGTGTGTGTGTGTGTGTGTGTGTGTGTGTGTGTGTGTGTGTGTGTGTGTGTGTGTGTGTGCATGGGAACGTAAGATTCAAAATTGTTTTCAATGCGTTTCTTTCTTAAATTTGATCTTGGTCAATTCATGTTGTTAGTTCGTGTCTTAGGTTAAAGACTCATACATCTATAAAGATTTGAATTATACGCGTGCACACGCACATACACAGCGCACTAGAAAATGAAGTCGTGCTTTCTCACTATACACACGCACACACACACACACTTATATATATATATATATATATATATATATATATATGTGTGTGTGTGTGTGTGTGTGTGTGTGTGTGTGTGTATTGTATATTTGGGCAGCGATCTCTCTTTTATGTTGGTTTCATTAAAAATGACTGAAAAGTTATGATGGTTAAGTTTTCTATGTAATTGTTCATGTGATCTTATGATTTCTATTTTTTTGAGGGTCTAAATTATATAAAAATTGTACAAATGTTTTGTTTATTCGAACGCTATATTTTAACCCTTTGTTTTTGATGATGAGGTTAGCCGTTGTAAATTTAGTTTAATATATATTATTTTTTTTGTTTACGTCGACGGGAGGTCTGTATTTCAAGAAGATATTAATGTTAGAATCATGAGTAGTATGTTTACTTTTGTTATTACACAGGTTTAAAAGAAAGAAATCTAATATAATAGTCAACCATCTAAATTGGAAATCCGTTGTTGACGAGCGTTTTGAGTTATGAAGTTCTTTGAAGAACAGTGATACTAGAGGATGAATTCTCATATTATATATATATATATATATATATATATATATATATTAAAAACAGAAATTGGGTTGTTCCAACAAGAGAAATTGGTATAGAAAAGGAAGTGCGAAATACCTTTATGGCCACTTAATGTATCATACAAAAAGCAAGTCATGGAAAAAATAATAATAACAAGAATGAATCTATATTTTAAACAAAACGTTCACGGCTACTCGCAGTTTTATTCTATATGTGATGTCTGACACTTCGTTATTAAGAATGACAATCAAATATTTTGTAGGCTTTCGTAGCGCTTTGAACGGATATGGCTTTGAAATCTGGATAAAAAAAACTTTATTGAATTCAATTGCTTTTTCGAACAGAGTCAGTCATTCATGAAAAAAAAATATCACCGCGTTAATAAATGCGTGTCAATTAAATTTCTAAAATGGATAGAACCTATATATATATATATATATATATATATATATAGGTTATATATTCTAAAATAGATAGAACCTATGTTATATATATATATATATATAACCTAGTGATAATCCACGTATAGTGTCTTAATAATATGTATAGGAAAAACTACTAAAAAGTTGTAAGTTTAAAAATGTCATTTTTGACAGTATTTATTTATTTCTATTATTATATTTGATATTTCACACCGTCCTCGGCCTTTCATCAGAAACAAATGATTTTAAAATTTAAATTAGAAGCGTTTTCGCAAGGAGCGTTCTTGGAGAGATTGTTTACATCACGTGACGCATAAAGCGACATATTTTAAAAAATTTTTGTAAACGTAGACCTATCTTTAATAAAACTTAACGCCCTTTTCGAGTATCTCACTCTCATTAACGAAAAAACTAAATAAGAATATATATAATGGTTGGCTAAATTCTTTTTCCAAGTAATGCCCTTTGCTAAGGCGGTTAGCCAATCCCTGTCGCACACGCACCTACAGAGCTCACTTGTGGTTTATTCTCTATGTTTAACGGACCTTAGTCTTGAAGAGAGCGCATACAATTTAATAATTAATGCTAGTACTCTCAAAACCTCTGTCACGAAAACTTTATGTATCATGCCATCACGACGGTTGCCAGTATATGAATAGTTTTGACTACCTACTTTCACTCTTGGATCAATAATTAGTTTGCATTTTCTGGCTAGAATTGTTTACCCAGACCGAAAAAGACAAGAAGTCACCATTTTGACAAATTCTCACGCGCCCATTATAGTGTAAACATTTTAATTGGGAACGAATTCTTGATTCGGAGATTTTAAAAAAGTGTTTGTAATTAAATATAGCAACACACAGTAAAATTTCACTAGAAACAAAGAAAAGAGTGCTGGATTGCTATGTAATGTCAGTTCTTCAATACTCATCGAAAATGAGGACAAAGCTGGAAGCACCGGAAATGTGGTTCTACAGAAGGATGCTGCGGATATCGTGGACCGTGCATGCTAGCAACGATGAGGTGTTGGAAAGAATGGAAACGAAATGAAAATTAATAGTGAGCATTAGGAAGAGACAAATGAAGTTCCTGTTACACGCAATGAGGAAGGAGAGCCTGTAGAAACTGATACTGACTGGCCAAATAGAAGGAAAGAGAGACAGAGGAAGGCAGTGGATAACATATTTACAGGGCCTGATCAGATGGATGACGGAACGGGGGTTGCCAGGAGTAACAGGAGCAAGCATACTAGAAGCCACAAGGGATAGAGAGACGTGGAGAACCATGATCGCCTAAGTACTGAAGGGGCAGGGCACATAGAAACAGAAGAAGAACAACAACAATCAAAGTTTATTTTACAGCAAACAATGTCTGGCGGTGCAATTTTATGTATAATATGAAGAATGGGAGACTGTATTTTATTGAATTTTACTATCAAATAGAAAGACGAGGAAAGTCTTCTTATGCGGCTTTTCGATGAAACATTATCTAGGAATATGGTAAATATATTTTAAATTTTAAATGCTAACATGAAAATATCAGTATACGGCAAATGAGATTATACGTTCAGAAATAATCCTCGACTGTGATCTGATTATCGAAAAAACAGCTATTACGTCTGCTGAAGAATATAAGGAAGTTTGGCTGAACAGAGAAAAACTTTTTTGATTAGAAAGTGAGGATTCGTAACTAAAAATATAACAATTCTACTGTCTACTAATAAAATGACGAGGGTGCTGCGCAAGAGTCGTATGCACGAAAGAGGAATGCCAATATTGTGTTGCCCAATCGTCGACTTAGGAATCTGGATGTAAGTCAATATTGTAACGTGACAGAACATTCCATTTCTAGTGGAAAAAAAAATCTAAACCAAATACTAATCTATTATTACTGCGAATCCCATTGTCACCAAAGACACGTAAACGATAACTCTAAGAGAAAGGCACATCACCCTTGGTAACATAAAAGAAAAACTTAAATAACTATCACAAATTATATGCAAGCAAGAAGCAAAAGACTGACATCAGTAATTTGATGAAAACTCTCTAAAAAAAAAGATAGAGGCATATATATATTAGTCATTCACTTACAAGCCCGTTTCGCTGTACCACAGCTCATGAGTTTGGCTAGACATATCCACTTACTTCTGGCCGGGATCGAAACTCGACCGATTTCGTGTTAGTCGGAGTCTCTACTCCCTAAGCCATCGGTGCAAGGGCAAAGTGAAGGGAAATTTCAACGTCTTGTATATAAGCAGTGTATACAGACGTCAGTCAGCGAGAGAATTCAATTCATTTCTGAAGAGTCACGCATATAGCCGAAGTGGAAAGTGTTTTTAAAATTTTCTTCTCCAGAGAGCTCAATCGTAATGAGATCATAATATATAATTCGGCAGGATTCTTATATATAATTCGGCAGGATTCGTACCTGCGATCTCTATGTAGATAGGGGCCGCAAGTTCGAATCCTGCGAAATGACACACATTTTCATAGAAAAAATTTATCGTAAATAATCAGGCTAGTAGATATATATATATATATATATATATATATATATATATAATACTGTTTAATTATAAACAGAATATCTACTTAAATATGAGTATCAATAAGAAAATAATGTTCAAAAAATTCATTTCAAATTGTCGGTTGTTTACAACCAAGTTTCGTTAAAATTCGTTAATTTCCGTAACATGTTCATATATATATATATATTTCTAGAACTTCACACACACACACACACACACACACACACACACACACACACACACACATATATATATATATGTAGCACTAGGGCATATAAATATATCAACACCTACACCAACATATACAAGCACTTATAAAAACAGATATACACATACCTATATATACGAAACTATGTACACAAATGCACACAAACATACAGGCAAATCTCATATATACGCAAAATTATCTACACCTTTACGCAAAAAATATAAATTAATTATACACGTCGAAATAAATTATAGTTTATAACTGCCTTAGATGATGGGTTTGATTTTCTTTCATATATATATATATATATATATATATATATATATATATATAGTGTAATGGTTGTTACAATGTTTTCGAATTCATAGTATCACTACACAAAAAAATCCTCATGTTTCGAGGCCAGCCATTATGTTTTTGGCTTCATCCTCAGGTTATTTTTTTAGAAACCTAAAATTTCCTAGAGAACCTAGATTTCTAAAAAAATAATCTGATAACGCTCTACATTTGTATCGAGCACTCTTTATAAAAGTAAATGCATGAACAAAAGGTAAATAAACCTACGAGATCAAAAACTTAGTTACAATATATATAGCCATCCGCAGAGCGATCTTTTTCGTTGTATCACAGCTCATCATTACGGTTAGACATCCGATTGCTTGTTACCCAGGATTGAAACTCGACCAAATTTGAATCAGTCGGTGATTCAACCACTGAGCTTAATGTGGAGTTTAGTCCCTAAACTGAACAGAGATACTTTGTGAAGGCACAATTGTGATATCTATATATAGGTGTGTACGCGCGCGTGTGTACACGTGTACAATCTAATGAGTTCTTATGTTACCCGAAATCTTTTATAATTGAAACATCTATCTGCTTGTGCATTCAAAAATTCTTATCAAAAAACCTATTTTACTTATTAGGATCGAACCCGTGGTACCTTTTAGGAGAACACCATGTTTGATCCAATGTGCTTTTCTGCTTGATCAAGTTAAAGGTCACAACAAAAAGTAGCCATAATACATACTATTTAATAATATGAAAATGCAGCGTATATGGGAAGAGCATTAATGGTGATGAAAATGTAAAGAGATTTCTTTGGAGTCAAATGTTGATTGTTAAAACTGCAGGACTTTAGAATTGTCATATCTAAGATAAGGTATGCTTTTCTAAGTGTAAAATTTATCGCCAGAATGTGTATCGCGCAAACTATAACAAAAAAATTTAATAAAATGACAACTTTTGACGTGCGATATATGCGGTAAAGTTTATAAATCATCAATTGAAATCAGACGCTTTTTCAGTAGGACATATCCAATCGTGTTTAAATGCATTTATTTCGCAATATTCATTAGTCACTTAAATATTAAGTAAAAGTTGATAAAAATTACATTAGTGCAAAATGAGATTGTACAGGGTTACAAGTTAAGGAAAAGTAATTTAGAAAGCCTTTTTTAATCGTTTCTCCCCAAGCAAGGTGGTAGCGCCACTGATGCCCAGGGGGCTACATAAAAGAGAAAGATTAGATAGGAAGAGAGTAAAGAGAAAGACGAACCAGTTAAAGGAGGTGTCAGAGAAAGGAGCAAGAGATATATGGGAATACAGGTGTGATGTCAGTTGCAATGGTAGAGGGTGATGTAGAAAGAACTGGAGTCAAGTGGTTAAGAGATGGGTATTGACATTGCCTTTAAATTCCTGGAGGGTGTAGCCGTCAGGAAAGCAAAAATATGGAAGAGAGATCCAAAGGCGGGAAGTGCGAGAAAAGAAGTTGATGAAGTAGAATTGTCGGCTGGATTTGGTTGATCTAACTGTGAATGCGTCGGACCCAGTTGCCAGTCTGGTTGCACGAGTAAATTATTATGGCAGGGGCACTAGTGACTTAAGTTGGTCGGAACAGAAGCCATGAAAATATTTGTAGAACAAACGGAAGGAAGCCACATCCGGTCGGTGAGAAAGTTGATAGTGACAGACAACATGAATCTCTCAGAAAGCATCCATTATTCAGTGACAAAAAATGCACAAGAGGATTAGCGAAATCATAATTAGCAGGTAATGAATACCTATTTTTCTTCTTCACAAACTGGTTCTAACGAAATACTGAAGAGTCTAGTCAGCCTTCTTATTTACCCTATAGCAGGAGATAAACAGATGGATTCATGGCATTTCCATCTGCGAAAGTTAATAAAAAGGAATTAGATCTCAGCTCACCAATTTCTCTTCTCATTCACAATAATTATGCGATATATATATATATATATATATATATATATATATATATATATATGCCTGATGATGAAAATCTCGGAAAATAGAAATTTCCGTGTCGCAATGTACAATTAATTCATAACTACATAATTATATTAAGCTCTGTAATACTCATTATATTGAGCACTGTTCATGATAAAAAAAGCCAGAGCACCCAAAATAAAATAAAGAATATTGAGTCCTCTTCAGCTGGATATATATATATATATTATATATATATATATATATATATATATATGTGTGTGTGTGTGTGTGTGTGTGTGTGTGTGTGTGTGTGTGTGTGTGTGTGTGTGGTTAGGTGTGTACATTGTAATTATCTTGACCATTAAATGCCAGTTATTTGTTCGTACATATGCTTGAGTGATGAAGTAGTTACGGAGGAATGATTTCTGCAAGTTGTCGTTTAACCTCTCAAATCTCAGTTATCAATCAATGATATGTCAGCAATGGATATTTTTGGCAACATATCTTACAAATGGACGCATTGCAAAGAGTGACGAATGAATCCCTTTTCTAACCTATCAGGGTGTGTGAGCAAATCTATTTAAACTACCATTTTATCACGATTTGCTAATGTCGTTTCCGTGGGCTACTATGTAAGCCACCTCCAAACAAATCCTAACACCTACACATACAGTTATATATATATGTGTGTGTGTATGTGTATGTATGTGTATGTGTATGTGTGTGTATTGATCAGAATGTCTACAGACGGAGAGAGACAAATATATTTAGAAAAAGTTGCGATAAGGCTCAGACACAGGTTATAAAATTATGGCATATGGCTTTTTCGTCACGACTGCAGCCATTTTATTAGCAAACTGCTTCGCTGAATTAATAATTCAATTCGTGAAGAAGTATTCTCTTAAACTTTACCAATTTCCATGGAAAGTTTTCAGTTGTTCAAAAAATGAAGTAAACAAATTTACTTTCACTAAAATGTCAAGGTCTTTTTTAATTTGATGTAACATGCCATGTTTAATACTACTGCTAAAGAATGTCAAGATAAAATGTGTAAAAATATACACCTTTGTTTTTTTTAATCATACCACCCCAAGCAAGGCGGTGACGCCACTGATGCGAATGGGGCTACTTAAGATTAGAATGATTGGAAAAAAAGAAAGCCGGGAACCACATCCTAAACAGGAAACAAGGGATGAGCCTCTTCACATGTTCAAAAGACGTGGGTGGAGTGTGAACCGGGCGATAGTTAAAGTTACCTATACAATTATTGAATGCAAACACACGAATACAAGCATACACACACACACACACACACACACACACACACTTATATATCGTTTCTCTTTGCAATAAATTGAAAATTATTTAATTTCTGATCATAGAGTGTCATTCGACCAAGATTTGATTAACGAACTTTTGTACCTTTTTATGGATTCATGTACAATTATTTCGACTTGAGAGTATATTGGGTTCTGTGTTGAAAAATTAGTAAGATTACGAATGCTTATTCAGTCTAATAGTGGTATGGCGCCATTCTACGTGTGAATGAGCCCTTCTTTTTTCAATAAATACTACCTGCTTGACTTCCGGAGAGGCAGTCTGATGGCAGTTAAAAACAGTCGTGAGGCAGTCAAGACGCAGCGTAACTATACTGTTCGAGCGCACACTTCTATCTGATGACTACTAACACTCTATTGTATATATGTTCTGTTATTCTAATGCATTGGTTCAATCTAACTTCTTGTTTCCGTGTATTTCTTCCTGGCCCTAACAAGCCACAACAACTTGGCGCGGAAGATTTTGCCACAGCAAATAGTAATTTCCCACAAACTTGACATTCCTTCTGCAATTTATATGTCTGTGTCCGGATTCTGATGAACAGAGCGCGCAGCAGATTCGGTCTAGAAATATGAAAATAACATTGGGTCTTTATTAAAGTTACCAGAACAGGAACAATGCTCAGAATGCTTTCTGAAAGTGTAATAGAAACGCAGAAGAACCTCTGTCTGTTCTTTATAGACAACGCAAATGCATTTGACAAAATAGGCCAGAGATGCTCAACAACCTCGACAATTTCTGAAAATACGTTAGGATAATCAAGAATCTATACTGGCAGCAAATTACTTGCATACGGATAGGAAGTAAATTTAGCAGGCATACAAATTAGAAAAGAGCGTAAGACTAGTATGAGTTTTCTTTCCAGATATATTCAACGAAAATACAGCGAAAGAAATTCTGAGAGAAATAAAACCCTTGCCAGTATTCATCATTGGCGACCACAATCTCAACAATGTAAGATACGCGGATGACACAGTGCTGATAGCAGACACGGATTAGAGAATGCATCACCTCCTACAAAATACAACAAGAGAAATCAAGAAGAAGACTTAGCATAAACTTTAAAAAAATGAATGTATAGACATTAGCAATAAAAATAAAATAAAAAATTCCAATTACAGGTCATAGAAGCTAAAATAAACAAGTTAAGAAATGTAAATATATGGTAAACGTCCTGTCAGAGGATGGGAAATGCGATGTTAAGATACAAAGACGCACTGACATGGCGACAGACGCATTTGAATAGCTAACCAGAGTACTGAAAGACAGGAAACTCTCACTGGAAAGTAACAAGAGAGTGCTGGATTGCTATATGATGTTTTGTCCTATATGGCAGTGAAGATTGAACGATCTCCTCAAGGATGAAAGAGAGGCTTAGGCACAAGAAATGTAGTTTTACAGAAGTATGCTGAAAATACCACGGACTGAACACGTCATTAATGATGAGGTGTTGGAGAGGATGTAAACGAAGAGAAAACTCATGTTTAGATGAGGTTTCAGTGACATGTAATGATGAAGTAGGGCCTAGAGAATTTACGGATAGAGGGATAGAGACCTTGATAGGTCTGTGCAAATGAATAGAGGAGCTGGGTTTTGAGAGAGATACCAAGAGAAAGAATTTTGAGAGCGACAAGAGATAGAGCCAATTGAAAGTCTATGACCGTCTACGTCCTGACGAGATACGGTACATGAAGAGTTTGAGTTTTGTTTAACGGAATATCAACTTTTGTAGGTTTTTTAATGCCAAAAAGGTGGGGTTTAAATGTATTTCTTTAATGTTCAGTTATAGAAAGAAGGTTGATTTAGTCAGATCTTACTGAAAATTTTTTGTTTTTATTTTTTTTTATTTTAGAAAACTGAAAATGTTTTCTAGTTTTGTATTCAAACATGTTTTGCTGAGAATATTTTTTTCCTACAAAATGAATTATAATAATTTTTTATTCAAATGTGTATTTTTGGTAATATTCTTCCTTCAAAAATGTATATCTTTCTATTTTTATACTTTCATAGTTTTTTTACCCCAGTTTGGCGGTGAACTATGTGACCACAGATGGGACACTGATAAGTGCTACCACTTGAGGTCAGGGTGAACCTGGGTACAACAGCAGTTAAGAGGTGGTTCCATGCAGAATCTCGCAACCAGAGGCCTTGCTGCCGGATGAAGTTTACCGTCATTCCCAGGAACATGAAAAAGAAGTAGTATGTCTCTGTGTAAGTGTGTGTGTTTGCGCGTATGCGTGTGTATAATCAATACATAAAACAATGTATTGTTGACACTAAAAGTGTTCTCTATAAATATAGCATATCTCAAAAATATGTGCTACCTTTTGTAGATACTGATAAACAGTATAGCAATTTCACTTCATTTATAGCAATGCTAAACAGCTTTCTCAAAAAGTAGCATACATTGAAAACTATATTTTTATCATATGTACAGTGCTGTGCAAAAGTATTAGGACAAGAACTATTTTATTTTTTATGAGGCATATTGACAGAAAATAAACAATTTAATTAAAGTAATTTTATTTGATTTATTCAACAAATACTTTAACAAGAAAAAATACGTGTTACAAAATAAATCTAATATTTAGTATAATAGCATTTTGCTTTGATCACAGCCTTCATTCTGTCAGGAATTGTCATCACAAGCTTCTTCAATGTATCTAATGGTATCTCCCTGCCAAGTAGCCTTTATTTGTTCCCAAAGTGTGTCTTGCGAAGTAACATTAGATTTATCAATTCGAGTGGTGGGGGGAAATAAGAAAATAGTCAATCAGATCCAAGGATAATAGAATAATAAGTAGTTTCAGAATAACTTGTTTAATAGAAAATAGGAAAAATTCAATATAACTTCTTTTAATACATTACTTTGACACCTAGTTTTAAATAATCAGAATTTATTAGCAATTTACTTGGCTTTTCACCCTATATTTGAATTTCAGTGAGGTTTTTTAAAAAATCACACCTGTCCTAATACTTTTGCACACTACCGGAAGTTTTAGAACAGAGGGTATTTTGAAATTTATTTTGATACCTCATGAATGATAAAATAGTTCTTGTCCTAATACTTTTGCACAGTACTGCATATATACTAGGTGCGATTGGTAAATTGTCGCAATGATTTTGATGCCTCATAAAAGATAAAATAGTTCTTGTCCTAATACTTTTGCACAGTACTGCATATAAATATAAATCTAACAACACAGATATATTACGCCTGCAAAATACATGTAATTTGCTAGAATTTAAAATATAAAATCAGCAGATTTTTGCAGAGAATTTGCAATAAAAGACAAGATAATTAAAACTTCAAAAGACAGTATTATTGAAATAAGTGACGAAAAATGTGTCATCGACATCAGAAATCGGATAAAGCTTTCGAAATATGTCTTCGAAAATCCAATCAAGTTAATATGAGATTATCAGAAAAATAAGACAAAGAAACGAAGGCTGCTTAACGCTTGTATAATTTTCTGTAATAATTTATGTCTAATCTCGTATATTGCATTGTATGATTGGTAATCTCATCACATATAAAGAAAAGATTTGATATGACTGCATTGTGTTTCTCTTGGTGAATGTTGCGAATATCTTAGGCAGAAACAGAAACTTGAATGGAGGAGGAATAGCAACGAAAATTATATTTACAATATGAAAGCGTCAGTTGTTCTTTATGAAGCACATAATGAGGAAGATGTATTTACAGAAAGTAACGCTCTCAGGAAGCATGGATTATTGTTAAATTTTGTAGTTTTATGGGGCTAGAAATATCTTATTTTCTTTACCACCTCCAAAATGAAACAGCTCTCTTTAAGTCAGTTAAAAGAACACATTCTGTCTTCCATCGGTATGACTAATGCTAACATCCAGGATATTAACTCGTCCGTTGTCACTGGCTATTAAAATATAATATTGAATCAGCTGCTAGGTCTACGGCTCGGATTGCTGGTTCTGTGTGGTGTTGGAAAATTCTCGCTAGAATCTATCTTATATATTAAAAGTCTACCGTTCAAGCTTAAAATATTGCTGCCACATATGGTCTGGTACTCCAAATAATATCTTTAGAGATTCTTGATAAAATTGATCAAATCCGAAGAAAAACCTGCAATGTCGTTGGTCCAGACATAGGATCCGGGCTTCCGTCATTTTCTACCGATGTAATGTACCTTCTTTTCTATAAATATTTAAATAGTAATTCTTCTGAGAATCTTTTCTCTATGATACCTAAACTCTATGAATTTAAAATTGCAGCAGGAAATTATCATTTAATAGATGAAATATTTAGATGGAATAATATGATATATATTCAAAGAGTTTCCTTTTCTCACACGTTTCCCACTGGCTTCTTGATTTCCATTCAAAAATATATCTTCAAAAATTTAAATGGAATTTAAAATTTTTTATTGTTCTTGATCCTTATTAATGTAGTGTTTTCTTATTTTTATATTATATTCTTTCATACTGAATCACTCCATGCATTCCTTAACGTAAAATGATATAAAAAAAAGCAATAGAAAAATCACGTGGAAAGAGTTAAACGGATTTTGAATATATATCTGAACAGGAAAAAGGGACAGTAAATATAAAAATTACTGAGAACAAAAAAGAACAAGATGTTAGAGAGATCCATGATCATCAGCAGTCAGAAATATCATGATACATAGATTATTATTATTATGTCATTTTTCATCATATTTCGATTTCTGCTTTGGTCTCACTACCAACCAAGTCTGCGGGGAGACCTAAGGCAGGTAGTGGCGTGTTGTTATGGCTCCATTTCATGTTTTTCTATCTTCCCTATCATCCCCAGCATTACATAGATAAAGTTTTCCTTAGTGTGTGGGCTGTACTTAATAAGACAATTTTTTGTATATCTCTTAAGCTGGGGTTTCCAGGGATTCTTTCAATGTGTTGTTTTGTTCCATTTTTTATCATTCCAAGTGCACCTACTATCACTGGCACAACTCTTGTTTTCAATTTCCACATTTTTTCTATTTCAATTTCCAGGTCTTTATATTTTGACAGTTTTTCAAATTCCTTGATTGCTATGTTACAATCCGCTGGACAAGCCATATCAATTAATAGACAAGTTTTCTCCTTCTGGTTTTTAACAATAATGTCTGGCCTGTTTGCTTCAATTTTTCTGTCTCTGTAGATGGTGTAATCCCATAGAATGGTTACATCTTCTATTTCTGTAACCGGTGCTGGGTGATGTTCAAACCAGTGTTTGCTTACAGCTTTTCCATAATGTTTGCATATTGCCCAATGTAAATATTGCCCAACTCTATCGTGGCGATTTTTATATTCATTTGGGGCAAGCACAGAACAGCCTGAGATTAGGGGGTCAATTGTTTCTTGGTGTTTATCACAAAACCTGCATTTTGGATCCATATTATTATGCATAATATTTGCCTGAAAGTTTCTCGTGAAAAGACTTTGGTCTTGTGCTGCAAGAATAAATCCATCAGTTTCAGACTTTAATCCAGATGCACGTAACCATCGATGAGTATTAACTTTGTCAACATTGGATTTATTGGCACGTACTGGATATTGGCCATGCAGAGGTTTGTCTTGCCAGCGCTGTTTCATCTGTTCAAGTTATTATTATTATTATTATTATTATTATTATTATTATTATTATTAACGAGTAGGCCTGTGCCGTCAAGAATGACGTCAAAATATATATCGATACGCCGTCTAAAATGACGGTAACCTATATATTGATGTACCTACTATCAGTTTCTTGCATTAAGACAAAAAAATAATTAATTGAAACCTCTATATGTGATGGGAGAAACCAACACACACACACACACACACACACACACACATATATATATATATATATATATATAATATTTATTAATAAATTATAACATTGATATGTTATAATATCACTACAAAAGTAGCTATTTTGTTTCGACACTTTTTGTGTCTTTTCAAGTGATGTTGTTATTTCGAAATGAATGGCTTTAAAAGGTTATATATATATATATATAATAGCAGTATAGCCCATCTTTGCTCGGGTGTAATGAAAGCTTTAAAGCAGCATCCATGATCGCGGAGCTCAGACTCTTTGAACGTTGGTACGAAAAACCTAGATTGTTTAGACTAAGAACTACAATTATACCTACTTAGAGCAAAACCCCAAGCAAAACCAAAATAAAAGGGCTGAAAACCTGATTTTTATCAAACCCGATATCGGGGTATCGATTTCCAATATCGGAGTCAAATAAGTAATCCAAGGAAAAACTTAACTAAGTAAGTCCATGAAAACCGGGAGTAAAATTGGAGAAAATGAGCCATATTGATGGCTGAATAACGGTTTTTGATCAGATTCGATAGAATATCGGGGGTATCAATTTACGATATCGGGGAAAATGAGACTTCTGAGAAGATCTACTAATGTTTGAGACTAAAAGACTATACTTTTACTAAGTTAGTGCAAATTCTGCAGCAAGAACCACGATAAAAGGGCTGAAATCCTGATCAGATCTGATTGGATATCGGGGTACTGATTTTTGATGCCGGAGGAAATCGAAAAAATACATAGCCCAAGATCTAACCGGAAGCCTAAAAAATATTTGTGTGAAGTTTGGTGAGAATCGGATAAAAATTGAAGGTTTGTATAAAGGACATACATACATACATACAGACAGACAGACAGACAGACAGACAGACACACGAACAAACATCTTGCCTTCTATATTTATAGATATACAAATACAGAACGGTCTATATTTTAATGGAGCGAATATATATATATATATATATATATATATATATATATATATATATATATATATATATATAAAGGGATTTTTACCCATAGTAACAGAACATAGACTTAAACAAAGATGACGACAAGTTATATCTTAGGTAACTTTCGACCAACACTTTTTCAAAGGTATACGTCGACAAATTTGAAACAAATCATCGACAAAATCAATAACAATTGAGGAGGAAAAGTTGGAACGCGAATAAAAGTGAAAAATTTTAATTACAAAGATTAAATTTCAAAGGGGGATTAAAATATCAAATTCCAGAAGAGTATAGAAAGGAAAAAATGTTATATTGACTGTGTCTCTGATTTATTTTCTAATTTGCCAACGTATATCTTTGAAAAAGTGTTGGTCGAAATGTACCTAAGTTATAACATGACGTCCAATTTGTTTAAATCTATCTCCCTTTTTTTCTCTCTCTCACTCTCTCTCTCTCTCTCTCTCTCTCTCTATATATATATATATATATATATATATATATATATATATGTGTACTATTTTGCCACTTCAGCGATATATGCATAATCTTCAGCGAAACAGGCTTGTATGTAGATGACGAATATATATATATATATATATATATATATATATATATATATATAAGAACAAATGCACAATAGTCTCTATCTATTATAGTAGAGAGGATGAAAATAGAAAAGTAATATTTCACTGTGGTAAAAAATGAAATCCCTAAGATACCCTGCAATTTTTCAATCCAAACAAATCATTTAATTGAAGTACAGAAACTGACCTTATTGATAAACAGCTATTGTTATTTTTAAACAATAAACAAATATTGATAAATATTGATAATTTCAATTCTGAAATTATCAAATTAAATAGCTTTTGCATTCAGTATAGTAAAGGTGACTCCAAAGAAGTTGAACTGATTAAAAATAACCAGGACCTCATTAGAAAGATGAAGATAAATATGAATGTCGAACTCATTTCTGCATAGATGAGTGCGCTTGAAACATTCTCCAGAAAATCGAAACGCCCTTAACGCCAGTAAGAGACAGTTGAAATTTGTTGGACACATAAAGATCACTTCATCCGATCACCGACATTAATTATGATTGTAAATGGTCACCTACTATATGAGTGACCGCTGTAGTGTAATGGATAAAAGCTCGGAATGAAAACACAGCGAGCCGTATTATAATCCATGTCGGGTCGTTATATTCACTTACGTGCAAATAAGCATTGAAAATATATGAATCTAATTCTTCTCCTCTTAGCTATGGGTTAATTAGTAACAAAAACTCACGATTAACTGCAAAAAATTCTTACAGTCCAAAAATTCGTTTTCTGCTTTAAATAGCCTTAAAATTATTGATAATACAGAAAAAAACAAATCAATATATCTTGACTGTTTTGAAACGATAGGTAAATCAGTGTTTTCTACATTGTCTTGAGTAAAATCATGGCTGCTGGTGTAGAATATGCAACAATTTGTGGCAAGGAGGAAGCACCACAGACAGAATGACATATTTTAGAAAGAGATAAAGGATAAGAATGAGATAGATATTAAATACTGATGACATTAACTGACATAGATAGATAGATAGATAGATAGATAGATAGATAGATAGATAGATAGATAAGTTACACCAAACAGAAATTAAACTGTCTAGACCAATGAGATAAATGTAAGAGTAATAAGCCACAAAAATTCCCGTGTATTTGAGACGTGAATTGAATGAAATTGAAAAGAGGGAAAGAGGAAGATAGAGGAAAGGAAAGTGAATATGAACAGTTGAGGTGAAGATGCACAAAGAGTGACAGAATCTGGAAATCGCAAAAAAATGGTAAGACTAGAGAAGAAAGATGAAAAATATGAAGAAAAAGCAAGTATGTATAGGATGAAATTTGTGGAAGAATAAAAAATGGGAGAAGAAAAGTAATCCGTGTTGAGGAAATGCATTTTGGTGGGAAACAATGGAATCTTCGACAAAATATATGACACAGAAAAGGGACCTAAAAAGACATCAAAATTCGGTAAACAGGAGAGGAAAAGCGGAAACAGAAGCCAAAGAAAGAAATATACTATTTGATGGAGAGAAGAAATGTAAAAGACAGAAAAATTAATAGAAAACGAGGAAAAAATATATCATAAAAAGTGAAAGAGAATATATATATATATATATATATATATATATATATATATATATATAACCGTACTGATGAGCTCTGATACAGCGAAACAGAGCTGCCTGCAAATGGCAATATATATATATATATATATATATATATATATATATATAGAGAGAGAGAGAGAGAGAGAGAGAGAGAGAGAGAGAATAGAAAAACAATAATGACGAGGATAAGAAGCAAAGGCTTAGAGAAAGAAAACGATAAAGGAAAAAAGAAGAATGAAAGAGAAGAGAGAAGCAAGAAAGCGTTTATAGAAGAAGAAGTAAAAGACGAAAAAGAATTAGAAAGAAGAAATAAGAATGAGTGCAGGAAACACAAAAACGTTAGAAGAAGAAGAAGAAGAAGAAGAAGAAGAAGAAGAAGAATGAAAAGGAGGAGGAGTAAAAGTAATAGAAGGAGAAGACGTATCACAAGAGCACAGGAAAAGAAAAGTAGCGGCTAAGCCCAATAAAGAAGAAAGAAGATGACAATAAAGAAAATATGGGTTGACAAACGTGCCTGAAAGAATAAAAGGGACTGAGAAGAGAACGTAGTAGTAGCAGTAGTGTTAGTAGTAGTAGTATTATTATTAGTAACAGAATAAAAAAGGGGAGGAGGAAATTAGAACAGAATTACGATTTTAAAGATAATGAGCATAAAGAAGAAAAACACGAAGTCGAAGGTAAAGAAAAAAAAAACAAAACCAAAGGGAAAAACTAGCAGTCGAGTAAAGACACTGACAAAGCAAATGATAACATTCGAAACGAAGAAGAAAGCAAAAGAACTTGGGCATTACACAAATAAAACGCGGCAAAGAAGAACCGGAGGAAATGAAAAAGTCAGTGAATGAATTTGAAACGCAGACCAAATAATTCGAAGCCAGACAAAATGATTTACCTCAACCAGAAAGCAATATTGCTTTTCGTTATTGAAACCTCATTTTCGCTTTTTCATTTATTAACTTCCGCTCGACTTGTGAGGGAGGGATAGGCGGAAGTGACGACTGAATTGTGTGAGGGATGAAAGGAGAATCGGTCAGAAATGTTAGATATCGGCTGGTGTCGGGTATAGAAGACGCTATAACGCATATCTCCTAACAGTCTCCGACTAGTATACAGTAAAGTCTTTGTTATTAACTTTTGCTTTGTTTTGTCATATAGATGATGATTCGTTATTTACTTATATAAGACTTATGTACATGAATTATCCAGTCAGTTTGCAGTTACAAAAAATACTCTACATAAGGCAATGTGGCCTTAGTCCGCTTCAAAATATTTATCTTGCAATATGTCTTTTGTTGCGCTAAAATGTTGCGGTCGCCAAATCTTATAGACACAGTCTTAGTTTGAATAAAAACAGTAATAATATTTTTCACAAGTAAATGATTGAATTTCAACATAAGGAAATGATTGAATTTCAACATGGCCATATTTAATTTTTTAAATATTTAACTGATCAGAAAACACAGAAAATAAATTAACATGCTAGCAAAAGAAAGTGAACATTTAAAGTTAAAATAGGTGTGGTAATACAAGCGTGTGGATGCAAAGAATGTGCAAGTAATGTTCAGTCACTGAAAGGGGAAATAATTACATGCTCTGGAACAAGGTGAGTTGGAGTTAATTCTATCGTGTGCTAGAAGGAACAGTAAGAAAGACATCAAGGTACCTGTTTTTTTGTAATTGCATGTCAGTGCCATCTAACGACTTCTTGGCAATCTGTTGGCGTATCTTACGTGTTCAATCTCAGCGCTCTCATCCCATTCAAAACCAATATGCGTATATCAATCACGTTGGGACTGTCATTTCCAGAGTTCATCCCTCTGCAGTATCCACAAATTCACTTACTCACTGGCTTTTTACCACCGACTGCGTAGCACCATAGGAGAGTCTATGCAAAGGCAAGTTCATTTTGAATATTGCCACATCACGTCAAATTAAGGGAATCATGATTTGCGATATTCATGAATAGTTGGATATTTTCTAGGCAGATGAAATTGGATTAAACAGGACGTTTTTAAGACATATCATTATTTTTGAGTTGAATATATGGATTGAAATCCTACCAGATTAATATATTAAGTACAGAACAGATATGAAAAAAGTGTCTAACATGTTTTACTTTAATAAAATTCTTCAGAGACTTTTTTTCATGACGAATGATCTATTTTTTTTTACTTTTTGAAAATCCAAAGAGACAATAAGTTGACTGAGGGTTGATTTCATTGGCCAGATACGTGTCCCGTCTAATAAAGCAATAGCTGATTATTTTAAATGTAGAAAAAGCGTATGCCTGTTTTATGTGTGCCACTTGATATAAACGTAATAGTAGTACATTTTAAATGTAAGTGTATACATGCGAAAAGAATGCATGTATCAAGCATATTTAAACTATAGATGAATTATATTTGTTGAGGTTTTGATATCGAACGTACATAATGAGGATGGGAATTTCTACTCATAAGTAATAGTCAACCAGGCTTAACATGGTATCCAATAATCCTGGCCGAGGGAGTCGGACAAAACAATTTCTCAATTATAAATGTTAATGACCACGGCGGTAAAAAACATGCAAATATAGCCGCGTCTTCCCGAAAATTATTTTACAGTGAATTTAAGAGCATAAAACAAACAATAGTCAAGAAACATTTTCTCGGGTATATTATCGATAACCAAATAAGATTATTCATGCAAATATTCATGGCAAAAGCATTAAAAAAACAACGACATTAACAATAATATCGTTTACTGGAATCAAATATAAAAATGATATACCAAATAATCCCTTAACAAATGTGCAAAACTTACTAGGTACTATGGAATATTAAGCATACGAACGTCATAATTACCAATAACACACTTCTCTCATACAAATTTTAAACATCTAAAGTAATCAAACAAATCCATAGTTCGGTTTGTTTGTCTTTCAGTCTGTCCGCGGTGTCATTCACCCTGGGTGTGTTGAGCCGGATTCTTTCCTAGAAGTTGCATGGGTATTTTTGGCTGCAGAAGCCATCAGCAATACTGGGGTATACAGATTGCCAACCAAGGCTATAGAATTCAGTCTGTCTTTCGATTTACTCATAGCTACGATTCTTGTAATAAATATAAACAGGAAATAAATATATTATTTATACGACAAACAATATAGGTAGACGCCTGACTAACCTCTTAAATAATCTTAGTTCAATAATGAAGAAATTAATCAAGTATGTTCAAATCCCAACCAGCATGAGAAAATTCTAGTAGATAAAACCATCATTTAAAAACTAGTTAATTTAATAAGACGTTTATACATGTTATAATAGTTTACTGCTAGTCAACATGAACTACTCTGAAAGAAACTGAGAAGAATTAGGGGTCTTCTAAAGGCTCTCCAATATCAAATTACTACTACTTCTTTACACTGCAGCATCGAGCCCAAATACGAAAATATACTAACAACGAACACCTTAAAAATGGTTAAATAATTAGCCAATAGCTTTTGAAACAATAATCACTACAGGTAGGAAAATATTGTTAGAAACAAAGAAAAGAATAATAAGATCCAGTAACATATCTCATTCTTGCCTATGATAGTGACTCATAGAAATATTCTCATACCTTGAATCAACAGAAATGTGATTCTGTTTACAAATACTAATATGAACATGAACAGAATATACATGAAACAACGACCCTTTGAGAAATATTGTAATTAAAAGATTAGGTTCTACTTAAACATACAATCAGAAAGTAGCAATTGATATTTCTGGGAAATGCTAAAAGAAAGTGAAGAGAATTTAAAACTCACAGAAATCCAAAATTTTTGTGTGAAGACTTACGGCCACATCATGTTGAACTATCGCCGAAGTTAAGCAAAATCGAGCCTAGTGCGTATCTAGATGGGAAGCCGTTTACGAATATCAGATGTTGAAGTTTGGATATGCGGTGATATAATGGCAAGGAATAGTTAATCGGAGAGCCCAGATCAAATTGGGTTTGTTATATTGATTTACGCTCAAGTACCATTTGGGGAAGGTATGAATCCACCTATTCTCTCCACCTACCCCAGGTGAGAGTTAATTAGTAAGACTTGTATCAATCAACAATTATTATTTTTTATAATCGTTTCAACCCACGCAAGACACTATGCCACTTGTGCGCAGAGGGTTTCATGAAAGGAGAGGGAAAAAACAGAACAAAATACAAGAGGTGTCGGAGAAAGGATAAGAGAAAGATTTTTTTAATAGTTTTACCCAAAATAAGGCAATACTGCCACTGATGAGTGGGTTACATGAGACCAGAGCGAAAACAGAAGAATAAGATACAGGAAGTGTCGGAGATTTATAAAAAACAAAAAAAAACCCTTACAATCAAAAAGCATTTTCTATCTTTAAATAATTGCAAAAGTCGGTAAACAGTAGAAAATGAATGAATGAGTCAATGTATGAATGGAAGACAGCAAAGTAAAAATAGAGTGAGTAACCAGCCGAAATTTATTTATGTTGTGGGATCTCCCCTTTTTCTATGATAATGGACTCGACTTGAGTATACAAATACTCCTGCCATAGAGAAATTCGTAGGTTAACGTAAGATACCGAATGATACCGAAGTTACAGAGAGAATACCGCTTCAGTCGTCATAGTAGCTCTAAGCTTCACTCAGCCAGAATAGTATTACACAGCACCCGTCAGTTCCGACGTGGACATACTAATTCCAGCACGGATTCACTTCAAAGATTTACATATATATTTCTACTAATTGTATTCCTGGATTACTAACCTGCGTTCCAGTTTGTATATTTACTTTTAATATAACATTTTTCTATTTCACTTATCTGTTTCGTTTTTCCTTATTTTGTGCGGTTCTTCACCCGGAATCAACAATAATTTAGAGCATTATGTCACAAGAAAAATGACATTTTATTTAAACGAAATATAGAGAATATAAATCTAGCAGTACTAAACAACATTGAAATGTATATCAAAAAAGACGCGAAAGAATTTCATATAATAAAGAAAAAGAAGCTATTTCAAATCTTGCAAAAACTGAAAGAAAGTTACTGTTCTACTTTTATGTAATGAATTATCACAACCAGCGTTGGTATCTTAATCCGAAATAACATTTCCCTCTTAGTTGCTGTTACAAATGATATGTTGCTTCTGCTATAACAATTTAGATATTCCTGACAAAAAAAAAACAATCTGCAACAATATAGGTTCAGACATGGCATCTCGGTTTCAGTCACTTTCCCGACACCCTAACGTGGCTACTTTTTTGCTTTGTCTATAGATGTCTTCCCCGTGATTATTATGAAGAGTTTTCCTCTTTGCTTCATCGACATCACGAATTTCAGCACAGAACAAAATTGCCAGTTTGTTATTCTAATTGAATTGTTGAATTTTATAGTTGTATACGTAACCATAGATTCTGTGGTTACAGTTAATGTTCCGGTCTTTCTCTCTAGTGGAAACATCTTCCGGGTTCCTACTTTCCTCTCATATTTTTTTTGGGGGGGGTTTGGAAATAATATTCTTTTTTCATTTCGTCTTGAAATGAAAATAAATGGTGGAAACGATTCATTCTTGGGAATGTGATATGTAAGTGATGTGAGGTTAGGAATTTAGTATGTCTTAGCCGGTCTGTCGGCAGTTTGTAAACAAAGAGATACGGCTTTGGGTTAGGAGAGTGGGGCGTGGTAGTTTAGTTTTGGACAGGTCACTTTTTAGTTTTGTCTAAGTAATTATTATATTGGGATGTTTGGTTTTTTAAAAAAGGGTTGACACTTTTTATTTTACTACTATTTATTGAGTGGTTGAAGTAGAGTGACTTTTTCTTGTTGCAGGGGTTTATTTTATATTATTAATATAATATTCGTTTTTTTCATTTTGTGGATTAAACATGGATATTAATTAACTTTTGAAGAGGATTACTTTATGTGAATTAGTTATTTAGTGGTGCCATATAATACTTCAAATAGGTAAATAATTTTCATTGTAAGTTGGATTTTATATAAGAGCACGAGTTTTGGTTTATTAAATTTTAACGAAAAATATTTTCTATGTTTACATAACACTTCTAATTCATCCCTACGGTTCAATAGTTCGCCATTGTTGGGGTACCTTAGAATGTGCAGCTTTTTCACTTAGAGGGCAGATGTCGTTAAGCGAGTTACAGGGTCTAGTTTTTTCCAGGATTTTTCATTTTACTTTAGGTTTTTTTTGTGTCCTTTAATTTTCAAAAATATGCAGAAAGTGATGTTTGGTTTGGATACATGTTATTTTTGAATGAAGTTAATTGCATGTACCAGCGTTGCTTTAATGTGTTCTTTGTAGATCCGATATATAATTTATTTACAGTTGGGTTTTCAATTGTTGTTATATTGCATTGATAGACAATGGAATTTATTTTACACCTATTTTGTACCGGGCAACTGTTAGGGTTTCTAAAATTGCATAAGTTTCTGTTGTTGTTCTCTTTATTATTTTGGTAGTTATTCTTATTTTGATCAGCGTGTTGATTTAAGATATATTTATTATGATATTTAATAATTTTTTCAAGGTTATTTGCGCAACTATAACTTAGTTTAAGTGTATTTTTGCTAAAAAATTTAATTAGAGGGTTGTTAGTTGGGAAGTGTTTTTTTAATTAAATTGAGGAACTTCTGCCCTAACTTGGTGTATGCCAAATGATTTTTCTATTTCTATTTTTCCTGTTATAGTTATAGTTATAATTTGTTATATACTTGATGTCTTAGTTTTTGTAGCCACTATTTTTAGGGCCTTATTGTGAAGTCTTTTATGTTTATCAAATATTTCTTCACTGGAAGAGTTTTTACTAATTCTATATTCTATGGAGTAGGCTATATGTTTGACTATACTTGGGGGTGATTTGACTTCGGGTGGATGTATAATGAATATTCGTTGGGTTTTATGTATGGTTGGTAATTATTATTTACTAAGTCAAGTGTTACATCAATGAAGTTTACTACTTTTAAACTAATGTTGACTATTGCTTTTAGATGTAAACTTTTGAATTCGCTGTGAACAAGTTTTCTTATTTTGTTGTTTTGTATATAAAGCTCGACTTTGTATCGAGCACGTTTTATAAAAGTAAATGCTTGAACAGTTGGTTTAAAATCTACTTGTTCTATCACTTTCTTACAATATATATATATATATATATATATAATAGGATTAGATATTTAAAAAAGATATATGCTTTTAAATATTACTAACAAAGTATTGATTTCAAACTTCATTTATATAAAAGATAATATATATATATATATATATATATATATATATATATATATATATATATATATATTGAGCTTTTCGGCGTGGTTCATTGTTTAACAATATTGTGTCACTAGATTAGTTACGATTTATAGTGAGTTCGATCCTCACCGCCTGCTGCATAGTTTTGATCTTGTGGCACATCTAACAATTAATTCAGTAGATATATAAATTTGTATGCCGTTAAACATGTAAATACTTTCTAGCAGCTGGGCTTCGTTTACCATAATATTTTGTAAGCTGTTTTGTGTCGAGTCAAATATTCAATTTGAAAAATATTCATTCTTCATCACAGGGAAGAATGAATAAAAGCAAGTGTTTTCATAGTGGTTCATCAATGTTCGTCCTGCTCGGAAATTGGCTTCATAATTGCAAAGAAATTTCAAGATTTATTTGAACGTTTAATAAATAAAGAACGAGATTGAGATATTGCAATTCTTCTTCTTCTTCTTCTTCTTCGTCTTCTTCTTCTTCTTCTGCTTCAACGTGTCGTTTCTCTTCAGAACTCAATCGATCATGGCTCGCTACAACGTTATGTCCATTGTGGATCTTTGTAGTTCTTACTTTTCTAAGATCCCATCGCCAGTCTTGGCACCCATTCACACAAGCTCATTATTGCTGCTTTTCCCTGCCACTCCTCAGCTCATTATGTTAATTAAGTGTTTTTTCCCGATATCCTCTTCCTCGTAATATATCCAAAAAATCTTAGTTGATTTTTTATGATTCTCTAAATATGTTTTTTTTTCTGTTGTCATTTTAATTAATACTTCGTTGTTGTTTACTCACCCAGTTCATGGAATTTTCAGAATTTTTCGCTATAACCAGGTTTCTCTTGATTCTGTTTCTTCATCCTTTGGGTAATTGCCCAGTATTAACTGCCATCTGAGAGGATGGATATCACATCACAATCGCTCTCTTTCACACTGCCGTAAGGTAGATTCCTTGTGCTTTTTCTATAAATATTTTCATGGTGTCTGTTTTGATGAACTTTTCACTATGGTACCTAGATTTATGAGTTTAAGCGCAGTACTAGATTGGGGATGTGTGTTGTGGTGAAGTGGATATCGGCTCGGAACGAGAAATAGGAAAGCCGATTTCGATTTCCAGTTGGATTTCTTGCATTCACTTATGCGAAAATACCCTTGGGAAAGGTATTAACCCGTCTCTTTCCTGCAGTTATGGGTTAAATAACAGGACAGTTTGGGTTCTATAGCCTTGGTCGGCTACCAGTCTACCGCAGAAAGCAATGGCAAACTAGTGCGGGATAATCATCTGCCCAGTCATCCATGTCTCTTTCGTGACATGATCGCCTAAGCGTTTATCACGTATGACACTTAACTGACTAAATTTGCGGCAAGGTCTCATCAATTTACAATTGAAATGTCTATACGTACCGATCAATTGTATGCTAGTTGTTTCTTTTTCCGCACTTCTTGCTTGCGGAATTCATTTTCAATTTTTATCTTTCCAGTTTTGATCTTCAAAAACTTAAATGCAATGTCATTCATTGTCTTATATTTTCTGAATCTTTGTTTTTTTTATTTTATTTTTCTTTCCTCTTACTCATATTTTTTTTATCCTCATATTCTTGAACACTCCATTGCACTTTGAATCATTATTGCCTTCCTTTGGGCGAAATAATTATTTTAATTAATTACACATTCTCAAGATTGGGGTGCAGTGTTTATCGTAAAAATAAATCGGAGAGCCGAGTTCGTATTCCCGTCGAATTCGTTGCATTCACTTACGTACAAATGGTCTTCAATTAGGTAATAATCCGCTTCTTCTCCTTCCAGCTATGGGTTAAATGCAAGACAGATTGGACTCTATAGCCTTAGTTGGAAACAACTATACCGCAGAAAGTGATGGCAACCGACTGTGAGAGAAACGTCTTTCAGTAAATCGTGCCTCTATCAAGATATGATCCACCAAGCGTGTATCACGTATGACACTGAACAGACTGACTAGATTTACGGCTAAAGCTCTATCATTTTACTGTTAAACTTAAAATTATCGTTTTACTAGGATCACGACTTCGAATTCTAGTTAAATTTGTTGCATTCATTTAAGCACAAATACCCTCGGGAAATGTATTAATCCGTCTTTTCCCTTTCAAACTATGGGGGAATAGCAGGGCAGATTGGGTTCTATAGACTCCGTTGGAAACCAGTCCATCACAGAATGTAATGGCAACCTACTGCGAGAGAATCTTCTACCCAGTCAGTCATGTCTCTATCAAGATATGATTCACCAAGCGTGTATCAAGTATGGTACTTAGCTCAGTGTCTGATTTTCTTGCTAGCATATTTTTTTTATCATCATATTCTCTAACACTCCGTTACGCCCTGAATCTTTATTCTCTTTTTTTTGGGTGAAATAATTATCTTAATAAAGTACTATTTCTCAAGTCATTTTTCAGTTTTTCAACACTTTGCTTAAACTTGGGTATACCTCTGTCGTTAGTACAATCCGTGTTCGAATCTTGGTTTCATATTTTCGATCCTCTGTTAAAAAACTTTCCAAATATTGGAACTTTGGAATCTACTTCATGTTTATATTTTGTATATATATATATGTTTATATTTTTGTATATATATATATATGTTTATATTTTTGTATATATTGCATCACATCTTGATATTCATTAAATGAACTGCTGGAGAATTTTGCATCATCATATTAGTGCTTATTATATAACGACAAAATTAAATACCTAGGAAGTGTTCTAACAGGTGATGGAAAGTGCGACACTGAGATCCGAAGGCGAATTGGCATAGCAATATACGCGTTCCAGAAGCTGAGAAAATTACTAACCCACAGGAAAATTTCACTAGAAACAAAGAAAAGAGTGCTGGATTGCTATGTGATTTCAGTTCTTCAATAAGCTCGTGAATGTTGGACAATATCCTCGATAATACGAACTAAACTGGAAGCATCGGAAATGTGGTACTACAGAAAGATGCTGCGGTTATCGTGGACTGAGCACACAAGCAACGATGAGGTGTTGGAAGGAATGGCAACGCAAAGGAAATTATTACTGAGCATCAGGAATAGACAACTGATGTCCCTGGGACATGCAATGAGGAAGGAGGGCTTGGAGAATCTGATACTGACAGACCAGATAGAAGGAAAAAGAGACGGAGGAAGGCAGCGGATAACATATTTGCATTGCCTGATCAGATGAATGACGGAACGAGGGTTGCGTGGTGTAACTTGAGCAAACATACTAAGAGACACCAGGGATAAGGAAACATGATCGCCTACGTCCTGAAGGGACAGGGCACATAGAAGATATAAAGACGACGCCCATAGAGGAAGTATCCTACAATAATAAGCAACATACTGTATTACGTTCATTTCAACAGCAGACAAGTACAGACGTATTAATAACTAGAAGTCAGTACACACGCAGAGTTGGAAAAAATATGCAAGCTGCCAAGCTTTCCTTTGCCGCAGAAGATGACCGTTTGTCTCTGCATCTCTGACTTCGCAGAACAAGCCAGACGTGTGGCAATCGGATTTGTGCTTCCATTTCATCTCTTTATTGGGAATGATAATGACAGCCTCGTTTTAGCACGTGACCAATCTACCGTTTTGAACAATAGCAAATCTTGGCGGGAATCAGACAGTCTCCGTAATTCGTGACACGTCACAATATCATCTGCTCTCCAATACTCTCTCGTTCTCTCTTCCCTCTTTTATCTGTGTTAGATTAATCAAAGGGAAAGAGAGAAAAAAGAAAAGAAAAAGCGACAATGCCTGAAGCATTAAAAAAAATCGCAGATACCTCTTTTTATCCAATTTATAATCGCGTAAAGATTTCACAATGAACAACTCAGCACATAGATAAAAATACAGTTTTTTTTTAAATCATGGTTTAACATCTCACTGTTATTTTTACATTTTAATTTTTATTATGTTCTTGATAGGCATGTACAAGTCGAATTACTGTCAAAGAATCACGCATACAGTTACGTCCGTTTTGAGGTAATAGATTTTCTATATTACTTGTATTATCTCTAAAACTATCCCCGTATATGTTACTGATTCTCCCTGTATTTCAGATGATGTGTATATCAGCCAGCTACTCGTGTGTTTTAAATCATGGATAACTTAAATATTGCCAGTGGATTTATTTTTCTTCACCTATTTTCAAACAGTTTCTTGTTCTTGAAATGATATTTCCGAGCAAGGAATTTTCGTGTTCTCGCCAAAAAATTAACAAACGAGATTTAAAATCGAAGATAGGGCTTAAAATCACAGATGAGATTTGAAATCACAGACGAGTTTTTTTTTAAAAAAACAAGAAAAGAAAAACCAAATATAAATGAATCTTTTTTTTTATTAAAGTTTACATAATTTAGTGTTTCATTTGTGAGTAACTCTCAATATTCTTCAATATTTTGAACTATTTTTATCATTGTAGATTAGATATAGATGTTATTAAAGACATTACGCTTCGGCCAAATGCAATCTGGTCATCATAAGATCTTCTTTGGTTGGCTGAGATAGAATATTTGAGGTCAAGATAGAATATATGATATAGAAGCCAATATAGAATATATGATGAATATAGAAGTCAATATAAGTCAGTATAGAACATATGATATAGAATCCTGTAGTTCTCAAATTCTATTCAAACAAGTCCGGATTTGTAACATTGCATTAGTAACATTATGTGTATCTGAACAGAAAATGAGCGCATTAAGCTGATTTTTAACCTGACCTTGATTCTGGCGTTCAGTTTCGTACAAATGACATCGAGAATGGTAACAATATAATTATTTTTAGTTAATACATCACTGTAGGCATTGCTCTTGAACATTGGGTATTAATTCCAGAATTACTACAGTGAATTCAGTGAGGAGCAGGAAGGTTCATAACTCCATAAATCATTTCTAAGAAGACATGACGATTAACAGCAGAGGCATCAGAGTATACGAGCGCATGCAATGGCGACTGAGTAAAATCACTAAAAGTTCATGTTGTCGTATACGAAGTAAACTCCATTCAAACTAGTTTTCAAGTCGAGTCAAGTCGCGTCAAGCCGAAGCAAATTTTTTCGAGACATTCAAATTAGCTGGTTAGACACTGAAAAGTCTTGTATGCAGTATACAAATATGCCTAAATAAAACACAGAATTTACAATGGAGGTCGTTAATTTAGTCCCGTATTTTAGTAAATTTTTATTCGAGGTCCTGCCAAACTAAGTTAAGCATATTCAGCGATTGGTGCGAAAAACAGGTTTAAGTAATAGAACCTCCTAAAATTTTATCAGATAAACAAATATAAGGAATTTAAAAGCGAACCCTCTCTTTTTTTAAGCGATATTCCAGCACTTTTTCATACAGAGGGTTGGATAAGTTTTCTTTTAAAAAAAAGTCACCCTAATTTCCAATTGAGGTTGTCTAGTATTGGATGCGCAATTATTCCGATGGCGTAATGAAAGTGATTTGTATCTTGTAGATCAAATAAATAGAATAACGTTCGAAATACACTAAAATTAACCAGGAGAATGAATGGCACAACATCTGTAACATGATGGTAACAAAATAGATCGGAATATTAAAAGGATGTAAGTAATGTGAATAAGAATGACACCTCATCTTAGAAATTTATATACAACCATCTACACTATCAACAATATGGTATTAAAATATTCCACATAAAAGTTAAAATGTTTTGTAAAGTCACGTATATTTGAAATAACACCTTGAAAGTTCACTGTTAGACTTTTTTTTATTTTTGCAGTCATCATTTCTAATTATGTACCCATATATTATTTTTACAAAGTCACTTGATCCAAGCAGGGCTTACGGCCATATCACGTTGAATCTACCGGTTCTCGCTCGATCACTGAAGTTAAGAAACGTTGAGTCTGGTCAGTACTTAGATGAGTGACCGCTTCGGAATACCAGGTGCTGTAAGCGTTTAATGACGGTGGTGCTTTGTGGTGCAGTGGATATCGGCTCGGAAAGAGAAATCAGTGAGCTGAGTTCGAATTCCAAATGAATATGCTGCATTCACTTAAGCACTGGTAATCTCGGGAAAGGTATTAATCCGTCCCTTCCCTCCAGTTATGGGTTAAATAACAGGGTAGAACTTGTGGACCCTGACCTTAAAAACAAAATCCCAATGAATCTTGGTACTCGAAAAGGAAAAGTATTACTAGACACAAAATTTATATAAAAAACAATAAATTGTTGAAAAAAAAAGGTATTACCAGCAATAAATAAATAAAATTTAGTTGGCAATAAATGACCAGCCGAGGGTGATATTCCAAAAAACAAAACAACCAACCAAAATGATCCCAGCAGCACGATTCCTCTAATTACATCAAAGCGTGGTCGACTATGTTTGTTCTCTGGCGATCCGCGTTTAATTTCAAATACCGGTAGCGACGCTTTATTTATATATGACACCTCCTGTTTGAAATGACTTCCACTGGAGTTTATATTTTTTCAGCTTCGGTTGAATATTTAAAAATTCTCTTTTTATTGTTTTTCTGTTACCGTAAATTCTTGGTTTAACAATTTATGATAGCTGGGTACGTCAAACCTGTCATACAAAGTTACCATAGATACCTATTTTTGGAGATTTTCTAAATCAGAGAATAGTCGTTTTAACTGATTAAGGTGGCGCTTATGTTCTTACTATATGCTTTCTGGACCATAGAATATCGATTTTCGGACAAAGTTGAAATTTTATTGGCGGTAAACTTCGCTGCCAGAGAACAACTTCATGATTTTACTAAATTTTCAATATCTTCATTTTTCTTCTTAAAAAAGCAATTATTTTAAATATTTACCTCTACAACCGTGGCAATATTAAGTATTGTGTACTGCTGCCATATCTGGTCGGCTGCCCCTGCTATTCTCCTCGGGCTTCTCGATAATGTTCAGAGGAAGGTCTGTAATGTGATAGATACCGACTTGGCAGACCGCCTGCAGTCTCTCTCTCACCGGCGCGACGTAGCTTCCCTGTGTCTCTTCTATAAATACTTTCACGGCTTCTGCTCCGATGAACTTAGATCACTGGTGACCCCTAAATACGAATTTGCACGAGATACTAGATTAGCAACTAGATCCCACCCTTTTACAGTGAAACCGATAAAATGCAGCCGTAACTTCTACTCCAACAGTTTCTTTCCTCGCACTTCCCGACTGTGGAATTCTCTTCCAAACGATTGCTTCCCCGACGGCTACAATCTCCAGGAGTTTAGATGTAAGGTCAATAGACACCTCTTAACACACTAACCTGCTCCCATTCTATCAAGCACTCTTCCCATCTGCCCAACCCTCATCCTCGCTATCCTTACTTATCTGTCACCTTCCTCCTGACATTTGACAAAAGGTTTATTTCTCTTTTTTAATTTTTAATTTTTTTTAATCATTTCACCCCGAGCAAGGCGGAAATGCCACTGATGAGCGGGGGGCTACATAACTGTAAAAAGATTAATTAGAAGAGAGTGGGGAGAACAAACTAGTTAGAAAGGATCAATAGAAAGCTGAGAATGCAGGTGCGATGACAGATACATAGGCGGAGAGAAAGGGAAGGATATACGGGGGTGGGGAGAGAGCTAGAGTCCAGTGGTTAATAGATGAGTATTGACATTGCATCTAAATTTCTGGATATTGTAGCCATCAGGAAAGCAAGAATATGGGAGCGAGTTCCACAGGCGGGAAGTGCAAGAGAAGAGGCTGCAGAAGTAGAATTGTCGTCTGCATTTGGCTAACCTAACTGTGAATGGGTGGGACCCAGTTGCCAGTCTGGTTGCACGAGTAAACACCTGTTGAGGAGGCACCAGTGACTTAAGTTCGTCCGAGCAGAAGCCATAAAAGTACTATTCTGTTAGGGGTTGACAAACGTCTACAGTCATTTTTCTGCGATGATCAGACCCTATGCTCTTGTGAGATGTAAATTTGATAAAGAATTTATAGCAAGTTTTAGATTTACAATGCGTTGAAAATTTTCTGCTAATTTCTGGATAGTTAACTTGGGATCCATTTCTAATTTTGCTAGTATTATACATCTTATTTTGACATACTTAGTGGAAGTTAAGCACTGTACAATTATTAGACTTTTAAATAAATCCGGAGTAAATTTATTTAACTTAAACTACACACATTCTCGATTCATGACTCCTGCATCAGTCAGTTAGTTAAGTGCCATACGTGATACACGCTTGAGTGATCATGTCTCGAAAGAGACATGACTGACTGGCAGAAGATTATCCCGCAGTAGGTTGCCATACTTTCTGCGGTAGACAGGTTGCCGACTGAGGCTATAGAACCCAATCTGTCCTGTTATTTAACCCATAACTGGAAGGAATAGACGGATTAATACCTTTCCCAAGGGTATTTGCGCGTAAGTGAATGCAATGAATTCGGCTGGACTCCTGCATAAGTGACAAATATTTCACTCTACTAAGTGAAAACATTGTCAGCGTGTATTAAACAATGATCTGTTATCACTAAAAAATTTTGATATTATTACAAGTTATATAAAAGATTATCTCAGCTGTTTTTGTTTTGTTTTTTGTTTTATGGCAAAAAAATTACTTACTTTTCATGTTCAGCAGGAGAGAACGTTTTTAAGAATTAACATATTTTCTTTTCATCATTTCAAGGCAAAAATCCCTTTTGATGATCCTTTCGTATCTTCTCTAATTAGCTGGAAAATGTATCCCTTCGTCTGGAGTGTATACAAGATTTGCTAATTGATTAAGCAACGGCCTTTGGGAGTGAAGAAAACTAATGTTTTTTCTTTTGTAATTGTATTAAATCTATCTTCTGTTTTTCTAACTGTAATTGCTGTACATTTTGCTGTTTGTGTTGCTGCAATTGTTGCTCTTGTTCTTGAATCATGATAGATTTTAGTTATTCCATTATTTTTGTACTTCGCTGAACATTTCATAGATCAATTCTTAAATAACTTCGCCTGCTTATTTCTCTTTAGTCATGCGAATATGACGTCTCTTTGGTGAAATGGTAAATATTAACTAAATACGATATATAGGATACGTATTTTTTATTTTCTCTCGTAAGTTCAAACGAATACTCGTCGCCACTTTTGTAAAGTTACATATACTAAAAATAACGTCTTCTAAGTATACTGTCAGACTTTTTCTGTCCAGAAGCTCAAATACGAATATTTCAAAATGTTTGTCTGTCAATCTGAGGACAGAGGTGAATGTATGTAATTGTGTTTACGAAGAAACTACAGCTTGGAAAACAATAACCGATTTTGTTCGTGAGGGCCTCAGAATCAATATTGTCTAAATCATTCTCAGCACAACAGACCCTTGACCACACATAAAAAGTTTTATACATCTATTGCCATTTACATAGAAAATGTTCAGAAAACATATTCCTTAGTCTCACTAGTTCAGACGTTTAGAGATAAAATCGACTTAACACAAAAAATAATGCCCACTTCGTTCGTACACCATGGCTAAAATGAGATATGCACCTAGACAGCATCTTTTCGAAACCGTAATGTCATGGTTTGAACTCATCAGATAGTGCTTCTGCAAACAATGCAATCTCAAATTCTTCATGTCTAGTGTCCAACGTTACATAGACACATTTTTAGCAAACAGAGTGATAATGTCACTAGGATTCAATATCATTACTGAATGGGACAGAAACTGAAAAATAAAAATTAATCAGAAGACAATAAATGCACAAGTTTAAGGAGACAGAAGATAGAAATTGACATAGCATTTAGGTTCTTGCGAATCCAAATTAATCAAAAACAGAAGTAACAGGTACAAAATATCATAAGCAAAAATGCGAATGAAGAAACAGTCAGCATAGAACTCACAGTGACATCTAAATATTTCTACTACAAAATGATGAGACGATGCCGCCAATATAGTACGGCGTTTAAATTCATAAAAATCTATGTATCATGGCTGAGCAATTGTCATGGATATCTTTAGAGAAAAGGCAAAGAGAATTTAGGTTACCGCTGTGGGAAAATGATTAAAACCAATTGGTCTAAATAATAAGTTGGGTTCAAAATTCCAACTTATATCACCTGAAGAAGCCCGGAGCATACAACAAACATGACGAAATATGACAATAGTAATACAATATGAATAAAGTACAATGTTTAAGGATGTGCGTTGTGGTCCAGTGGATGTGCGTTGTGGTCCAGTGGATATCGGTTCGGAACGAGAAGCCGGGGAGCCGAGTTCGAATTCCAGTTGAATCCATTGTATTCATTTACGCGCAAATACCCTTGGGAAAGGTATTAATCCGTCTATTCCTTCCAGTTATGTGTTAAATAACAGGACAGATTGGGTTCTATAGCCTCACTCGGCAACCTGTCTACCGCAGAAAGTATGGCAACCTACTGCGGGATAATCTTCTGCCCAGTCAGTCATGTCTCTTTCGAGACATGATCGCCCAAGCGTGTATCACGTATGGCACTTAACTGACTGACTGACAATGTTTAAATTAATACTTGTTTGTTTGATGGTTTTTTCGCTAGCCCATAGGTTGAAACTTAAACAATTCTCCTTTAAATGCTATTCAGCCAAGAATAAACCGAGGCTTTTGTCATTTTGTTCAAAGATACTTAGACGTGTATAATAATGTTCCTTTTAATCTTTGATAACTGTCCTCACGGCATTTTCGTTTTTCTTCTCTCTTTTATAAACGAATTATCGTCGGGTTCTGAGTCTTTCTTTTTTATCGATGTTATAACCACGATGGAAGCAGTGCCGATATATTAATACATAATAAAATATGTTTTCCTTAAGAAATATTCATGAGTCATAAAATTCGAATAGAAGAAAAATATATTCAAACCATATGTGACATAAAGTACAGAAAAAAAAACTTATCACATTATTAAACCTGAACGGATCAAAACACAGGACGCTGACAGGATATTATTGTCCATTTCTAACATTACAACACAAATCATAATTAAGAAAAAACAGGATTTATTGTGGCACTTTTCGTCTATATTACCCGAAGAATACGACTCTTTACTGTCATGTTTATCTTGGCTTCATTGTGTGTCACTTTGTCTCCCTCTCTCTCCGTCTATCTATCTATCTATCTATCTATCTATCTATCTATCTATCTATCTATCTATCTATCTATCTGTGTGTGTGTGTGTGTGTGTGTGTATGTGTGTGTGTGTGTGTGTGATGTCAGAAAAATATCGGAATTGATACTATGGTAACAGATCTAAATTAAAGAGTGAAACCGCTTGGCACACAGATTTACCTTGAACTCTGTCGCCGCATTAACACTAAGTTATAACATTCTGGCACATTTTCATTGTTTATGGCAGTGTTGAAAAGAATTATTCTATCTGTGATCGTCATTTGCGAAGTAGAGAGGCAAAAATTGTAGAGTTTGGAGTGAACTGGAGTCAGCTAAATGCACATGATTTTAGTACCACTGCTGGGATTCTATTACATCCGCTTGCCTTATGCGGTACTAATATAGAAATGATAATGGAACCAGAGACGGGGTTATGCCTATACCAATTAGCCTTTGTTTTGAAAATCGAGCGTGGGTCCTCCAATGCGTCAAATGTTGAAATGGAAGAAAATCCAACTTTTTCTATAAGAACGTCAAATTCATCGATCAGAGGAGGGATTGGGGGTTGGCTCTAATTTATCATCTTCTTGCAGAGTCTCCAGTAATCTCTAGAACCGATTCTTTTGAGATGCAATAGGTTGTTTCATGATATACTTTTATAATATTTTCACGGTTTCTACTCAGATGAACTTAGCTCACTGGTGCCCATTTTATATGAATTTACTCGAGCCACAAAATTAGCAACTAGGTTCCACCCTTTTACTAAGAAACCAAAAAATCGTAAACGTAAATTCTACTCCATCAGATACTTTTCTCGCACTTCGCGCCAGTTGAATTCCCTTCTATTTACTTGCTTCCGTGGCAGCTATAATCTCCAAGAATTTAAATGTAAAGTCAACAGTCATCTCTTATCTCACTGACCAGCATCCTCTCTCATGCTCCTTTCTCCGTCCACTCCACTCTCACCAGTATTCTCATCCCTTTCTTATCCACTTCCTAACAACCCTGTAACCTGTCACTCTCTCATAACTTTCCTCCTATGTAACCCCCTGCAAAACAGTGGCAGCAAAATGCCTTGTTTAGGGCGATATGATTATTTAAACAAATCAGTAAAGCATAACTTCGCTTAATTTAGGAAATACTTGCATTCATTAATAGCAGAGACAAAGAGTTGTCTCATATAATCAGACGTGTCATTCCGGTACAGCCGGAAGAGGTAATTGTAGCGGTCGTGCATGCAGGTGCGAAAAAAAGAAACAGATAAGATTTAACTTGGAATTCCCTTGCTGGAATGAAATCATCGATTCTGGCTTTCACTTACGTGGAGACCTCAGGGAGGTTTTTATAACAAGAAAATTAAAAATGTAAGAGAATGTGCGATTTAGAATTTCAGTGTTTGTTTGCCAGCAAGATCAGGGACAGAGGAGTTAAACCACTTGGAATGATGAGCATTAAATTCATTGAACACAAATATATTTGCAAACGTGTTTAAAGAAACGGTCTTGTCTATGTTGTCAGAAATATTATCCAGCACGCATGTCATTAGAGGAAGGAGGCGGTAAAGTAGATTTAGCTGACTGAGAAAGATTGTTACATGTTTTTCTTTTTTTTTATAATCGTGTCGCCCCACGCAAGGCCTTTTACTGCCACTATTGTGCAGGGGGTTACATAAGAGGAATGTTATGAGGAGGAAAAGGTTGTAGGGGATGTCAGGAAGAGAGTAGGAGAAGGAAGATATTACTGATGAGAGTGGGGTGGTAGTGGAGGAATGTTATGAGGAGTGAGAGGTTGCGAGGTGTGTCAGGAAGAGAGTAGGAGAGGGAAGAGAGTACTGATGAGAGTGGGGTGGATGTAGAAAAGTATGAGAGAGAGAATGTAAGTTAATGAGAGAGGAGATGTCTATTGACTTTACATTTAAATTCTTGGAGATTTTAACTGTCGGGAAAGCAAGTATGCTGAAAAGAATTCCACAGGCGGGAAGTGCGAGAAAAGAATCTGAGGGAGTAGAATTTGCGTTTACAATTTATTGGTTTCACAGTAAAAGGGTGGGAGCGAGTTGATAATCTTGTGTCTCGAGGAAATTCGTTTATAGGGGGGTACCAGTGAGCTAAGTTTATCGGAGCAGAAGCCGTGAAAATATTTGTAGAAGAAACACAAGGAATCCACGCTGCATCGGTGAGAAAGCGACATTATCCTAGCTGCCAAATTGGGATCGATCACATTATAGATTTTCCGTTGGATTCGGTCGAAGTGCACCGGAACAGATATGGCAGCAATGCGCAATGCACGGGCGGATGGTAGACTTGTATATATGCAGGATTGTTTGCGACGGGAAAAACTTTCTGGCCCTACACAGATAACCGACTTTCTTAGCATCGGATTTAGCTATGGATTCTATATAGTTATTCCACTTGAGGTCTGGTGTGAAAGTTGACCCGAGGAGGTGCAGTGTTTCCCTTTCAGGGAGAGGAAAAACCTGACATTAAAGATTGGTCAGGAGATTCAACAGAGGTTTCTCTATTCAGCGGGAGATGTTTGCTGGCATAAAATCATATGCCATGCATGTAGACATTAGAATCCTTCATAAAAAAAAGGAAGGTGGCCTGGAATAGAGAAATCAGAAGAGGGGATTGCATAGTTAAGTTTAGACTCATAGAAACCAAGGATATATGGGGACTTTTTGAAAAGAAATAATTCCACACTAAAAATAATTAGGTACTAATACAACGTACGTTAGAGAAATAAATATTGAGGTATTTTTGGAGGATGCTGATTTAGATTTATATCTTTAATTGCTTATAGTCATGTTGAGTTATTTTGGTAAGAAAAGGCCTAGGTTACTGGTAGCTGTCGGTAGACACATGTAATATGCACGGGAAAAGAGAACTGGCGCAAACTGCACAAGTGTGGCCTAAGATTTGTCCACCGGATGTGCTTGCGGGTACACCTATTCGTGCTCCACATAGCACAGCAAGAAACTTTATATTGTTATTCTGTTAACCAGAGCATTCTCTCTAGCCGTTACGGAAGAGTTCCGGATTCTAATTACCAATCGCTGTAACAACCAAGGAACTGTCAATCCAGAACTTTCAGTGTGAAGAAACGTTGCCACAATCCAAAAATGTCACAAAATACTCGTGAGAGAACTTTTATTAATGCCTGGGTATTTGAATAAAATCGGAAACCCATTCCTAAACTTGAAACAAGAGATATGCTTCTGCTCCTACTAAAAGGAAATGGGAAGAATTTTGAACGGGCGATAGGAAGCTTATCTACTTTTATTAATAACATAAAAAAAGTTACTAAGTTTTAACAAAATTTGAGATATCTGTTACAGATTTAACAAAGAATTAGAGCCGGCAAAGCCAGACAACTGAAAAATCTTAAAAAAACTCAGTCAGTTTCAAAAGCAACTGAATAAAATTAATTCGAATGTTCGATCAGAATAACTTATTTGTATAGTCGAATCACCTGCCAACAGAGCGTTTTCTCCATGCGATGGAAACATGGGGAAGCAGGTCAATCCTAAAAAGCAAGCAGGAATGGCCAGCAGAATAAAAAAGAAAAAACAATTAAAGAAAGAAAAATAATATGAAAATATAACCAACCATAATGTAAGCACCTAAAACCACGGAGATAATCGATAATAAAAAATATTAACTAAACAAGAAAAAGAAAATTAAAAGAAATGATAAATAGGGTAGACACTCCAAAAAATAAAAAGAGAAAAAAAGAATGAAAATTATTGCAACTTGCTATATATTCTGATTTAAACAATAAAGAGATTTTAAAAAAATAAGTAACAATAATCCTACTGTTTTGCTATTAATAAAAACGATTATTTGTTATATTAATAAATTGAAATATGAAATCAGTAGCAGTATAGTACGGCGTTGCTCGAGGGTAATGAAAGCTTTAAAACTAATCCATGGTCATGGAGCTCAGACTCAGCCTAAAGAATATTTATGTGAAGTTTGGTGAGAATCGGATAAAAATTGTGGATTTGTATAAAGGAAATACAAACAGATAAACAGACATACACACAATGATCTTATATATATATATATATATATATATATATATATATATTATCGATTTTCTGCGGTATTGTAAGAACTGCAACCTTGAAACTTCTGAATATCGTTTCTTATGTCTTTGTGTAAGACTGTATCAAATTTGATTAAAATCGGACCACTCCTTCTATAACACTATTTTTTCGATTATCGATATTTATCGGGGGTACCTCGATACAAAACCTAGCTAAGAACACTCGCAGACGCTTATAGTACAACTGTGTAAATTTTAAAGAAAATGGGGTTCACCCGTTTCGGAGTCTATAGGTAACAGACACACACACAGACACACACACAGACAAAGTTGCATTGATAAATAAGTTTAGATGTACAGAGTCATGTATAGATTCTTACTGACTGAACCTGAGATTCAAACTTTAAACACATGTACGCTAAGCATGTAAATTTTATTTAGAATTATGAATTCATAATATATTATTAATTCTTCAGTATTGATAGTTTGTGTATATATATGAAAGAATTAGTTATTTAAGTTGAGAAAAATGTTAAGTGTAGTTTTGTAGACCTGTACATAGATAAGTCTAGGGTATGTTCATTATGGAAGCAGAATGCTTAAATATTTAGGTCTGGTTACGGGCAAACTTATATAATGTAAGCCTACATCCAGGTTTGGGACTAAATACTAAATAATTAAGATATATATTTCCAGGGGAATAACCAGTTTCTGCAGAAGTGAAACTCAATGTTTTGAGTGGAGCATAGAGGATGAACGAAGTTGCAGAGAAGAAAGGGAAAATAGAATTTCCAAAATTAATATCATGACTCAACGAGAGCCACTCATGCCATTTCTTCAGGTATAGCATCTATATTAGAAACTACTCCTGCAATGTAAACCACTATTACTCTACCTTCAGATATTGTATCCACATCTACATCCATTCCAAGTAATAATCATATAATTTCAGTCATTGCCTGTTGCAGCTGGTGACATTTTACAAAAGGAAATACAAAAATTTGTAACATGAAAAAAGGTTCGATAACCAAGAGACAGATAAGTGATTAATGATACTAAACACTGAAGTCACAGTGAAAGTTCATCATGTCTGAATAATGATAGCAGACTTGTCATCATTGTTATCATGTGGTGATACCAAGCAAGCGAGGGACCGGATGTTTGCCCTCGGAGAACCAGATAGCAAATGACCAAAACTGGTCTTTGCCCATCTGGGCTCCAGGCAGAAATGAATATCAAATTCCTTTTACGGACCCTTTTCGCAAGCCGACGTGAATTTTGTTTATCGTCCAATGGGAAGCCAAGAATTAAATCCGGGTGTGAATTCCCAAATTAATTGTTCAGAGCACTGACGACGAAATAAAAGGCCGACACAGGAAGCATCGCCAACTGAGAAAATTAACACGTCCTATGACCCCTTCAAGCGATCGCATTATGCTTACCTTTCCTTTCTCTCTCATCTTCTTCACTGTTCACTGAGCCACTTACCCGAATAGCTGAGCAGAGACATCAAAGACACTACAAAAAATCAACACACCAACACACATACATACGCACAAAATCTTTTCGGCATTTACTGCTATGAATATTTTTAACAACCTTTGTACCAACCAAAAGACATTATTTTTATTTGTAAAAAAAAATTAATTCATATATATACATTAATCATGTCACCCAAGCAAGGCATTCCACTGCCACTATAGCGCAGGGGGTTACACAGGGCGATAGACGAGTTAGGATGTACATAGGGGGAGAGTTGGAGAGAATGGGAGGGTTAGTGTGTTAGGAGGTGTCTAGTGACCTTACATTTAAACTCCTGGAGTTTATAGCCGTCGGGGAAGCAAGCATGCGGAAGGGAATTCCACAAGCTGGAAGTGCGAGACATTTCATCGGTTTCATCGGTTTCACTGTAAAAGGGTGGGACCTATTTGCCAATCTAGTATCTCGTGCAAACTCACACCTAGGGGGCACCAGTGATTTAAGTTCATCAGAGCAGAAGCCATGAAAGTACTTATAGAAGAGGCATAGGGAAGCCACGTCACGCCGCTGAGAGTGTGACTGCAGGCGGTCAGCTAAGTCGGTATCAATCACGTTACAGATTCTTCGCTGTATTTTGTCAAGAAGCCCGATGACAATAGTAGGGGCACCCGAACAGATGTGGCAACAGAATTCAAAGCACGGACGGATGTTATATTTGTATAAGTGCAGGATAGATCGAGGCGGAAAGAATTTCCCGGCCCTGCACAGAGAGCCAACTTTCATAGCAGCGGATTTAGCAATGGATTCGACGTAGTCATTCCACTTGAGGTCCGCTGAGAGTTTCAGGCCAAGCAGGCGTAGTGTTTTACTCTCTGGGAAGCATGCCTGTTCCATGCTAATGGGAGGGAGGTGCGGTCGTCTGTGGTGGTTAATTGACAGCAGCTTCAATTTGGAAGAAGTGAATTTTACGAGCCATTTCCTACCCCAATCCACCACGGATTGGAGGTCCATTTCAAGCTCAGCCGCGAGGTTCGCCTTATCATCAACACCAGATTTTTGATCGAGGCGAGCGTATACTGTGGTATCATCGGCGTACATGCCTACTTGTGATCTGATGGAATCGGGGAGATCATTGATGTAGATTAGAAAGAGCGTAGGACCTAGGATAGAGCCTTGGGGGACACCCGCGTTTGTAGGGTAGTTCTGGGAGGCATGTCCGTTTAAAACCACCTTCAGTGTGCGGTTGGAAAGTAATGACTGGATTAAGTCCAACAAAGGTCCAGTAATGCCGTAGCTTCGCAGTTTCCGTAGAAGGCCGGCATGCCATACTCTGTCGAATGCTTTAGAGATATCCAGGGCGAGAGTTCGGGCTTCACCATTCTTGTCCAGAGACTGGTATATATACTCGGTGATGGTCGTTAGCATATCAGCAGTAGACCTGGTGAAGCAGAAGCCATACTGCTTGCGCCGTGAGATGCTGAACGACCTCGGCATTGATAATGGCTTCGAACACTTTGCCGAAGATCGGAAGAAGGCTTATAGGGCGGTAATTTGCCGGCTTCTTGACAAAATACAGCGAAGACTCTGTAACATGATTGATACCGACTTAGCTGACCGCCGGCAGTCACTCTCTCACAAGCGTGACGTGGCTTCCCTGTGCCTCTTCTATAAATATTTTCATGGCTTCTGCTCTGATGAACTTAAATCACTAGTGACCCCTAGGTGTGAATTTGCGCGAGATACTAGATTAGCAACTAGGTCCCACCCTTTTACAGTGAAACCGATGAAATGTAACCGCAATTTCTACTCCAACAGCTTCTTTTCTCGCACTTCCAGCTTGTGGAATTCCCTTCCGCATGATTGCTTACTCGACGGCTATAACCTCCAGGAGTTGAAATATAAGGTCAATAGACAACTCCTAACACACTAACCCTCCTATTTTCTCCAACTCTCCCCCTGTGTACATCCTAACTCGTCTATCACCCTATCTAACCCCCTGCGCTATCGTGGCAGTAGAATGCCTTGCTTGGGGTGATATGATTAAAAAAAAGTATCTTTTTGCACTTATTACGAGCTGAGGCGAAAAGGCGCCTGTTTTGGTCCGACGCGTGGCTACGATAAAGCCGGAAGAAGTGATTCCGGTGGGTAATGGAGGCGGGGCAAGCGGGTGCGAACCAGGGAGACGAATGGGATTTAAGCTGAAATTTAATGGCTGGGATGAAAGCATCGATGCCAGCCTTAGCCCAGGAGGAGACCTCTGATGCACAGTCTTCGAGGGGAAGACTAAAACCATTGTTCCAAGGGACGTCGCAGAGGAAGTCACGGAACGAATCCCAGTCTGCTCTTTGATAGCAGTAGGATATTCTGCTCGTCTGGGTTTCCTGGGTAGGGGTGGAGTGGAATGAGATGTTGATAGAAACTACGGCGTGGTCAGAATTTCCGAGAGGGCAGAGCTGTCTGGTGGTGCAAGAATTTGGAGAGGAAGTGAAGCAGAGGTCTAGTAGCGAGTCCCTTCCGTTAGGGCTATTGGAGAAACGCGTGGGGAAGTCCACCACTTGCGTAAGGGATTGGGAGATTGAAAAATTAATGATGTGGACACCAGTAGTGTCGGTTACAAAGTTTTCGAGCCACTTCCATACATATATATATATATATATATATATATATATATACGCTCTCACACCCTGACTGAGCACTCTGGAAGAGTGGGAGACTTTGTAAACAATAGCTACTCCGGCATATACGCATCGCTCATTCGATAATGAATTGGAGCGCCTAACTATTGGGCGTGTTTATACTCGCTAAAAGTGTTGCTTTCTTCTACCGGACGCACGTGGCCTAGGGGTAGAATCGCCGACTGACGCTGATACGGGCGGGTTTCTATCCTGGGTTAGGAATCGATGGGAGTCTAAGCCGTACTGATGAGCTGCGAAACAGGTCTGTCTGCAGATGGCTACAGTATATATATATTTTTTCTTTCTATACGCATTTAAATTTTCTTGGTTTTATAACCTCCTTATAGTGGGCTATCTACTAACAAGGCCAAATTCAATTAATATATTTCAGCACACAAATACACTTAACTATAACGGATAACCCACTATAATCTCTCACCAGGGATATAAAAAAAGTTTGAATATTAAATATGAACACAAAATCCTTTGCGTCAATTTGAAAACTGTATTCTCGAATGCTGAAATTGTACTCAACTTCGACATGTGACAAAATGTACAGAAGTACGTTCATTTTCAAGACAGAAACTAAAAAATAACACAATTGAAGAGCCTAGTTTGTACTGTCTTTTATTCATGTGCATAGAAAGTGACTTCCTGTTCCTGAAAATTATTGAATTCATGCTAACAATAAAGTAATTCGATGAAATGCGGCAAATGCTCGTTTTAAAAAGAAGTTCGTAATAATTTCATACAGTGCGATATACTGTGCGGGGCATAAAGTGTATTATTGTGCTTTTCAAGACGTGTGTATTGTTTGTCATGTGGATTAGTTGCGGCAGTATGGTCATTTTTTTTAATGTTTTAACAACAGTTATTAGTGAAGTTCCGTAAAAATAAATATATGTTTATATTACGAACATTTCCTTTTATAATGGTTGTTGTGGGGTCACCAGCATATCTGTCTGCGGATGACTTTTCAGACTTGTGTTTCTGTATCATTCAATTTATTTCATCCCTGGTATGGAAAATGTCTGGGTCTTAAGTCATTATAAATCTCTATTCCCCTTTATTCTTACAATCAAATTTCTCCTGTAGATCATGACCTGTTTTTCTATTGGTTCACTGAGACAAACAGTCCGAAAATCCCCCACCACCTTAATTTTCTGGATTTGGTAAACTTGTGTTTGTTTGTAAATTTCTATATATTATAATTTCTAACAGAAAATATGCTTCTCTGCCTGACGAGGTGCTAATGAGATACTACTGAAATACAACGTTTCTTGTATTGCAGTAAACTATGTTTATATTATAATTTTATAATAAAATATTACCATATATATATATATATATATATATATATATATCAGTGGGTACAGAACGAAGAAAGAATTTTTTCCGTCCAAAACATTAATTTAAAAAAGTGCTCGATAAATGAAACAAATATAGGGAGCAGACGAATTCATTTTTGCTTTTACCTCCCGAAGAAACGTACCCAACGTTGAAACAAACATATGATTGTCGAGGACATATATTAAAAAATAATGTACATGTTCTAAAACATAATTTATAATACATACATATATATATATATATATATATATATATATATATATATATATACATTGAGTAGGTAGTGCTGCCCTCTTGACCAAACGCAGCACTACTTCCTTAAGCCACTGGATCTAGGCCTCCGTCTAGAGTTTGTGGCGCTGCAGGAAAATGAATGAAGGTATAATCTCGTCATCATTAGCAATCACCTCGAACACCATGTTGTTGACTAGATATATCATTCTTCTTTCTCCGAATTTTCTGCACTGCACTGACAACTAAACACTCTTGAAAATCCGACCGAAAATCACATTTCCATATTTTTGGCGGAGTGATTTGTGTCATGGTGCAATTTTTCTCGTAGACGGTGTCATTTATTAAAATATAACCGTTAAAATTTTTCACTTTTTGGGGTAATTTAGCTGAAAATTTATCAATTGGATCACTAACACTGGCCATTTTGTACAAACGGTTCTGTATGTTCCTGTCTCTGATCTGCTGCTATTACCATTTAGTTCGGTGCTAAATATAGAAACTTTTGTTTTTAGATGAGGACGACGAATTTTATGATATTTTTGTGATGTTCGATGTTAGCTTTTATGGATAGGGAAGTTTGCTCAACATCGACACTTTAGTTTCTTATACTCTTATACATCCGATATTCACACATTCACTCATATATTATACATAGAAGCCTAAAAAACTTACTAATTTGGCATTTCATTTCCCCTTAGTGAATTGCATATTTTATCAGCATCCAGCATTTCTGTTAATTGAAATATACCTAGAACTCTTTTCGGACGATAGCGAACACTTGCCTCGTCACCCTCTCTGGAGTTCCTTTGATATCTTGTAATCTTGTTCCAAGTGGAAAATAAAGTTTTAAAAAATAAATCCCAAAATAATAGTGTAGGTGTCGAACCTAGGAAATGTAATCAGTTAAGCTTAGACGATTGTGTCTAGAAAGACACATAAATGAGAGGACACAATTTTCCGCAGTAGTCTGCGGTAGACTAGTTGCCAACCAAGGTTATAGAACGCAATCTGTTCTGCTATTTAACCCATAGCTGGAAGGAAGAGATGAATTCATACTTTTCCCAAGAGTATTTGTTTGTAAGTGAATGCAAACAATCAACTAGGATTCGAACTCAGCTATCCGATTTCACGTTCCAAGACAACATCCTCTCCACCACAACGCAGATCCAGGAAATGTAGTAGACAGCCAAAACAGCTGCACAAGACATGGTCAGTCAGTCAGTTAAGTGCCATACGTGATACACGCTTGGGCGATCATGTCTCGAAAGTGACATGACTGACTGGGCAGAAGATTATCCCGAAGTAGGTTGCCATTGCTTTCTGCGGTCGACTGGTTGCCAACCAAGGCTATAGAACCCAATCTGTCCTGCTATTTAACCCATAACTGGAAGGAATAGACAGATTAATACCTTTCCCAGGGGTATTTGCGCGTAAGTGAATACAATGGATTCAACTGGAATTCGAACTCAACTCCCCGGCTTCTTGTTCCGAGCCGATATCCACTCAAAATCTATGGTATGGTGAGACGATTATACTGTACACACATTCCTTCCTAGCAAAACTATAACAAACAAATATGCGTTATGATTGTTATAATTTAATGTGCATGCGCGACAGTGTCCAAAGTAAATCTATGCGCAAAGCCGATTATATATATATATATATATAAGTGTGTGTGCATTAATAAATATATAAATTATCTTATGATAATATAATTAAAGGCACTTAATGATTGCATAGTGCATGAAACTCCTAGTTATGCTATAGAAATAGGATAATATGTATATTCATTAATATATACTTTATAGCTCTGTTATGATACATCGAGTATAAATATATATATATTATGTAAATCCTATTATATATATATATATATATATATATATATATATATATATATATATAACAGTGAAAGAGACAGAGAAATAAAGTGAGAGAGAGATTGGAGCGAAGAAAAACATGACTGTAAAGAATGCTATATTTAAAATAATTTAGGTTTCACCAAAAGAAAGTGCCAACATAAATCATGTTTTTATCTTAATTATGATTTGTGCTGTAATGTTCGAAATGGACAATAATATCCTGTCCGTGTATTGTCTTTTGGGGAATGATTTTCCTGTGTTTTGGCCGATTCAGGTTTAATAATGTGACAAGTTTTTTTTCTTTCTGTTCTTTATGTCACATAAGGTTTGTGTTAATTTATTTTTTTCTTCGACTTTTATGACTCAGAAATATTGCTTGAGGTAAATATATGTTATTATTTATTAATATGTTGGCACTGGCTCGTTTGGTTATATAACATTGATAAAAGAGTACGTCTCAAAACCCGACCGATAATTTGTTTATAAAGGAGAAAATAAAGACAAAAAGCCCGTGAGAACAGTTATCCATAATGGAAAGAAACCTTATTGTATACATCTAGGCATCTTGGAGAAAAATGATAAAACATTCAGTTTATTCATGATGAAGAGTAATTAAAGGAGGATTTCGTATGAGTTTCAAGCTATGGTTTATCTAGAAGATCATACAAAAAACATAATTTTTCTTTATTTACATTGTATGGACTATGACCATGTTTCGTTCGTTGTAGGCCGGGATATATGTTAAAGTTTATCATTTAACCTTTTAATTTTGCCGATGTAGGACATATTCTAGTTCTATGTGTCATGCTTTTCTCGGATATCTTTGTTCCAGTTAATTGCTATCAGTAACTCTATCTCTTCAAGTTTGTGTTCGCCTCTTCTGGCCAGGTATTGAACTTAAAACTCTAACTTAACTCATTGAATTATTTCAAGCAACGCATCGAGCAATTTATATAAACTAGATAATGGGTTCAGTTAGAAATTCCAAATTATCTTTTTTGAAGAAACTTGATGACAAGAGTCCGAAAAATGTAAGCAATGTACTTAGTTACACTATTGTAGAATGGAAACAAAAAGGAAATTAAGATTGAGCTTTAGAAAGAGACAACTGAAGTTGTTGTGACATGCAATGACAAGGGAGGGCTTGGAGAACCTGATGCTAACAGGCCAGATAGAGGGAAAAAGAGAGGTAAGCAGCGGATAACATATTTGAAGGGCCTGATCGTGTAGATGACAGAACGGAGACTGTGAGACGTTACAGGAAAAAGCCTGCCAAGAGACACCAGATATAGAAAGGCTTGAAAAGCCATGATCCTCCTACGTCCTGAAAGGACAAGGCACATAGAAGAAGAAGAAGTTAAAATATCTCATCTCAGAAATTAAAACAGATGAAGAGCATGTCTTACTTAGCATTGGTCTCCTGCAGGTTATCTGCGTTTTCTTGCGTATATATTTTTGCTTTATTTTTACTGAATGTTCAAGCAATACAAAGCCCAAGATCTGCTCAAGATAGAGTGTTACTCAATGTGATGAACGTATGAACGTAACAGAAGGAAATATGAATTGCAAATGATGATGTCATAATGGTAAATTTTATGATGACGAAGACAAGTCTTAATGGTATTTAAAGAACTTTATCATAAAGTCAGGTTTAATCATTACATACGTCTTTCCCATTATCCTTTACCGGTTGTCAGTACTTCCACTTTGTAAATGGCGTAGGAAGGCGATCGAGCTATTCTCCCTTCTCCGGAGAGGACGCAAACACTACGTCGACAAACGTGTCTGTTACCAACGTCCGTATCATGGGGGTCTGGGAATGCCGTACCTGATGGGCCACAAGGTTGCGTCAACGTTGGTTTTTCTCAGGCGATGAATTTTGGAAGACTCATTACTGCCGCCTCCTCATCAAAAGCAAGTATATGGTGTGAAACAAAATCCTTCAGTTCATTTTTCCTGATGATTGCATAACAGTAGGTGGGAAGAGTTTGAAATATGTTAAGTGTTTTACATATTTAGGTTGCATTGCGAACTCAAACGGATATCTTGACGATGAAATTGTAAATCGCATAGCGAAGGCAAAAATCAGCTTTTGGTAAACTTCGGCACCTCTTGTGAAATGACAGCGGTATAAGTTGGAAACAAAAATCAGAGTTTACAAGGCTGTTGTTCTGACAACTCCCTTGTACAGTGCTGAGGCTTGGACCCCTTACCGCTCACATGTCGTGCAGTTGGATGAGTTTCACAAACGCTGCCTCCGCACAATATATAGATTTATCCTGAGGGACAGGTGTCTAATGCTGATCTGTTTGCAAAGTGTAGTGTCAGTGGTATTGAAACTTTTCTTATACTGTGTCAGTTGTGTTGGGTCGGACATGTTTTCAGAATGAGTGACGATAGAATGCCTAAAATATTTTTGTATGGTCAGCAAAAGCATGGCCGCCCATTGTTGAGATACAAGGATAAGCTTAAGTATAATCTGACAGCAACTAACATTCCACTGTCAACTTTTGAACTAATTGTTTCTGACAGGAAACTATGGAGATTGACGTGTCACATTGCCTTACAAGTTTTTGAATCAGAAAAGAGTTTAACAGCTCAGAGAATGAAGAGATAAGAGGAATGAAGTAGCTGCCAGACCAAGTTGCATTTCAAGTCCGCTGAAAGACATAAACACCGAAACTGGAATTAGTCTTTGAGGCGGGAGAGTCCATCATTAAATTGAAGTATTAGAGCAATTTTCATTTTGCGTTTTTATACGACACTTTATCTCTCGCAGACTGTATATTTCTTAAAATGAAACGTCAGTGTTTTTTTTTTCAATTTGTACGTCATTTTGATAGCAATCTCTCGCCCTCTGTATTTACGCCTATTCAACCAAAAATTGATGACAGCTACAGTTGTCACATTATGAATCTTTCTTATTTTTATTATATCAACCAGATATGCTCTTCCGATACAATTATGTTCTAGTTAAATAGTAATGAAGACTGATTTTTTTGTAATATGACACACTGTGTTTTTTGACGAGAAGCAGGAGAAAAATTTTGAATTTCAAGTATCTTCGAAAAATATTTTTTAATATTCACATGATCATTATTTTCTTAATAATCATTGTCATCCTTGTTGTTGAATAGTTTCCCTCTGTCCTGGTGCTTCTGCTGTGTATTCAGAGATTTTTGAGAAAATCCAAATGTTATTGGTATTTACATGGCATCTTGTTCCTTACTTCGGATTGTACATGCTAACGTATAGTCTCAGTTCGAAATTTCAAGTGACAATTGCTCTGTGATGTCGGATGAAAGAAAATCTTGAAGCACTTGAAATGTGGTTCTACAGAATAATGCTCTGGATATCGTGGATCGAGCACGTGAGAAATGATGGGGTTTCGGAAAGGAAAAAAATGAAAAGGAAATTAACACTGAGCATAAGGAAAAGATAGCTAAAGTTCCTGTGAAATGCAATGAGGAAAAAGGGCTTGGGGAACGTGATACTCACATGCCAGATAGAGGAGGAAAAGACAGGGGAAAGAAGCGGATAACATATTTGAAGGATCTGAGCTGGTGAATGACAGAATGGGTGTTGCGTGGTGTGACAAAAGAAAGCGTGCTAAGAGCCACTGGAGATAGGGAGACGTGGGAAGCCATGATCGCCTACGTCCTGAAAAGGCAAGGCACAAAACCAAGCTGCTTGGTACATTTCTCTGATTTACCATCCTACGTTTTTGTACCTCTGTATTTTCACCAGCTACGCATTAAGGACGTTCTTATTTCAGGCTACCGCGACGTTTATCAAGAATTTAGCTGATCATGTGCATAAATGTGGTATCAGGAACAAGAAGAGCTATGAATATATCAAGAATGGCTTCAAATATAAACAATTATACTTGTTATTTTTTAAGCAGAAATCTTGTTTTACCTCATGAGATACACAGCATCTTTGTGAAATATAAACAATGCTAAATAACGCAGATTTAACTTAAGCTGTAGATACACTAACGCTCTAATGATAACTAGAGACAATGTTCTACACTCGAACAACCTCTCGTCTGTGGATCTCTCTTTCACCTTTTTGCTTCCCAGTCAACTTTGATATTCAAAAAATAAATTGTATTGTTAATCGTGATCCTCTATATTTTCTCCGATTTTTTTGCTACGGTAGAGAAAAGTGGCCATGTAGTGTGAGCAATATACTACCTCCGTATACCATCGCCACGGCCTGCGTTCTAGAGAGGCCACTCCAGTCACACCACGAAAAGACTGACTTTTTACAAAAAGAAGAGCTACCTTTATTTCCCGATATACTGGGATTCTTACTACTTTATCTTCTGTCCCCTTAATTCACCTCTTTTATTGTTCTCTCTTCTTAACAGTATTTTTCTCATATCATCTAACACTTAGTAACTCCTTAAGTATTTGTAGCTTTACTGCCTTGCCTGAGGTGTGAGCCTTTCTGATGTGTACAATTTTTAATCGTAAGCAGTATAGGGATATATGGCTTTAAAACACTATTCATTAATATTTGTGAATTGACCGTTTTTAGCATCTTTTCCACTTGGTTTTTCTATGCATTTACACAGCTAGGTCAAGTAGATTTCCTCCTCTGTCCTTTCTTTCTTATGTAAGGAAAATGTTATGTAGGTGTCGAATTCTTTAAAATGTCTTTTTCTATTATGTGGTACAGAAATATCAGCTGTAACTTCCTGAAGTACATGTAACTTTAAATTTTATCGTTGTTCCTATTTGAACTTCCTCGTTGCTATCACTTTTTGTCTATGCCATTATCAGCATTTCTTCATCTTTTATACAACTCTAAGAAAAATGTCAAGAATCCAGTGTCATACAGAAAAAACAGAACTGACATACAAATTAAGCAATATGTTCTAACAGAAGATGTAAAGTGCAACACTGAGAAGCGAAAGCGAATTGGCAGCGCGAAAGACGCATTGCAGAAGCTGAGTAGAGTATTGAGAGACAAGAAAATTTTTGCTGGAAACAAAGAAGAGAGTACTAGATAGCTGTGAGAGGCCTGTTCAATATGGCAGTGAATAATGGACAATTTCATCAAAGATTAAGAAAAAATTGAAGCAAATGAAATATGGTTCTACAGAAAGATGCTGTGGATAACATGGATCAAGCATGTGAGTAATAGTGGGGTTTTGGAAAGGATAGAAACGAAAAAGAAATTAATACTTAGCATCATTAAAAGACAGCCAAAGTTCCTGGGACATGTAACGAGAAAGGAGAGCTTGTAGAATCTGATACTCACAGTTCAGATAGAGGGAAAGAGAGACAGGGGAAAACAGCGAGTAAAGTTTTTGACTGGAGCCACAAGGGAGAGGGAAACGTGAATTCCATGATCTCCTACTTTCTGGAAAGACATAGCAATAGAAGAAGAAGAAGAAGAACTTTCTAGGGTGAATTTTCTGTCTTCGTATGTTGCTTGCATTCTGGAATGCCGCTTTAGCTACTCCGATGCTGCATTGCACTGAGCAGAAGATTAACTCTTTTTCCTTCGTGATTCTGATATTTCCATTATGAAGCTAACACCTCTTGATGAGGACCATATGTCTGCCTTCTTAAATTTAATGTTCAATAATTTTTTTTTGTATTTGTTACATTAAGTAGGATATAACTCCACCTTCCCGAGTCTGCTATCAGCACTTTGTTATCTGCGTTTTTTTTTAAAGATTAACATATCTATCAATAACTCTTGGGCCTGACATATAGATGGCGTCAGCAATAAAAATCCATATGATTATTATGAAATACTAACCTTCAAATGGCACGTGAAAAACTTGGGCCCAATCGGATTAGTTTACAAATTACAATTATATATGAAGCTATTGTTGAAAATTTTCAGAAGAATGGAAAAATCTGAATTTCGTATGTTGATAAAGCATTGATTTCAGATCGAAGAAATACTGTTCAATCAAAGCAATGGCTTGCTAAGAGATATTCTGACTCTGCTCAGTCGGAAACAACGGTTAAAAGGTGGTATGCTGGCTTTAACTTGGTCGTAAAAACACAAATCATGCTGAAAACTCAAGTCAACCAATATCAGTAGTTGTACCGAAAACACCAAAAACAGACACCATCTCCTTTTGGCCAACCGTAAATTAAAGTTGCGTGAGATAGCAAAAGAGTTGACCACATCAGAAGTAAGTGTGTTCACCATTTTACATGAACATTTGTCAATGAGCAAGCTATTTTTAAGTGGATGACACGTTTACTCACAGTCGATCAAAAGCAACAACGCGTCGAAGATTAAGAGCTCTGTTTGGCACTGTTTCAATGCAACAGAGAGTTTTTGTAGAAATATGTGACAATGGATGATACATGTATCCACCACTTCACTCCAGAGTCAGATGGGCAGTCAGTTGAGTGGACAGTACCAATCTTTTCTGCTATTTAATTCATAGCCGAATGGAAAAAAGACGGATTAATACCATTCCTAAGGGTATTTGCGCGTAAGTGAATGAAACGATTTCAACTAGAATTTGAAATCGGCTCTCCGATTTCTCGCTCCGAGCCGATATCCACTGCACCGCAAAGCACATTGCAATTCCTTGACTTTGTTTGATCTTTCTTTTTCATCATCTCGAGCATTTATTCTAACGTATTCTGTTTTTATCTCTTTATCTTTAGAATCATCTTACTTGCCGATGTCGTTAAAGTTGCTCCACTTGGAATTTGTGTCATTATCTAAGATGTCATACATCTTAAACTCTACCTCGGTGTCTTCAATTGAGTAGGACTTTCAAATGAAAACATATTCTTGCTTGTCTCCCAGAATCCCTTGTGCATTACTGTCGTTACTGTCTTGCTTGACGGGAACTGTTTAAAAATAATCGCAAACATTTACGTCTGTTGCCATGAGCCGACATCATTTAAATGAGGTATCAATTTCACAATTACCGATGTATATTGAAAACTATCACATATGTTAAAATATGAAGTTTATATGCCGACTACGATTAACTTAAATTTTATTTCACATATTTGATTAATGAAACTAATCTAATACCATTTTTACCAGAGTCTCACACAGAATCAAACGTCAGAATAATGTATCAAACGAACTAATGAGGTTTTGTTGTCGTCTTGCGGCCTTGGCTGAGATAGAACTCACTACACTCCTCCAGTATTCCCTGTGCATTTGGAACCCTGGCGCAATTTGTAGCGAAATTCAAAATCTTGTCAAATAGCTGAATACGTGATGCTTTGCCAGGGCTAACAAGGGTGGTTTTATTGTGACACCAACACTAGATGGGTTGCCTCCAGGCCCCATCCTGTTATTTAACCCATAACTGGAGGGAAGTGACGGATTAATACTTTTCCCAAGTGTACTAGTGCTTAAGGGAATGTAGGCTACTCAACTGGAATTCGTACTTGGCTCACCGATTTCTTCTTCCAAGCCGACATCCACTGCACCTCAACGCACATTCGTCACTGAACGCTTACAGCGCCTGGCATTCCCAAGCGGTCACCCATCTAAGTACTGACCAGGCCCACGTTGCTTAACTTCGGTGATCGAACTAGAACCGGTGTATTCAACGTGATATGCCATATTCTTATGAGGTTTAGCCCGTCTAGATTTCACGTCTCAGAGTAGTTTTGTCTGGAAGTTCTATAAATTAACATTTGACATGTACTCTGTCACGTCCAAGCAATTCATAATCCTCAATATGACTGCCGGATGATCTTTTCGCTAGTCTTTTGTTATGTAGACGATAATTCTACTCCATAAGCTTCTTTTCTCGCATTTACCGCCTGTGGAACTCTCTTCCATATTCTTCCCATCCTGACAGCTACAACCTCCAGGAATTTAAATGCAATGTCAATACCCATCTCTTAACCACCAGTTATTTCTATACCACGCTGTATATCTTTTCCTTCCTCTCCACCTTTGCAGCTGTCATCACACCTGTATTTCCACCCTTAACTGGTTCGTCTTTCTCTTTACTCACGGCCTATCTAATTCTTTTTACTCTTATATAGCCCTCTGCACATCAATGGCGTTACCGCCTTGCACTGGGTGATACGATTAAATTATTTTTTAAATAACAAGAGAAAAAATACTACCTCTCTTACCTTGTACAGTTCTTGCTCGAGTTGCAAATTCAAATCTAAAATAACGTGCGTTGCCTCAAGTATTTAATCAAACATTTGGAAGGTTGTTGCCTAATCACACGCATATAAAGGAAGCACATAAAGAAAGCACATTATTTCGAAAAAAAATCTAGATCGATGTTTTTAACAGGTGACATGAAATGTCCCTTGACAATATCCGTGTCAGGTGTTGTGACAGGTGTGAAATTGGTCACCGGTGACAAAGACATGAAAATATAGATATGAAGCTAAAACTGGAAATAAAAAGATGTTAGAGAAAAGAAATAGAAACGGACGCTGAAAAAAAAAGGGAAGAAAAGAAAGCCACACTACCGAACAACGATTGACACGCTACTGCAGATCACGATAAAAATGGTTTGCATAACACGTATGTAGCAGAAATTATACTCACATTGCTTTTGTTAATTTTTTTAGATGTCACTAACGTAAATTTGGACATTGAGTTTTTTAAAATGGTTGTAGGTTTTCTGGGTGAAATCCAAGAGAAAACTATCAAAGCAAAATGAGAAGAAAACAGCTGAAAAGACAAAAATATTAAATTGTATAACTAACAAAGAAGTGAAGAAAAGAAATGTTTTGGAGTCAAATATCTCTACGTAAGTAAACACAAGTAATTAACAAGCATATTAAGATTGTTTCACGGGTATGTGTTTGTTAAGGATACTGGAAAAATAAATGTGATATTTTAATGTGGCATGCTATTTCAGGACGTTGGTGATCATCTCCCTCCGCATCTTCCTGTTTGTATGAGTTTGAGTTTTGTTTAATGGCATATCAACCTATGTGGGTTATTTAATGTCAAAAAGAATAGGTTTCAAGGTCTTTCTTTAATGTTCGGTTAGAGTGGGAAGTTTGATTTAGTCAGATTTTAAAGATATTTTTGTTTTCTTTTTTATTTTAGAAAACTGAAAATGTCTTCTAGTTTTGTATTCAAAAATGTTTTGCCGAGAATAATTTTTTCCGTCATACATGTATATTTATTTTATATATATACATTTCTATAAGAGTGTATGTTTATACTTTCAGTGTTTTAACGCCAGTTTGGGGGTTAAATATTTGCCCATAGCAGGGACACTAACAGTTGTTATCACTCCGGGTCAGGGTGGACCTGTGAACAACTGCAATTCAGAGGTGGTTCCATGCTCATCTGAACACCCCTATCAGAGGCTTTACTATCAGATACTGTTTACCGTCATGCCCAGGACCACGTATATTCCTGTCTATTTTCTGTTTTAATATATTTCGTCTTTGTATTTCTTTCAAAACCTACTCTGACATCCATTTGCACAAGATCATCAAGTATATCACGGGCTGCTTTTTCCCTGTCTTTTTTCCTTCCATCCTCCCTTTGAGTAGCATATTCTCCAAGCCCTATTTCCTCATTACGTTTCCCAGAATTTTAAGTATCACTTCCTGATATTATTTATAAGTTTCCTTTTTTCTATTCTTAGCATACTTCTGTAGAACCACTTTTCTGTTTCTTCGATTCCCGTCTTCGTCTTAGAGGAGATTGTTCAGCATTCGTTGTCATAGAAAAGGACAGATATGCAACAGTTCGGTATACTTTTTTTTGTTTTCAACCAAATTTTACTGTCTCTTCATTACCCTATAATTTATATTTATTTCTGCTTGTGAGCAAGCATGACATTTTAGATAAAAATTTATATAAAAAAGACACATATACTTAGAATCACACCGAGTTTACTCAACCTATACAGCGAGGCAACTTTGAGAGAATTAGAAGTTTTAGCAGGCTTACTGTGAGCCACAAATCTAACAATATAAGACATACAGTTGACACAGTGTTGATAGCAGACACGAAAAGGGAAAAACACAAACTCTCCTACAGAAAGTAAGGAAAAAAGCGAGGAGAAAAGTTTAATTATAAACTATAAAAAAAACAGAATGAATGTTTATCAGCAAGTGTATGATATGAAAATATGAATTACATATCAGGGATACTAAAACCAAACAAGTACACAAATTCAGATGTCTGGGAAGTGTTCTAACAGAGGTTGAAAAATCTGACAATGAGATCCAAAAGCGCATTAGAATAGCCAAAAGTGTATTCTAATAGCTTAAATATGTACTAAGAGGCCGAAAAATACGTGTCCTCCTGTAATGCAATAAATGCTGCACAATTTCTATAAAGACGACAAGAGACCTAAATCAACAAAAACCTGGTTCTAGAGAAAGATGCTGAGAATAGTATAAACAGAATATATGAGCAACGACAATGTTTTGGTAAAGACGGAAATAAAAGAAAACTTACAATTAACATCAGGAAAGTGTAGTGGAAAATGCTGGGAACGTAATGAGGAAAGAAGGCTTGGAAAATCTGACAATCACAAGAAAATTGTTGAAAAGAGGGACAAAGAAGGCAACACAAAAAATACTTTATTAACTTGAGTATGTTAGAAAAAGTTTTGTAAGAAATCACAAAAAAGGCAAAACTGCAAAAGAAAAGGTAGATGTGGAAGGCTATGGTTGTCTACATGGACGCGACAAATAAAATTAGAATATACTTTTAATCATAAAGAGAGAGTTGAAATTACTAGGGCACATGAAGTGGAAAAATGAATAAGAAAACCTGTTTTATCTCGGAGGTCGATACGATACACAGAAATTATGCTGCGGGTATATTCAGAGAATAGAGAGTGCTAAAAGGATCCGCCCGTGCATTGAATACTGCTGCCATATCTGGTCGGGTGCCTCTGCTGTTCTCCTCGGGCTTCTCGATAAGGTTCAGAGGAGGGTCTGTAATGTGATAGATACCGACTTGGCAGACCGCCTGCAGTCTCTCTCCCACCGGCGAGACGTGGCTTCCCTGTGTCTCTTCTATAAATACTTTCACGGCTTCTGCTCCGATGAACTTAGATCACTGGTGCCCCCTAAATACGAATTTGCACGAGATACTAGATTAGCAACTAGATCCCACCCTTTTACAGTGAAACCGATAAAATGCAGCCGTAACTTCTACTCCAACAGTTACTTTCCTCGCACTTCCCGACTGTGGAATTCTCTTCCACACGATTGCTTCCCCGACGGCTACAATCTCCAGGAGTTTAGATGTAAGGTCAATAGACACCTCCTAACACACTAACCTGCTCCCATTCTATCAAACACTCTTCCCATCTGCCCAACCCTCATCCTCGGTATCCTTACTCATCTGTCACCTTTCTCCTGACATTCCCTATGTCTATCCACTCCTTCTCTTTACCTTCCCCTATGTAGCCCCATGCGCAATAGTGGCAGTGGAATGCCTTGCTTGGGGTGAGATGATTAAAAAAAACAACAAAAAAAAATAAACAGAAGAGTACAATTGTTACAATAATAGACAGGAATTTACATCAGAGAGAGGGGAGGGGTTTAGATCTCAATAATCAGCGAAATAATCAGTCCTAATATTACTCGAACGACAGTCGTATATTACGCCTCAAATATTAATATTCTTTACCTAGAGCATATCAGACAATGATCCATTTCATTATTGAGAGTGTTGCAGGGGTGTGAGCACTCTACAACAAAAACTTGATAATCACGGGACAGATTGAAGTCTAAAGGGTTAGAGGAAAACAATGCATAACCTACATTTACTCGAGCAACCAGACTGGCAAAAGGTCCCTCCATTTTACTGTTAAATCAACTAAATGCAGCTGCCACTTCTACTCCCAAAGCTTCTTTTCTCGCAATTTCCGCCTTTGGAAATCACTTCCGTATAATTTCTTCCCTACAATCTTCAAGAATTTAAATGCAACGTCAATTCCCATCTCTTGTCCACTTGTCTCCAGTCCTTCCCTCGTATATATATATATATATATATATATATATATATACAAATGAATAAGGTACTAAGAAAATATTAACAACGTTCAAAATATTAAAACAGTGCTAATGATAAAAATAGAGATATGAATATTTATTATAAATTATACTTTAGATCATGTTCAAATTACAATCTACTTATAATATATATATATATATATATATATATATAAATAAATTTGTAATTATATATATGAATGAATGAATCTTTAGATAAATATCCCTCATAATTTAGATGACATATCAGACGAATGAATTTGTCTGTCTTGGTTGGTTCACATGTCTCTTTAACGTTCAAATCAATTTATCTATGCATGTTTTTTTTTGTATCAGCCTACCGGTGTGAACATGCCACGCTCGGATGAAAACCATCGTTTAATACACGTTTCAGAAGTAAGTTTATCCACTTACAAATTAATAAGCAACATGGGTTAGGACGCTTTAAAAAATATATTAACTGATTTTTCTGAGTTCATATTACATCCAAATTAATCTCAGTGTCATATGCGTGTACGCGGACGCAAAGATATATATATATATATAAAGAGTCAGTGAGAGAGAGAGAGAGAGAGAGAGAGAAAGGTTGAAGCAGAGAAAATGTGTGTATACGTAAATTATATATTTGAGTGTACACAAATAATAAATTGTGTTCAATGTAATACGTGCATATATATATATATGTGTGTGTGTGTGTGTGTGTGTGTGTGTGTGTGAGAGAGAGAGAGAGAGAGAGTGTGTGTGTGTGTTAAAGAACAGAACTGTTATGGGAAAACACACCTATTCTTTAAAAAATGGACTCTCCATCCTGTATTAATAAAAGTTAACAGAAATTTAACTCGAGAATCTCTTGGAAAGTTCATAGGAGTTCTTAGAAATTCTAGAGAGTTTTTAGAATTCAATTGAAGTTCAGTATAACTACTAGGCAGTTGATATTAGACAGCAGTTAGCCGAATACTAAGAAGTCAGCTTTCAGTGGAAGATTGTCAAGTTCCTAACATTTTGGGCACGTTAAGTCGATTAGCAACAAGCACAGCACGATTATAACCTTCAGTGCAAAAACTACTCCACAGCAAGAAATCACAACACTTACATGCTAATATGTAATTAAAATAAAAATTAAATTTCAAATTAAAACATTAACATGAAGGAAAATTATATCAAATGGGCGAAATCCCTTAATATTAATAGCAATATTTGCGGAAGAAAGAAAGAAATAAAGAAAGAAATGGGGAAGAACGGGATAAAGAAAAAAGTAAACGTATAGAGGAATCGGAGCATAAGAATTTAAAGAAGTAATGAGGAAGTAGGGCTTGGAGAATCTAATGCTCACTGGATGCATAGAGGAAAAGACAGAAAAGGAATAGCAGCGCATGACATACCAAACAGACTTGAACAAATTGATGGTGGAGAGATGATTAAGTGGAATAAGAGGAGAAGGGATATTAGGGATAGGGAAAATGAAGGGCCATGATCACCAACGTCCTGAAGAGACAGGGCATATAGAAGAAGAATATATATTTTAATGTGGTCATTAAATTTCTTATTGAAGATATCTTGATGTGTTTATGATAAAATTAGTGTGCGCAAATCTTTAATCAGGATTATAATCATAAAAATACAAAATGAATTAGAAATATAATATTAAATTAAGAAATAAAAAAATTATAAAATTTTGTGTGGCCTCGTTCCGAATAGCCATTACAAATGATGTCTCGTTAGAACATTTCAAATGTCAGCTTCCAAAAAACATCAGGAGATGCGGACAAAAGATTTCGTACTGCCAAAAACGCACTGATTCAGACTCGCTGATTGCGTCGAAGAAGGAAACTGATTTCTACCGCTTCGTGTTGTCCGAACTGTCCGATCATATATATATATATATATATATATATATACATATATATTAATTTTTAATCATATCACCCCAGGTAAGGCGATAACGCCACTGATGCGCAGGGGCTACGTAAGAGTAAAACGATTGGGAAAGACAAAGCCGGAAACCACATCCTAACCAGAAAACTAGGGATGAGCCTCTTCACCTGTTCAATAGACGTGGGTGGAGTGTGAACCGGGCAATAATTTAGTCTATCTACTCCAATTGAAAAAATAAAGAAAAGAGTGAAAACATTGGAAAACAGAAAACCGGAAACCGCATCCTAAACCCCTGTTCAATATACGTGGGTGGAGTGTGAACCAGGCGATAGTTTAGTCTATCTACTCCATTTAAGTATATCTACTTCAAATATATATATATATATATATATATATATATATATGTGTGTGTGTGTGTGTGTGTGTGTGTGTAAAAAGTAAGACATATATATTATTCCATAGTGAAGCGGAAGTATGGCCTATTTCAGGCGAACCCTCTTTGCTCGACATGTATTTATATACATATATATTTAGAACTATCCTAGAGTGTTATCCTTCCACTTTATGTGCAGGATACTCCTCTGGATTCTTCTATAACTGTACCCCATATAGATAGATAGATAGATAGATAGATAGATAGATAGATAGATAGATAGATAGATAGATAGATCTAATAAAATTATAGTTTTAAATTATAATAAATTTATGAATAAAATCCTCTATATAGAATATGAAAATATAAGTGGACATTGAGGCCAACATCAAGTGGTGGAAATTGGACTTTTGCTTTTTACCTATCAACGCTTTATCTTCATCCCGATATTAAGCCAGAATACATTTTACCAGTAATAACCACCGAAAAATAACAAACTTGGCGCTAACTATGGACAGGATATATATATATATATATATGTGTGTTTGTGTGTGTGAAGAGAGATAGATAAACGAAGAATGTAAAAATTATATCACTAACATGCATGCAAAAATATACACATACAAATGCGCGCAGAACCATATCAACACGTTTGCAGAAACAGATGTCGATACAGCAAACAGATAGATGCACAGTAAGCAAACCCATACACTTTTCTGTCTATCTATTTGTCACACACAGACACACGCATCTGTTTAAATATATATGTATGTGTGTGTGAGAGAGTTCGTGCGCGTGTGTGTCTGTGTGTGTATAATTTGATTAACAATTTATTTGACAGCACTTTCTCATATAATTGAAGAAAACTTGTTTGAGATAGTTTTTGCTCTCGTAATACACCACATCACAAACATGCACAGAAACTCTCCTATAATTTATAATACTAATATATATATTTATATATATTAGTATTGTAAATATCCTGAACACCGAAAGCTAGAAAACTAGGTCGCGAAATAATTCATTTCCAAATTAAAAATATTTCAAAGTTCTACAATATAATTGTATTGAACTCTTAAGAAGCTCATCCCTTGTTCCCTGTTTAGCATATGGTTTCCGGCTTTCTCTTTTCCAATCTTCACTATTACGTAGCCCCCTGCACATCAGTGGCGTTACCGCCTTGCTCGGGGTGATACGATTTAAAAAAAACTGTGTACTGGTCTAATTTAATTGTGAGCAAATTCTAACTTACTACTTTACTATATGTATGCAAGTTTACGATATATATCAAACACATGCTTACACTTTCGGGTACAAATAATTGCCTCCACATACTTGTCCTTCTTTCGATTTTCTCCCAACGTGTTTTCTTTTTTTTAAACATCATTGGGCGTAACATTTTTTGTATTTTTTATGGATAGCTTTCATATTGCGACGGTGGCAAGGAAACATGCAAAAAAATTCTTAGATTTTAATGAAATATATTAAGTCACATTTACTTTTACTTTTTATTGCTTTTATTTTATTATTTTCATCGTTTGAAAGTCATGTTTTAATCATTTGCCAGCCAACCTATTTGCAGAAAACCGTCTTTTTATTAGACTTTCGCTTTTTATTTTACGAAAGGTCATGTATGAAGAGGTTTGGACTATTTTTTAAAACTTCCTGCATTTATTACGCCCGCCATTTTGATTCCGCACCCGGGAGTGAACATTTAAACATATTCAATTAAATATAACAGGCAAGTAATATTGGCCGACCTTTTTGAGTTTCAACGTGTATCCGATTAGTCGTTTTACTTCGAATCGAAATTGTGGATGCTGTTGAAATTAAATGTTATAATCCGAGTACACACACACACACACACACACACACACACACAGTGTATATATATATATATATATATATATATATATATATATAAGGATGTTAATTAATAAAAATACATATAAGGGTGCAGATGGATATCGTATTATTACTCAGATGTTAATAATACATTGCTCAATGTAGGAAGAGTTATTATATATATATATATATATATATATATATATATATGCACAGCGCTTTCCTCTAAGATGATTTCTCTTGAATCATTACATCATTCCTATATGTGTTTTAGTCTCTCCTTTCTAAACTCAGTTAGCTATCTCTTCTTCTCTTCTTTCTCTACCACTCCTCATCATCTCCCGACTGCTCTGTTCTTGACAGCATTTCCAACAATATCGACAAGGTCATTTCCTCCCACCCGTTTGCCCATATATTTGTGTTGGGCGACTTTAACGTCCATCATGCCGAATAGCCGGATAACTCTGTCACTGTTCTTACTGGTGTACACACCATGAATTTTTCTATCACTACGTCCCTTACCCAGGTGGTGGAGTTCTTCACGCATTTCTGTAATAACCCTAATGGACACAACTCACTACTAGATCTGTGCTTTACCTCTAACCCTGGCTCTTGCAATGTCAAGCAACTCTGCCCTCTTGGAAACTCTGACCATGCGTTAATTTCCGTCAGCATTCTCTTCCGCCTCCACCCCACCCAATAACCTCAAACCAGCAGAATATCTTACTGCTACCAAATAGCTGATTGGTACTCGTTCCACGATTTCCTGAGTGACGTCCTTTGGAATAAAGTATTTAGCTTGAGGTTTCATCTTGGTTTAAGGCTGGCATCCATGCTTTCATCCCTGCAAGAATGTTGAGACTTAAATCCCGCTCATTTCTCTGGTTCTCTCCTGCCTGATCAGCTGCTATCGCCCACCGAAATCACTTCTTTCGGCTTTATCAGAGTCACGCGTCAGACCATAACAGGCGCCTTTTTGCCTCGGATCGCAATGAGTGCAAGAAGATACTTAAAGGAGCTAAGCTGATGTTAGCACCCAGAATGAAGCGGTGCATAGCTTCCCGTAAGTTCGGATCCAAAGACTACTGGAGGTTTTGTAAAAGCGTGCTGAACAGCAGTAAGCACTCAATACTCCCGCTCTAATCAACGAATTTGAGGTCCTCACCTCTTCAACAGACAAGGCTGAGTGCTTCTCTCGCAGATTTTCCACTAACTCCACACTGGACTCGTCTGGAGTATCTGTACTCGACTTCCCTCTCCTAACACAGGCCCAACTGACTGACATAATAATTACTCCCTCGGTTGTCTCTAAAATAATTTCTAAGCTTAACCCCCATGAGGCGAACGTTGGCCACGGAATACCCATCATTGTCCTAAAGAAATGTGCTCCTGAACTCTCTTCTGTTCTCTCTAAACTCTATAACTACTGTCTTTCTGCTTCCTGCTTTCCTGCCTGCTGGAATTCCTCATCTGTGGTTGCTATATATAGAAATATTGGAGATCACTCTGATTCGGCTAATTATCGCCCTATCAGGCTCCTACTGATCTTTGACAAAGTGTTCAAAATCGTCATCAACACCGAGGTGGTACAACATCTCACAGCTCGCAGACTCTTCTCTGACAAACAGTATGGCTCCCGTTTCAACAGGTCTACTGCTGATATGCTCACGACCATCACTGAGTATATACACAAGGCCCCCGACAAAAACGGCGAATCTCGAACTGTTGCTCTTGACAGCTCCAAAGCGTTTGACAGAGTCTGGCATTCTGACCTATGCAAGCTGCACGGCTATAGTATAACTGGACAATTGTTTGACCTAATTCAGTCCTTTCTTTAAAACCGTACAATGAGAGAAGTATTGAACGGACAAGTCTCCCAATACTATCACATGAATGCGGCTCTTTTCAAGGTCCTACTCTTTTCCTTATCTCTATTAATGATCTTCCTGATGTAATATGATCTCAAGTGAGCATATATGCTGACGACACTACGGTTTACTCTTGTCTCGATCAAAAACCTGCCAAAGCAAACCTCGCAGCCGAGCTTGAAAAAACCTCAAATCAATGGTAGATTGGGGTAAGAAATAGCTCGTAAATTTTAATGCTTCCAAAGCGAATAATAATCTAATAACCACCACAGACAATCGTTCCTTCCGCCCATTAATATGGATCAGGCTTCTCTCCTTGAAATTAAAACACTGCGTCTCCTCCGATTAACTCTCACATCAGACCACTATATAGAATCCGTAACTAAATCCGCTGCTAAGAAGGTCGGTTCTCTGTGTAGAACCAGGAAGTTTTTCCCGTCCGAAACAATGCTGCACATATGAATATCTACCATCCACTTAAGTGTCCAACAGAGAATCTGTAATGTGATCGATCCCGACTTGGCAGCTAGGATACAGTCACTTTCTCACCGACACAATGTGACTTCCCAATGTCTCTTCTACAAATATTTTCATGGCTTCTGTTTCTATGAACTTAGCTCTTTGGTACTCCCTATATATGAATTTCTTCGAGCCACGAAATTAGCAACTAGGTTCCACCCTTTTACTGTGAAACCAATAAATTGTAAACTTAAATTCTACTCCTCAGCTTCTTTTCTCGCACTCCCGCCTGTGGAATTCTCTTCCGCATACTTGCTTTCCCGACAGCTATAATCTCCAAGAATTTGAATATAAAATCAATAGTCATCTCCTGTCTCACTAACTTATGTCCTCTTTCTCTCATGCGTTTTTCTCATTCCACTCCACTCTCATCAGTATTCTCTTCACTATCCTACTCTCTTCATGACACCCCTTGCAACCTCTCACTCCTTCTCAGAACGTACCTCCTATCTAACACCCTGTACAACAGTGACAGTAAAATGACTTGCCTGGGGCGACACGATTTAAAATATACAGATATATATATATATATATATATATATATATATAGTCATCCGCAGACAGATCTGTTTCACTGTATCAAAGCTCATCAGTACGGTTAGACTCTGATTGCTTTTTTACCCAGGATTGAAACTCGACCGAATTGGCGTCACTCGGCGATTCTACCTGTATATATTCGTCATTCACATAAAAGCCTGTTTTAGTGTATTAGAGCTCATCAGTGTGGCTAGACATTCACTTGCTTCTGGTGTCGCTGATCTTTAAGCCATAGGCGTATAGAATCAGAGAAGGGAAATTTTAGATGTTATATAAAAGAGGTGTATACACACGACAGTAACCGAAAGAACTCAATTCATTGCTGAAGAGTAATGTATAAATCGCGAAAGTGGTTACTGTTTTATTTAAAAAATTTTCCTCTCTAATGAACTTAATCGTAATGAGAGCATAATATATATATATATATATATATATATATATATATATATATATAGTGTATCGAGGCAGCAAATAATTTTCTAAACATACACGTTAAATATAAGAAAAAATGAATGTCTATTATGTTTAATCATGAGCCGTTCTAAATGTCTTATTTTGGCTTTAATTTCAGTTGAAAACAAAGACAAAAATTCTCAGAGTACAATTAAACAACATTTCTTAGAAAAACATAAAATGTAGTTAATATCAGACAGATTTTAGTCAACAATACAATAATCCTTACTCATACACAAAGTAAAATGAACCTTTAGATATTGGAGGCCATTGAAGGCCATGTACATTAAATCCAAACAACCCACACTTAATAAAATCACTTTTAAATCCGGTCATAACACGTTAAATTGCATTTGAATACATGGTTCTGTTGTCATTTTGCGCTATCACGCGGTCTGACGTCATAGAACCGCATTGCAAATTTGCAAACTGCATTTATTTTTAATAACACTTGCGGTTGCCTAACGGAGTTTTATGTCAACACAAAATATAATACAGTTGAATTAAAAAACAGAATATCAACTTAAATACGAGTATTGATCAAAAATAATGTTAAAAAAATTCATTTCAAATTGTCGGTTGTTTATAACCAAGTTTCGTTAAAATTCGTTTATTTCCGTAATATATATATATATATATATATATATATATATATATATATATATATATAATAGGCATTCATTATATGACTATCGCCGGTTCACAGGTTCACACTCCATCCACGTTTCTTTAACAGGTGAAAAGGCTCACCCCTTGTTCCTTGTTTAGTATGTGGCTTCCGGCTTTCTCTTTTCCAATGTTTTCACTTTTCTTTTTTCTTTCTTTTTTTCAGTTGGAGTAGATAGACTAAACTATCGCACAGTTCACACACCACCCACGTTTATTGAACAGGTGAAAAGGCTCATCCCTTGTTCCCTGCTTAGGATGTGGTTTCCGGTTTTCTCTTTTCCAATCTTTTCACTTTTCTTTTTTCTCTCCTTTTTTTTTTTCAGTTGCAGTAGATAGACTAAACTATCGCACAGTTCACACACCACCCACGTTTATTGAACAGGTGAAGAGGCTCATCCCTTGTTCCCTGTTTAGGATGTGATTTCCGGCATTATCTTTTCCAGTTTTTTCACTTTTCTTTTTTCTTTGTTATTTATTTTTTCAATTGGAGTAGATAGTCTAAACTATCGCCCGGTTCACACTCAACCCACGTTTATTGAACAGGTGAAGAGGCTCATCTCTTGTTCCCTGTTTAGGGTGTCGTTTCCGGTTTTCTCTTTTCCAATCTTTTCACTTTTCTTTTTTCTCTCCTTTTTGTTTTCAATTGGAGTAGATAGACTAAACTATTGCCCATTTCACACTCCACCCCCGTTTATTGAACAGGTGAAGAGCCTCTTCCCTTGTTCCCTGTTTAGGATGTGGTTTCTGGCTTTCTCTTTTCCAATTTTTTCATTCTTATGTAGACCCCTACTCATAAGTGCCGTTACCCCCTTCCTCGGGGTGATATTATTAAAATAAAATGTACTTCCGAGTAAATATCTTAGTAAGTATATTGCGCTTCCTTTAAAGAGACCAAATGAGGCCTCATTTTGTGCTGTGACGTTATTCGTTACCAAGCACGAAAGCCTAAGTGTAAAATATGAGTAAACATTTCTCTGTTTTTGCCTGTTAAAGACTGAGTTTCCAGTTCTTCCTAAAACTTTTTCTTTGGCTTGCACTACTAGTAGTCTCTGACGTCTTAGTGACATTATAATTTTGCTTATGGTTAATTGATGCATGTTCGAGAGCACAATTTTATCACTATGATAACTCTATTTAAAATATTTATCTAAGTTCTTGTCTATTCAATATATATATATATATATATATATATATAGTCATCCGCAGACAGATCCGTTTTGCTGTATCACAGCTCATCAGTACGGTTAGACTCCGATTGCTTTTAACTCAGGATTGAAACCCGACCGAATTGGCGTCAGTCGGCGATTCTACCTCTGGGCTATCTGGTCAGGCGCCCCCGCTGTTTATGTCTGTGTTCTCGACAGGCTCCAAAGGAGAATCAGTAATGTAATCGGTACCGACTTGGCAGCTCGACTCCAGCCACGTTTCTAACCGATGGTATTTGGCTTCCCTCTGTCTGTTCTGTAAATATTTTCATGGCTTCTGCTCCAACGAACTTAAGCCGCTGGTGCACCTGTCACAGGAGTTTACACGTGCACCCAGACTGGCAACTGAGTCCCACTCATTCAGAGTTAGATCAACCAAATGCAGCCGATAATTCTACTCCATCAGCTTTTTTTCTCACACTTCCTGCCTGTGGAACTCTCTTCCGTATTCTTGCTTTCCTGACGGCTACATCCTCCAGGAATTTAAAAGTAATGTCAATACCTATCTCTTAACCATTTGACTCCAGTTCTTACTACTTCACCCTGTATATCTTTTCCTTTCTATCTTTGCAACTGTCATCACACCTGTATTCCCATCCTTCTCTTGCTCCTTTCTCTGACAACCCCAGTAACATTCTCTTTACTCTCCTCCTATCTATAATTTTCTCTTATGTAGCCCCCTGTGCATCAGTGGCGTTACCACTTTGCTGGGGGTGAAACGATTATATATATATATATATATATATATATATATATATATATATATATAATAAAAAAGTAGTGTATGAAGGTAAAATCCCCCCAAAACAGAATTTATGAATATTAATTTTGTCAATATTAAAAAGTTCTAGGTGGAGGGCTTGATTTAAATAATATTATCTATTTACAGAACCAAATATTTACATTATATTAATAAATTCCGAAATTTACATTCCGTTGAATAGCTATTTCAGTGAGAAAATTATCAGTAAAGATCAAAAAAGATATTTTTTATTTCAATTTTTGTACAAAAAGTCACATACCGGAAAGAGTCCGAAGATATATCCATACACAGGAAGTTAAAAAACAAAGTGCGGAGGAAAGTGGGGGTTAAGAAAAAAATTAAAATTTGTCGTCCAGACATAAAATGAGGCAGAGACGGAGACTCACGACACGATATATTCACACACACCCCCACCCACTACGGGTAGAAATAAATGCATTCCCTCACTTGTTCCTCTTTCGATTTTTCCTGCTCCGTGTGTTTATTCGGACATCTTTGTGCATATTATTTCTGATCTTTTTTTTTTATAGACAGCTTTCCTATTGTGACGTTGGCAAAGAAACATGCAAAAAAAAAATTGATATTCTTGAAAGCCATGGATTTTAATAAAATATATTAAAGCACATTTACGTTTACAAGAATTTAGTAAAATCAGTTTTGCAAAGCTCTTTTAAATACGACTAACTACCATAATAACATTTGAAGTAATATAAATATCTATCTTACTGTGGAACTAAAATTATTTCAATAAAAATTAGGTATAAATGTAAGACATTTGTGTAGCTATTTGAGAAGAAAGATGTCAGTTTAAATTTAATGAGAGATGACATTTGAATATGGTGAGTGTTACTGGGTTAGCCAGTGATATTACTTGCCAAAAATATTTCAGTAATTTTGATATGCCACACTGAATTCAGTAATGAAATCTATCAACACTGTGAAATTAAATAATCAAAATAAAAGTGAAAATATTTGAATGGCAATTTTGCGATGATCTGTTTTCATGCAGGAAGAACTAGACATTCATTGATGAAACAGCTTTCCTTATTTTTTAATTTAAGACATACCATAAACAGCACAAAGTTAAGCAAAGTGAAATCTGACTAGTGTCCATATTGGTGACTGATTGGGAATACCAGATGCTGCACGCTTGGATGTGTGGGTAGTGTAATGTAATAGGGCTTTGATTCAGAAATCGGAGAGATGAGTTCCAATTCCAGTTGGGTTTTTCATTTTTACACAAATACGCCTCTACCTCACAGTTATGGGTTAATTATAAGTATTGTATCAATAAATTAATATTATTACTATTATCACCAAAAACGTCTTAAATTCTAAAACTATTTTATGACTTTGAATTTCCGGCAAAAGGTTGATACACCGTAAAATATCAATCAATCAAGTTTAAAACATTTAATCATGAAAATACAATAAGATTCTCTGAAAAACGAACTTGCGATATTTAGCAGATAATTAAACACATCTCACACTGACACGCACTCACACATACACATGCATACACACACCCACATATATATATGTGTGTGTGTCTCAGGAGACTTGACATATACATATATATATATGTATATATACATATGTGTGTGTGTGTGTGTGTGTGTGTGTGTGTGTGTGTGTGTGTGTGTGTGTGTGTGTGCTTGTGTGTCTGGAGAAAATGAGACAAGGTGTACAAGCTGCTGGCAATTAGACCTTAATGAGCCAAGAACATTTTCCTTACAGTTAGTTCTGCCTTGCATTCTGTAAAATAGTTACCCATATAAGATGTAACATTTTAAATTTATCATTGCCACGTGGTTAACATGCAATTTGCAGATGAGTGCAAAAGATTTCAAATATTACTTTTTGCCATGTGTTTACCAAATGATGTGAAGTAACAATCAATTTGAAAAAATTAACGGTAATCTCTCTCCGTATATATATATATATATAACAATTCAATAATATAACTTACATTAAAAACAAAATAAAATTACAAAATAAATATTAAATTAATAAATATATAATGTAAATAACAAATTACAATAATATTCATTAAGAATATTTACCGAGTTTTCGTAATAAACAATACATTAATATAAAACTACGCCTACTATCTGCCGAAAAATAATATTTGATATATTGATCAATAATCAATTAAGGAATTAAAATAGATGCAAATAAATAAAAGAAAAAAGTTTATATGACAAATTATACAATATCCAAAAATTTAAAATGATTTAAAAATATATATCTATGTTGAGAATAATTAACTGGTTGTAAATTTCAAACACGTGTAGTTTCTGAGGAAACTAGTGAATTAAGAAATCGAAATTTATGAGTGAGAATTAGCATTCATTCATTCAGAAAGAATAAAGCATAGGATCTAATAATAAGATAAATGGATTTATCAAACATCTGACCATGGGTAAACACATGGGTCAGTTAACCACACATGTCATTTGAACTTTTCTTAATTTATGGAACATTTTCTTAATTTATAGAATATTATAGCTAAACTTATCTTAAATTCTTTTTGATATAATTTCTGCTTACTTGAAAAAACACGCAGTTTTCCGTTATCTTACGAATGTTACACATCACATAAATATACATACATCAATATATATATATATATATATATATATATAAGGCAGAGCCACATGACCTATATGGACAAAGGAAACATATTTGTGGTCTACCAAAAGCATTTAAAAATGTAGTTGGAGTCATCATAAATATACATTTAAAATGGAAAACCTCAATAAGTACCAAACTGGCCAGCTACAAGTGCAAATTAAAACTGAAAAATGGAAAAGAGCCTGATATAATTTGGTGTATATTAAAAATAGCCAAACCATCTAACGGTGGTAATGTATGCAGATTGTGCCAGAAAGAAAATGTAGCCATTATGTTGTCCCAGAACAAAAGAAAATTACGAAATATGCAGATATAATCACACCTATAATTATTACATACTA